>WBMW01004682.1:736225-762456 GCA_013396635.1 Penelope pileata
CCTGGCGAGCGGAGCGGGAGGGGCCTGCCGCGGGGATGGGGCCCCGCTGCCGCCGGTGCTGGGGTGGGGGGGCAGCGCCGGGCCCGCAGCCGGGGCGGGAGCCGCCGCCCTGGGCCGCAGCGGGGCGGGCCGTGTGTGCTCTCCCAGCTCCCGCCCGGGTTGCAGGGGGGGGGGCGGGGGCCCCACCGGCCGCAGCCCTGCAGCGAGCGGCTGNNGGCCGCAGCCCTGCAGAGAGCGGCTGGAAAACGGCACCCAGAGGTGCGGGGGTATGAAAATAGCTCTCAGAATAACGCAGCCTCGTGTTCGGAGGAGGGAAAAGGCCTTGCGGTGTGGATTCTGAAATTGGTGTCACTGCGGACAGGGGCAGCTGCGGGGGGCAGGTGGCAGAGGTGAGCCTGCAGGGTGCGGGTTAGGTGAAGCGCTGCACCCACCTCACACAGGGCTGGAGGCGGCTGTGCCCTGGCAGAGGCTGTGGAGGGGTGGCTGCAGGGGTCCAGGCTCGGTGGGAGGCACTGCGGGAGATGGGTGACCAATGTTCCCTGGATTTCTGCACCCGGAGGGGCGGGATGCTGCCTGTCAGGTGCAAACAGTGCTCGCAGTGCGCCTTTGGCAAGCAGAGGCCCCTTGCTCCTAGGTGTCACTTGCTGACATGCTCCCTTCAGTACATACCAGTGTGTCCAACTCCAAAATAAAAGGTACAACCTGTGGCTGGTGCCTTAGTTCTCCAGGAAAACTACCCGCTGTATTTTTACATACCCCTTGAAGCAGCTATTGAGTAAAGGTTTTAGTCATGTGGCCTAGTTTCTTGGCCTGTAGACGTCAACAGACTTTAAAGCAGTTTCTTATGCTGGTGGAAACCTGAAGTCATTTGCTTTGCAGTACCTTGTGTTCCCATAGGTAAATGGCCTGCCTACCTTACTCGCAGCTTTGAAGCTTCTAAACTGCATTTCTGTCAAGAAACCAGAGGAACAGGGGAAGTGTGGCCAATTTCTGAGGCTACAAGTTTGGGCAAGTCCTAATCCCAGTCATCTCGATTGCAGAATTTCCATTTATTTTGGCAAGAGCGGATTTCACCCCTAGCTCTTCAGGTTTCCAAGACAAAGAAATGGATCCATCCCACTGCTGTGCTCACAGCCTCATAAACGTGCCTGCCTGCCATGACAGGGGATGAGGAAATCTTTCCAAGTCTTCATGTTCCTATAAAACCATAAAAACCCCAGGGACACAAAATTGGGGCCTGATTCTCATATCCAGAGTGTGGAGTTTTAGACTTAGTGTTCCAGTTTGAGCAAGAGAGCAGCTCCTTAGAGTCCCTCCGAGTCGCAGGAGGAGTAACTGCTGAAGTGCTGTGCCTGGGTACCAGTGTGGTGTCTCTACCATCAGTTGTGCAACTCTCAGCTTCCCAGTTTGCAGGGCAAAGTCAGCCCTTTCACTTGCAAGTGTTGGTGAGACCCTCTTGGGATGAAATCATAGACTAAAGGCCTCTGGTTAAAATTTCCAAGGAAAGATTCATACCCAAGTGGTGAAATTTCTGAACTATGTGGGATAACAAGGAGCGGAAGGCTTGTGAGCAGTGAGAGGAAGGAAGAGGAGGGCTCCTAGGTCGTATCAGCGGGTGACATCTCCTCTCTGCAGTGGCCTGTTATCTCCAGGCTGGATGGGTGAAGACAAAGCAGGCATTGCTAGGGGTGACTCCATGTCAGCACCTGATGGACTCCAGGTTGAATATGATTCAGCAATGGGCCTTTCCTGCAAAGAAGGCAGAAAGTACTCTTAGCTGCACTAGACAAAGCATCACCCACAGATCAAGAGAGGTGACCCTTCCACTCCGCTCAGCATTGGTGAGGCCATACCTGGAGTGTTGTATCCAGTTTTGGGCCCAGTAGAAGAGAGACTTGGACGTACTGAAGAGTTCAGCCAAAGGCCATCAAGATGCTGGAGGGCCTGGAGCACCTCTCCTTTGGGGAGAGGCTGAGAGAGCCGTGCCTGTTCAGCCTGGAGAAGAGGAGGCTCAGGGAGGATCTCATCAATGAATATCAGTACCTGAAGGGAGAGTACAAAGAGGATGGAGCCAGGCTCTTTTCAGTGGTGTCCCATAACAGGACAAGAGGCAGTGGGCACAAACTGGAGCACAGGATGTTCCATCTGAACATCATAAAGCAGTTCTTTGCTGGGTGGGTGACAGAGCAGTGGCACAGGTTACCCAGAGTATGTGGAGATCTTTAGAAGCCACCATGGTCCTGGACACCCTGCCCTAGATGTCTCTGCTTGAGCAGGGGTTGGACCAGATGGCCTCCAGAGGTTCCTTCCAACCTCAACCATTCAATGTTTCTGTGATTCAAGTAGACCTGTCAAGGCAGTTCAGCAATTCCTGCAGCTCTGAGGCACTCGTCAGCCAGGATTGTGACCTGGGGCAAGTTTTTGGCAGACCAGTGAGTAGGAGCAGGAGTGTCAGGCAGAAAGAAGGTTCAAGGTACACACTCGTTTTAAGCAATAAGATCATCTGAGCTGTCCTGATGAACTGTCCTGATGAGACACCACTTCGGCTGTCTAATTTCTAGGCTGCCCTGGTCCCCTGGCAAATGCATTATCCTACTTAGACCAGTGGGTTTTTGTAGAGTCATGAGGACACCTCCATGTGGGGTGAGTGGTGTGCATGGGGGTTGAGTGGTCTCAAGCAGCCTCTCCACAAAAACCTTCCGTCTCCATGCAGTTGTACCAATGGCTGCTTCAGTCCATGGGTCCTTACAGCATGTCATCAGCTGGGACTTTTAGTGGAGATACAGCTTTCAGACAAGTGCAATCAGTCCATACCACCTGGTACTACAGATTCCCTCTCCACAATCCAATCCTTTCCAGATGTTTCATTTTTTGTAACTATGAGGTAAGCACTCCTTTTCTTAAAGATGATAGATGTTGTGCACAGAGTAGTCGTGACCAATTCACTCTCAAATGTGTTGTTTAAAAGCCGGGTAAGTAGTTACTTTATTTGAAAAAAAAAATTTGGAAATCGTACCTAGGTATCTGTTCACATCTGTTCATCTTTTCTATTTATCATACTCTTTCAGGAGTTCCTGTACCAGAATAGACAGAAGGAAGGTGTGAGCAAAAAATAAAAAATAAAGCAAAAACAAGGAAAACCAACATGCCACCTCTCACAGCATTTTATTTGCTTTTAATTTCTGATATTTTTTCTCTATACAAAGGACTAACAACAGGCCCAGAAAGATGACCTTAGCTTACTTGATTTGCGTGTGTTCACAAATTGTTCAGCCACACTGAATTTTTATTTAGAACATAAAAAACATTTTCACAGCCAGCTGCAGTAGCCAAAATTATCACATGTATACCTCAGAAAGATGTAAGTAGAAAGGATCGAGAGACTTTGAGAAAATGTATGAAGACTGTATCTATGGATAATAAAAATTCTGATAAGATATATATTTTGGCTTTGTGGGTATTAGCCAGTATTTCACTCTTGGTGTATTCTCCCTCGAGGTTAAAAATGAGCTGAAGGCATCAATAACATAAATAAATGACTGTGCCTAATCAGTATGAAGGTACAGGAGGAAACAAGACTTTCTTCATGGGCACAGGCCAGGCACTTGAAATCAGGGTCATACTCTGAGAAGAGGCTCAATTCATGAGGAATTGGAGTAGATAAAATAGTGCCATTTTCCTTAAATTGCTGACATAGAGAGGAAGCCATATTCCACTCCATGACTGTCGAAAAGAGTAAGAGAGCTAGTGGGAAGAGGTTGTGAGTCATTTTATGATTTTCCTGTCTGAAATATTCAATACAAATATACTGTATTATAAAAAATTTATTTAGCTACTTGTATGGAAGTGTGAGGTGGCAAAGAAGGAATTTGAATAAGGTTAAAACAGCGAAAAGTCACACTCAGACCTCTGTAGTTGTCCTGCACAACTTTGAAAAGCTCATTTGAGTCCAATTTTAAGCTGATTGTATAAAACCACCTAGGAAGAAAAATAAAATGTCCTTTGTGGGAGGCAAAATAAACTAATTTAACCTCTTTATTCTATTGCTAGTTATTACTCTCCCCTGTCCAGATAGCAGGATGCTGCTCACACTGCTATTCAAGGTGGCTGAAAAGTCACCACTGGGCTCCAGTTGGTTGTCTTTCGAAAACATTCTCGCAGAAGATAGATGAATCCCTTGACCTCTGCCTCTGCAGGCCCCATGCGCAGTTCCTATTTGTGCTGCTGTGCTTGGCATCACCTCCCATCCCTCATTGTTGAAGCGTCTGGTGACTGCCCGAAACATCTGCACATCCTCTGTCCTGCGTGGCTTTGACTGAGACTCTGAAAGCAATACTGGGTGTGAGAGAGGAAGTGACACTGGTTCTTGACCCACTCCTAATTTCTCCTAAGTAATGTTGTATGAGTCCATCCAATCTTAAATACAATGAAAGCTGGGTTTCCCAAAGCATCTTTCCACTGCATGTGGAATAATGGCAAGCAGGCTGTTCTTGCTGCAGTTGTTCAGTGAAGCTTGCCAGGGAAAAGTGGTTTAATCAGAAAATGTGAATGCCTTGGCTCAGAAATGATGTGTGGAAGTTTGCTGAATGCAGCCTCTTTAGAAGCCCCAGGTATTTTTTAGGTCCTGGGAGCTCCAGTTCCAGAGCAGCACATTATAACATTTTGCAACTATTGAGGGAAAATTGGTGGCATCTGTTACCTTCACTGCTACTATTCAGAAGAGGGTAGATGATGAAGTTACAGGAAATTATATCAATTTCACAGAGTTATTGTTGAGACGACAGGCAGTGCACAGATTTTCCAAGGGAATATTATGTGTCTGTGAAAAATGTCCTTTTTGTGAGAAACTGCAAAACACAAAAGTGTCCACAACCTGGACATTTTTACGCTTTTCCATGGGCGCTTACTGCATTGAAGTTGTTAGTATTTCTTCTGGTCATTTCTTAACCAAGGAGAAAAGAAAAGGAAACACAATATGTAATGCATAAGCTGTTACTCTATTACTTGAATAATAGATTCTATTTTTTGCAAAGGCCCCAAGCAATGCACGGGCAAGCCTTGGCATCTGTAGGAGGGTGCGATACCAAAATGGTGGAAGTAGACACGATGAAGAAGTTTTTGAATCACTCTCATGGTGTTTTAAAACAGGTTTGGGTTTCCTGCCATGCAGCGGGGCAGCCTCAGCCAGCCCTGCATTTTGGCACTGGCTCTGAGGGGAGGGACACGCAGGGGTCGGGCTCCTGCTACAGCTAACTGTGTAAACGGCTGCGGTTGGGGATTTATAATGAGATCTCAGGAGATGGGTTCTGCTGTTGCTAATTGCTGTTACTCATTTGGACGGAAGATTGGTTTAGACACACGCGACAGGGAAACTACAGAGCACTGTGGATCTTTCCATGAAATTAAGTGGTGTTGTGTGTAATACTTTGTGGTTAAGTGAGCTGGCGTGCTGATGATCAGGAGCAAAGGACCAGGCTCCAGCAAAGGAGGAGCATGAGTCAGCCTGTGCCAAGACCAGATCCTCTGCATTTTCTGGTATTGTGACCTGGCAGCTGCAGCTGCATCCCAGGCACTGGGTTTGCCTGAGCATAACTATGGCAGTAAGCTTACCTGCTCCTCGAAACAAGGGAAAGGCCTGCATGGTAACAGCCACCAGCTGTGGCATGTTCCATGTCTGGAGACACGTTTGCTCTTCAAGCAGCAGGGCAGTGCTTGCTGTTCCCTCAGCACCCTCATTCCTGCAAACAGATGGGCCATATACACATTAGCTTTCTGTTGCACACAGCTATCAAAAGCAATGATCAAAATCACCGCAGCATCCACAAAGAATAATGAGGATTAGAGTCCAGCTAGCCCAGCATGCCAGGGGGGTCATTTGCATTCTCCGATCTCGCTGCTCCTCTTTCACCTTGTATGAAGGCAGCCCCCCACACAGTACGGCTGTCTGCCCCTAAGACGAGAGCTAAAAAGCTTTCATTGGTGGAGGGGCAAAAGATGATGTTCATCACATCTCTTTTATGCATAATTCTTACGCATCATATATGTCTGCCACAATTATCATTTAATTTATGCTCCTCCAGAAAAATACACCGGTCGCCTCAGTGGTCGCCCTGCTTATTGTCTCCGGCAGCGAGAGCCTGTGCCAGCCAGGTGCAAGGACAATGCCTGGCTGTTCATTTCCCTGCACCAGCTGTTCCCCTCAGCATGCACCAAGACTGGGTCCTGCTGATGAGAATCCCACTACGGCTGCTGCTGTGAGTTTAATTTTATTTTAAGAGCTCATCCAGGCTGCTTGTTTTGGAAACGTGCGTAAGTACAGCAAGGGGAAGGTGCATTTTAGAGAAAAGCACATTCCAGGCTTTAAAACTCACATAGAATAGCTTGTAAGTCTGTGAGCTTTAGGGTCTTTTTCCGCTAGACCCACGGGAGATGTGGGTTGGTAGGATGTGATAATTAGCAGTAGAGGATCATTAACCTACCATCGGTGCCCATCGTGTTCTGTGCTCCAGCATATGGCTCAAATCATGACTTCAATCCCAAATGACAGCAGTCATAAGTCCAGTACCTGGTAAAAACAGGTGGACGTCAAAAAGAGCCCATGGTACATCCCAGCCCTGCAACGGGCCTTGAGCTGGCAGGAACCCCTTGCCTTGGAGCTGCTTGTGAGCACAGGACCTGCAGCTCCAAGGTCCTAGCACGGCGCTCATCTGGGCTTTTTGTTACATGGACCCAACCAAGAAGAGGAGAGGTGCTGTTGTTAAGGAGATCATAGTGAACTGGTGGCACAGGACAGAAAATTGGTGTACTCAGTGCCATGAGGTCTTTGAAATCCATATTGAGGATGTAGGCTCTGGTCACTTACTTTGAGGAGCATTAAATCCAGTTTCCCACTTAAAAAGCCAGTAAGACTATCTGACTTTTCAGAGAATTTCTGATTCTGGTTTCAAGTTCTGCTTTTCCGCAAAATATTATGCATGAGATTTTAGAAAATTGCTTTGAACAAGGCATTTTGTAACAAAGGGGGAGATATAATTTGCAGCTGTAAGAAAACAATGCAAAAAAAAAAGAGAGATTAAACTGGGAAAATCTTTTCTTAGACATAGACTTAGCCTCAATGGTATCATTCACAGATGTCTTCCAACTAATTGCTTTTAATTGAAATTTTCAAGTAGTTTTATTTCCAAACCTTTTGCATGAATATTAAATGGAGACGAAACCTACAGCCTTACAGCTATGGCAATTACATTTAAGTTATGCCAGCGGAGATTTTCCTTCTCCTCTTCCTTCTCCCAACTCAGTCTATTCTGTTATCAGTCAGAATTCCCCACCAAGGGACATACTTCTGCTCCTCAGATTTCTGCTTGTTTCCCCCACATGAGAGAAGGAATTTCCTGGTACTTGGACTTTTCTCTCACTGCTAATCTGAGATGATCAGTGGACGCTGAAGCTGACTTAGTTATTCCATATTTTTCCCATTTTATCTGCCAATAGCCTGTCATTCGTTGTCTAGAGTCAGGTGTCTGCGTGATAGCACGTTACATTCTTCTACAGACTAAACAAAGTAAAGACAAAGGGTATGCTCTTACATACAATGATAAAACCCCCAAATGAATGAAATCACCAGCTTTGAGAGCTTCTCAGAAATAGCTTCAGTTTCAATAGACCTCAGGTTAGTGCCTCTGAACTGAGTACATAGCCAATTGCACTGTTGGTTTGCATTGAGACCCAACAATGGGGGCCGGTAGCTATTTCTCATGTGCATTGGTTCTTAGGGCAGGAGGTTGGTGTTTGCAGCAAGTCCACGTGTTTGCAGCGTGGTGTTGAGCAAACCAGCCTCCTTCTTTAGCTTAGGATCTCCCAGTAAGGACCGTGATGTGTCTGTCCTTTGTAAAATGCCTTGAAATCCACAGATGAAAAATCACCAACAGTGTGCATTTACACAGAGATTTCTAAGAGCCTCCAAATGTTATCCTGAGAATATACAAAAACATGTACATTAACTCAGGAATGTTCTATTTAGATAAAACTGTCCGAAAAGGCTCTGTTTGTGGACAAATTAACTTTTTATTTTTATTTTCAAATTTGGCCCAACTTATACCAAACTCGGAAGTGATTAATATTTCCTGGTACTGGGATGTTCCAAGGCAAACAAAACAAAAACAAAACAAAAATTAAACAAAAACAAAGAAAACAAAGCTCTAGACCAACAGAAATACCAAGGAATGATGGCTTCAAAAAAAAAATTACATTCCCAAGTGAATTCTGCATTGTCCACAATGGATGCCTCAGGTAGGGGGTAAGGAGGAAAAGAAAATTAGTATTGCATGATGCCTGCAGAGAACCAGATGCACCTCGTGTATGTAAACTGCTGTTCCCCTCCCTGCTCTCGAGCAGATAGCTTTCCTGGGGACACTGACCCAGCAGCGGGTGGGAGAGTGCAGGAGGGATGGCACTGGGTAAAGGCGGTCAGTAGCTTCCTGCAGGCACCAGCAGCATCCCTGCCTTGCACAGCAGCCACTGCCATGATTTCCAGCATCAAAAAATGTTGGTACCAATCAAGAAGGAGGAGCTGGAAGAAAATTGAGAGGTCTTTTTCATTCTGTCATTTGCCATCACTCATTGATTTCTCCGAGTGACTCTGGGGTAGGTCATTAAGAGCCCTTCCCTCTCTACTGTACAGACCAATCCACCACAGGAAAACAAGCCTGGAACTGTGACCTCAGTGATGCTAATCCACTGAGTTTTATGGAGAATAACCACAGCCACATTATCAAAATGTAAGAGAGCTACATTCAGTATTCGGAAACACTGAGGATGGCTGAAGTTTCCTGGAAAACCTGAGCTTCTTTTTTCAAACTCCCTTGTCTCTAATGAGCAAGAGTACTTCTGCCAGGTATTGAGCTTAGTTTTAGATTGCAGTGTTGTTCAGTACTTCGTTACAAAAGCCAAATAGATTTAATGTCCAGGCCTGTAAATCCTCTGCAGTGAAACAGAAAAAAAATGAAGTTACAGAACGAAGCGCAGTTAATGGGAGTGTACGCCTCAGCAGCCTGTAGCGATTTCTCATTAACTGCTGTGCTGATTTATATTGTTGTCATCACAATCTTTTGGTATTGTTTCAGTATACACACAGAATATTGTTACAATTAGATTGAAATTTGTCTTCATGGGAGACATTGCCCTAGCTGGAGGGCAAGCACCATAATCCTGGGCGACCTGTAACACAATTTGGCACCAAAAGCTGTCAGCTCATACCTGCTGTATCTTTGTCGCTGTACACAGGGCCAGGTGAGCACAGGGGTCTCAAACACAGCCCATCTGCGCTAAGCCTTCAGACAAAAGGCAAACACAGACCTTTGTGCAGAGCTGAGGATGGGAAAGGCAGACACCCCCTGCTCACAGCACCTTGGCACAGGAGGATGGAGGCAGCTACTCTTGGGGTTCCCGCTCGCACAGAAGATGTCTCGCCCTCAGGACGTGTGCTTTCATTGTGGCTGATCACATTCTGCACATTGGAGGGTAAAATCAAAGACCAATTAATCATCATCTCACTTTTCCAAGTAAGTAAATGCTATTACCCTCATCTTACTTGCAGGAAAAACAAGTTATCAAGCTATCACCAAAAGATCTGGGGCCAGTGCCAGGACTGGGAAATAGGTATCCAGACTCTCAAGTTTGCTGGCACTCACCCAGCTTCTCTCAGACAACAGAGCTGATTTCCCATGGAGTCAGGCTCCATCTGGCTCCTCTGCAGCAGGGATAGGTGGCAGGCAGCCTGTCCTGATGTCCCACAGAACATCCTGGGCAGCAGCATCCTGCAGAATCGCCCTCTCTGCCAGAAGCATGTTTCGCATCTTGGCTGTTGGCTTCTTGTAGACTGTTCTTCATTTGTTGAGAGGAACTGGGGGCTTGAGGAGCAACATCACATAAATGTCCCTTGAGGTTTTCTGGATAAAACAGCAAGTCCCTGTCTCCCTCCATGGGAGTCTACCTTTGATGACTCAAGTCCCCTCTTAGCCCTGCAGCCCCATGCAGTAGCTCTAGAGGCTCCCAGTTATACCAAAAGTAACAGTGGCAAGCTGTGAAGAACAGCTAATGCTTTGTTTCTATTTCATTTGCAGAATTGTGCATGTGTGCATGCAAACATAGGTGCAGATTAATGCTTCTCATTAAAAAATAAAACCAATAGTCTGGACTTCCCTTCAACTCAGAGGCATCATAGAAGGTGCTTCAGAGGCCCCATAGGAGACACTGGACACTGTCCTTTTCAAAGGCAAGTCAATGCAAACTTCTGTCCCATAGTTACAGTTCAGTTCATACAACTATGAGATATAACTCATCTCTCAGTTCGTCATATAGACTTGCTGCTGGTAAGCCCATGAGACCGCCTGTCTTGAAATAAGGCAGCAGATATTGTGCAGCTTACAGCGCTTCTCTCTTGCAAAGGAACAAAGAAAATATAATAAATAAATAAACAAACAAAAACCATCAAACTTAGCAGAGAAAACAAGTGCTTGGCCAAACCTGGTTATCTGGGGGAGATGACAGTTGATGTATCCTAACACATCAGTAATTCTCTATACTATAAAAAAAAAACAACTGTCTGATTCAGCTTGTTTACTCTCCTGGGTTTGGACATCCCGGGCTGAAATCCCCCAGCCACATACTCAGAAAGGAATCCTTTTATCAAAAAAAAAAAAAAAANAAAAAAAAAAAAAAAAAAAAAAAAAACAGAAGAAAACACCCTTCTCTCTTTGCACTGCATGTACCATATGTAGCTGACATTGCTCTTCCATGACACCCTTACTGTGACTGACCGTAGCAATGTGCCTGCTATGTGCCAACAGCAGAATTTAGCCCCAGTTTGATGGGATAAGGCAAACACAGAGATTTTGTCACATTCTGGAGGGCTAATAACAAGGAGGAGGTCTCCATGGATGTTACTAGATCAGTGGCAAAACTCTGCAGATGCATGGGAAAACAAACCTGTGGTACAGCAGAGGTGTAAGTAGGAAGAGACAGGGATTTCAACCCAGCTTAAAGAGTCCATCCCCAGACAAACCTAGCACAGGTGACAGTGATGTTTGTGTGCACAAGGATAGTGGAGACAGGTTTTGTGCTTGCAGCTGGGTGGGGAAGGCACTCAGCTCTGCTTTTTTCTTTCTGGAAGATAGAAAGACACCCTGCCTCGCGTTTAAAATAGCAATAATAAAAAAGTGAAACAGGAGAATTTCCACCGTGGACACTTCTTAGCCCACCTGTGCAAATACCTTTGTATCCATTGGCAACAAATCTCCAAGGTCCATCTGCTTCCAGCCAACACACCAACACCCACTGATTCAGCCCCACATGCTTCTGCTTCATGTCCCTTCATTTTACCAGATCGTAGAAAGGGAGGAGGAGGGAGAAATCCATGGGATTTATTTTAATCCCTGAATGCAGCTTTAGATCTGCTTTGTATGGCGTCTGACCCACTCCCTTGTTTGTATGAGCAGTGCCCCATGCTGAACAGGCGACTCTGTCCTGCCCATGGGGAGAACAAGGAGAGAAGAAAGGGTAGGGAGAAACTGAGACAGTATATGGTTTGGGTAAGCAGAATATAGCAGAGGCAATGTCTGCAATTTATGCCAAAAGATTCCCACCAGTTTTCTTGGCATTATTGCTAAAATTTGCTGAAGTAAGGAGGCAGAGTGCAATTTTACAGACTCTAACACATTTAGCTGAAGATAGGAAAAAGCTTGGGAAATACCTTTCACATTCAAATGTACAAAATAATACATCCTGTAGTTTGTATCAGCCTGGCTTTCTACATGCCTAGGATTTAAATGTAAATCTTTGCCAAACGTAGGAGTTTTTAAGAGTGTTAATCACATAGCCTTTTTAACAGAGTGCAAAGTGATTTGAAACCGTTGGGGAGCATTAATACCTCACGGGGAGAGTTCCAGGTTGGAAGACTGCAGTTTGCAGTACTGCTGAAACGTATAAATCACTTCAGCTACAGTGGAATGTGATGATTCAAAACCATCAGCTTTGGAAATGGAAAAAAGGCGTGATCTTGAAAGATTCAAACTGCTTTGAATATGCTGAGCCCAGTCCTACAGCTCTGATTGAGGTGTGCAACAAACATCAAAGCACAAGCTGCAAGATCAAATACTTTCTGCTGGAAAATTTTCAGTAAGACTTACCCTTTCTGGCTCTGCAAGTATTTAGAAACACTGGGCCCAATTGTACAGCACTTTGCACTTGGCATAATCATTTGCTTTTGTGCAAACTGGGCATAGAACACCTCATCTGATCCAGTAATAATTGTACATCATTTTGCCATCTTTGTGAGGTGCAAAGCCATGGTGAATGAGTGCTTTGTTCTGTAAGGAGAAGGAACTCGGAGTGATGCTTTTCTCACTTCCACGAGATTGCCAGGCTATAATAAGCAGAAAAGATGGCAAAATGAAGGGTGCCTACAAAATTGTGAAGTTACGTAAAATGGAAGTAAAAAAAATGGAAGCACAGCAGCTTCATTCCTACCAGCATCATCAGCTGGAGAGTAGGTAAACATCATCATCTTTACTGGCTTGTCCTCTAACCTTGCTCACAGTCAGTCTTGACGACTGCAGGGAAAGCACAGCTTGCAACTGTTTCATGTATTATTTATGCTGGACCTGCCCTAGCTGAGAGCTGTGCTGTGCTAATAGGAAATTTTAAGAAAGGAAAGCTCCAGCCAGAATTCAAGAACAAATGGTTGTTAATTGTTGCTTCTCAGTATGATGCAATTAGTGACAGGATGCTTTTAAACATTCCACTAACACACAACACTCCTAAAAGCCATCACTTATCTACAGAGAAAACGTTAAATTTACCAAATTTCTAAGCATACCAAAATCGTTCTTCTTCTGAACAAGTTTCCCTGCCTTCTGGCATGATTCAGTTTAGCAGCCAAGGTGCTACAAGAGAGCAAACTGGACCTGTGTGCGCAGGTTATGAGGAACTGCATATTCAGCTTGATCAGTATTTGCTATTGCAAAATATATCCAGCCTTTCTGGAGGAGCTTGGCTGCTAGCACTGTCTTGTAGCATGTTTCTGCAAGTCCAGAGGGGAGTGGTGGCAAAAGCTCTGCCTGCCTTCCATGGAGCTCCCTTCAAGCTGGGATAACAATCAGTGTCTTCTAGGTTGCCACAGTCCTTCTGCCATTGGCATTTGCACCCCCAAGATCCTGCCAAAATAACTGAGCGCGAGCCCTACCAAAGGGCTGTGCCCATGCACATGCCAAAGCGGAAGGATGGAGCGTGCTTCTGTGTACAGCTTACACCTGGGTCCAGAGTGAGACTCTGCTTGGCCAGCTCGCTTGTGGAGGACTCCATGAGGAGAAAGTGTGCCCCTCAGCCTGGGGGCAGAAGGGAAAAGAAGGAGCTCTGGCCATGCCGAAAGCCTCTCAGCACAGACGCTGATAAAGCGCCTGTCTCCTTTACCTCAACTGCAATTTTTGCAGAATCTGCAGGAATGTAATGTCTCCAGGACCTCTACTGCTCTGTCAGATTTGGTTGAAATTGGCTGATAAGTACAAAATGCGTAAGGGAGAAATTGAGAGAGAGAGACAGGCAATCGCATATTTTATGTCCTCAGAAAATGCATATGCATTAAATATGCTCCTGTGTGTGTGCACGTGCATAAGCATGTATGTATCTATGCTTGACAATATGCAAATATACTTATCAATATGTATACATGCTTTTAGGCACAACACTTACACAGTGTGCTCTAGGCTGAGGTTAAACATGCTAGAATTATAAATGGCACCTTCCATGCAGCCTTAATTCATTCTCCTGTATATGTGCAATGGGAGATAACCTTTAATTAAATGTTCTTTTTCTTTTTTTTCATGGGGATCTTGTCATGTGGTGAGAATGGCGATAAGAAAAACAAGCAAGATTAGGAAGTAATGACACTCCTTACTTCATTTGCTCCATCACATAGGAAATGAAACTTCTGCAAAGAGCAAAAGCAGGAGATTGCAAGAGAGAGCAGGACTTTTGGAACAAAGCAAGTGAACCTCACTGGCCATAACCACTGCTCCCTCAATCTGTTTCACTGGCAGTGAATCTACAGTTTAGGCAGAGAAAAAGTATGAGAGTTAGTATAATATGGGCTGCTGTTACAGCACCTGGCAGCTATGAAAGAACAGGCAAGACTGAGTCTTTTTAAGAACAGGAAGGTACAAAAACAGGACACAGCACCCAGTGGGATTATGTACCTATTAATACCCTAACTCCATGTGATATGATGCAGTTCTTCCATAATAGAAAATTTGCTGCTGTCAAAATTCCCCCTGGGACACCTTCTAAGCTCCACTGTAATGCGTGAAACACCGAATTTTCTGAAAGACCAGTTACCCTGCTTGAGAACAACAACAGAAAGTACCTCCCCAGTTCTCCTTCCCATAACCACCGGTGAGATAAAAGACTTAATTTCAGAGGTGACTCAAGTAGCTGTTGTTTAGCAATGTTAGAAGAAATAAAGATTTGAAAGCATCTCTGCAGTGATCCTGACCAGGAGACCACTCTATAGCTCCAGGCCAAGGCAGCGCTGCTCGTACGTGGCTTCCAGGATAAACCCAGCCACCCCCCCACCACAGAGGAGCCTGTAGGCATCTCCCACTCACAACTAAAAACTGTGCCACCTGTGTGGCCTTGCCTTTATCTAGGAGCACAGCAACAAGTTCTCAGGGGAACATGTTTAGGAACAGAGTTGTTTTCTTGTAAGGAAAATACACAGTGTCTCAAAGGACCAAAAAGGAGGAACCTCTCCATGGAGGGGATCTGCACAGCACTCTGTGGGAAAATCCATCTGGGGCCTATCCAGTGCTACACAAACAGGGTGCCTAGCGTCTGAATTACTAGCTATTTATATTCTTCTTACTACTGTCTCATTAAAGTGGCTGTTTCATTAAGCCATTTGTTGTTGGGCCTTTCTTACTGAGATCCAGAAATAAGCTGGCAGCGTCCCTGTCTGTCTCTCTCCATCGCTCTCTCCCACCTCACCACTATGCCAGTGCAAAACAGTGTCCAATATGGGACTTTTTAAAATATCTTTTTGCTGTATTTGTGAATGACCTTGAATGGCTCACAAACTGCTTGTGCTGGGGATGGAAACATGCATATACAGTGAGTGCAGAGATGATATTTGTGATTTTCACTGATTGACCCTTGCTTTGATAGCTGTGGCCATACACATGCCACATGTGAACAGCCTCATTGACTGCTAAATGCTGGCAAAAACTAATGATCCTATGAAATCCGGAAACATTCTTAGAGATCTGATTTTAAAAAATGCCTTTTTCTTGTGGCCTCACCTTAACCACAGAATACCCTCAGGTTTTAGATTTCAAAAACCTTGCCCTCATGCTGTAGACAGTGGCTTGAAGATGTGACCCATTTGCAGCCAGAAAAGAAGTATGGCCAAGAAGAAGAGCCTTGGGCATTCTTTAGAAAATAACTTTCTAAAACCTCATCTTTACATCAGCCTCTCCATATTTTCACAGCCTGACTCATAAAATGCTATGTGTGTGTGGGAGAGGTAGAGTGGGAGTGAAGGGATGGCACTGCCATTTTAAAAATAACTATAAATAGATAAAACACCAACTGTCTGCATTTTACCCTCAAGACATCATAAAGCGGCCAAGATTGTTGCCATCATCTATAACCAATAATGATATAGATGGGAAAAGATGATTAGTTTTGTTTCTTAAATTTAAAGGAGAGTGTCATAAGGCTTGACAGCAACACATACATCTTGCAAAGTACAGCTCAAATCAGGATTTTTCTAGATAGGTTCAGTTATGTTTCTTTTTTCATTTAAAATGGAGATGATCAATATAGCAACTTAAAAAGGTGCTTTTATGATTGCTAGCAGCCTGTGTTACAGTAAAGGAAGGATTTTGCACTATTGATGCCGTTTATTTCCTCTCGCTTATGATGAAACTGGCTGGTTTCAATTTCATTTCTGCAGAACTGCAGGGCTCATCGCGTCTCACCCCAGCTTCCCCACACCAGCACATCCTGAGGGTGCTTGGGCTGCAGATCTCAAGGGAACGTGTAACTCCTAAACCCAAATGCAGAGCCTGCTGTCTTTGCCTGTTTTAAAAATGTAACAGAAACATGTTGGGTATAGGCCTAAACATAGTGATGATAATGAGACCGCAGCATTGTCGCTTTTTTAACCCTTCATTTTCTGGCCTGTATATTGCTACACTTCTGAGACTAGATATGATCAATAATGTCAGCACAGCTGTCGAGACCCTTATTAGGACATGCATCTGTGCATGGGGTCCCAAGGATGATTAGGAGCTCTTTTTCTCACTATGCAAGGTATTTGACAGGGACTCAAGCTGTTGCAGGCTGCTGACTGCCAAATGTGTTTATAGAGAAGAAAACAATTCTGAGAAGCTGCACCATGGCAGTTCCCCGCTATCTAGCTGGCTGGCTGGGCTTGTTTAAATGTAATACAATACAAATGTAAATATGTAAAGTGTGATTGTTTTCAGCAAGGCACAGTAAGACAGAGGTTAGGGAATCCCACCCTGCTGCGTTTGCTTGAGCAAGTTGTTCCCCTTCAGTGTGGTTAATGGAGGAGCCCTGAGCAACTCCCTGAGGAGCCTGAGGCACAGGTTTTATAAAGTGCTCTCTCTCCATCTGCTGACATGTTTTGCAGCACACCATGTGCCAGGCAGGAGGCAAGTGCAGAGGGCCAGCAGCTACTGGCACTTACCTGCTCCAGGCACCCCCACCCCCTCCAAACCAGAAGAATTTGTCCAGATACTGAAAGGCCTCTTGGTGGACTCCCATAAAGAAAATTACAGACATTTCTGTACAGGGCTGAGCGTCCATGCTTCCCAGAATGGATTCTGGGAGAATTCAGGCATCAGTCTTTGCTGATCCCCCCTGGACACAAGTCTGATTCAGGCATTTTGATGCTCAACACAGACAAGGTGGCAATGTCTCTGGCTGCATGGAGACCCACATGATTATAGGTTCCCAGCAAAGTTTTCCAGTCAGAACTTAGAAGCCTATGGACTCGGAGCTGCCTGACTACCCTGTAGGTGTTATGAATCACACACTTGAATTTAAGAACTTGAATGCCACTAAAGGTACCCATAATGCAATTATTCCATGCTTGACTCCTGTTCTACTGTGACACAGTGCTGAACTCCTGTGGGATGGTGTTAAGAGTCTTCAGTTGCAGTTGCCTATGTTTTTTATTTTTTTCTAAGAAAAGTGAAAACAGACATCCAAGAAAACCATACTTCATACTGTGCTCCAAAACAGGAAGATTTTTGTCTATAGAGATAGGCCAGGGCCTCTTGACTATTGGACAGACCTGGCAATTATATGCCACTTTCAACAGAGCCTCACAAAATACTTAATACTGCAAGGTATAAACTCTCAGTTCGTAGACTGAAAGAATATCCCAGATTGGAAGGGACTCACTGGGATCACCGAGTCTGGCTCCTGGCTCCACACAGCACCACCCAACATTCAAAGCCTGTGTCTGAGGGCGGTGTCCAAACTCTTCCTGAGCTCCAGCAGCTTGGGGCCATGACCACTGCCCTGGGGAGCTGTGCCAGTGCCCAACCACCCCCTGGTGAAGAACCTTTCCCTAACCCCCACCCTGACCTTCCCCTGACACAGCTCCATGCCGTTCCCTCAGGCCCTGTTGCTGTCACCAGAGAGCAGAGCTCAGCGCTGCCCCTCCGCTCCCCTCGTGGGGAAGCTGTAGGCTGCCATGAGGCCTCCCCTCAGCCTCCTCTGCTCTGGGCTGAACAAACCAAGGGGCCTCAGCATATACATATGCTCATATGTATATATACATATGTATGTGCATATATGCATATACAGATATATGTTATATACTATTGTTCTCTCTGGAGAAATAGCTTTAAGGATGCCATATGGCTGAAAGACTTTCAATGTCATTCAGCATGCAGTGTTTGTGTAGGAATAAGCTTTGAAAAGGAGAAAGGTCGTGAACATAATGCTGTGGTGTTTGTGAAAACTCTCTTGTCTGACTCTAAGCATTTCTCTCAAAGGATGTTGGATCTTATGGGACAAGAATTTGGGGTGCTTATGTAGGTGGCACTGCTCCCTCGATGGGTACCAGCCTTGTGCTTGACCTCCTGAAGTAGTTCAGGTGCTCTGGCAGAGATAAGCATCATCTGCAATGACACCTACAGCACATCACAAGATAATGCTTTTCTGGTGCTTTGTTCAAAATGCCTGGCAGGAACCTAGCTTCAGCTACTGAAATATGCATCTGTACTGTATCTGGGGCTTAAGCTGTACTCAGAGGTAGAACTACACTGAACTGCCACCCTCTGGAAAACTTTATTAGAACAACTTCATATTGAGCAGTTTGTGTAACTAGATCTTAAATGCACTGGCTTTATAGAAACACTGTTAAGCCCTTATCCTTACCTAACCCGTATAACTCTTCCTTTAAAACAAGAATACTTGGAAACATTGACCACAGAAATTCTTTGAAAACATTGTACTGGAGGTACTTCAGCTTGCTGTTGGTTTTATTTGAGAACGCCGTTTCAGATCAAAATGCAGAAGATACCTTGCCTTGAAAATCAAAACACAGAGGATCTAGGTTGGCACAGGAGTTGTATCTTTGAGCAAAGACACGCCTCTGTTTTTGAGTGGCATCTGTAACATACACCAAAGGGGTAAGTTTGGTCCTTACCATAAGCTTAGAGGACAGTTTCCAAAGTTAAAAAAAAATGACTGGTCTGTAGGGAAGTGAAAACAGAAGTAGGATTTTGGCATACATCATCATCTTTTGGGTTGCAAAACAAACTATGCCATGCTGACTTTTGTACTCAGAGGTATTCAGGCTTAAACATGTCACTGGGTTATCAAACCCCTTTTTTATCATAGGCAGATAACATGTTGATCCAAACAGTTGTCAGACACCAAAACTTTTTTTTTTTTTTTTTTGGTCTAGGGGCCCATTTCCTTCAAATTTCTTTGTTCGTATTTAGGTCTACCCTTTGGAGCTGACATTGGGATTAATTGCTTTTTTTATACTCCATCAGGAAAAAATCCTCATTACAGAGCAAACACGTGCCACGTTTGCTTGAGAAGGACATGAACATTTTTGTAACATTACTGACATTGCCATCTTCCAGAATAAATGCGTGTAGAAGGTTTTGCTTGTTTGTTTGTTTGTAAGCCCTCAAAACCATGATTCCCATCATACATCAGGCATACATCATACATCGGACAGGATTTTCAGGCAACACTGACCATGGCTGCACCACATAGACCAAAACCTTAGGACTGTTCTTTTATATGAGGTGGGGCTGATAGCAAGACATAATTGCTCGTTAGTCTTTTGATACTAAGCCATAAGGCCAGGCCAGTGGCATTCACTGGTTCGTGCTGCATTGGCTTAGCAAAGGCTCTGCAACTGTTCAAGCTTTCTTAACAGCTACCTGGTGCTGCTGGAGGAGGAGAGAGCCTCAGCCTGTTTCTGAAACATCCATCTATGTGTAAATAAAGCTGCTAAGTATCAGTGGTGATGTAATCAGTTTTTAGCAGGCAAGAACTTCCTGCTCCTCCTACTCTTCTTCTTTCATTCAGTGTTGTTTGTGACAGGAACTAAGTAAAGACAACCAGCTTTACACAGATATGAATGGCAAAAGCAGCGCTGCTGTCACTGAGAGAAATCCCTTGAAGCAGAAAGAACACCTCCAGAAAAGCTTTGGAGGGGAGATGAGAAATAAACAAAAACAACATGCATTTTCAAAATTCATTCCAACATGAAATAGGCATGGGAAGGATAATATTGCATACATTCAACCCTTCATCTGCTCATGTTCCCAGCAAAAAAGCTATGCTCACATGAGAAATAGCTGTGACAGTTGAAGCTGTTACAACTCATTGCCAGAGGTTACACAAGCCCATGCCTCAATGACTTCACAGTTTAACCAAAACTGCTTTGAAAGGCATATTTATGTTCAGACACTGGATTTTGCATGGGAACAGCTGAGGTGAGCGCATATGCTCCACTCCACAATTCCTGCAATAGTCCCTCCTGAAGGAACACAGTGGCAACATCTTAAATTGTACCAGCTAGATCTGCCAGCACATCTAACGTGCTGGCAGGTTCCACCGCGCTCCCAGGTCTTACATAGGAAGGAGACTGAATTAGTTAAGCCACTTTTTAACTGATTTCCTAACATTATCATATGCAGGCAACCACTCTACTAGCCACTTGTTCATGCTGTTGCCAAAGAAATGTCTGCTTGGGGCAGTCAGGAGATGACTTGCTATTCTGGAACCACTTGTGCTCCTGGCCAACCTACAGATTTCCCTCACACCCAGCACAGAGGACTGCTGATCCTCTTATTGCTCACAGGAGTAGGTAATAGCTTTCCCATACTTAGCTTTTCTATTATTGTGTCAAGTGCTCCAGGAACCACAACTTGTGTCCAGGCCATTGGCTGTAGTAATTATTTCCTTCACAGAAGGGTAGTCCCACACGTGAAACAATGTTAGTATTTGATTTTTCCTGAAAAGTCAGAAATGAAGCCATGAGTGCTTGCGTGGAGCCTAAGGAAGCCTACACACTGCTGGGACCTCTAAACATTGCACACTGCAATTAGGGCAATCGCTTGGAGACTCATTCACATTGCTCCTCTCTTGCTTTCGGAAACAGAGGGACAATATCTCAGCTCCCCTAGGCAGCACATAGTCACAGTGTGCAGTGGTGTCCCAGGTTTGTTTCACTGCCAAGTTTCTTTGTCTCTTGCTACCCAGTGTTCCCAGATGCACTGAAATCATTTTTCAGCACTGTTAATAGAATAAATCCAAAATGAGACAAAAAAAATCTCTTCATAATCCTGTCTCAGCTCCAGCCCAGCACCAATCCACGGGTACCTCAGCTATCAAGACTAAGGCCCCTTCAGCGCTTAAAGAGGTGTTGTGAGCAGAGCTGTATCTTAGGACAGGCTGGGATTCATCATGCCGAAACTCACACCTCAATACTTCATGAAGCGCTCAGTTTCTGTCAGCATCCTCGGACAATCCCATGAAGTCAGACAATGACTCAGGCTTTCAGCAAAATAGAAGCAGATGAGAAAACAACTGTGGTTATCTGGTAACGCAGAACTGCCCAACATCCTCCCAAATGTAGAGGGCCTGGCCCCCGTCCCGCTTCTTCCCACTGGCAGAGCACAGCAGTGCATGCACTTGTGCACCCAGCTCTGCAAACACGGCAGCCTGCACTGCTTCTGACCGCAACCGCCTCAAGTTTCCCCATGCTCTCCAGATGCTGGGGCCAGTGTAGGCAGAGGCAGTGCAGATCTGTTTGCAAACAGGATTTCAGTTGTTTTCCTGTTGCACGTAGCAAAAAAATGAAAGGGACAGCAGCTGGGCTTACACAGCTTTATGGAGAATCCATAACCATGCATGCATTCCCTGCATTTGGAAGTCAGGTGATGTTTTTCAAGCATTTTGTGCACATAAAAAGCAGCTAAGTAAAAGGAAATTCACTCATCCCATGGCTGAGGATGGGCAGCACAGAGCAGCACGCTGCTAGCTTACCCACTGCTGCCTTCTCCACGCAGCAACTCCTCCTACCTAAGGGAGTATTTTGCCTGCTCAGAAGAGCTTGCAGTAAGTTTGAAAACAATCAAAATTTTTTTTTTCTTTTTCCCTCCTCTCCTGGATTGTCTTAAGGAACATATGATTTCTGTGAGGGAAAAAATCAGAGCCTGGAGCTGCTGTACTACTCCTAGCTAACACTGCCTGAGAGCATTCAGGGAACTCCTTACCCACCTCCTTCATAAGTCTGGAAGACAAAAAAAAAAGATTACATTGCCAGAGATGAATGAGGTACGTTATCACTCCTGGCATTCTGTGCATAAATTGGTCATCGAACAGGCTCTGTCACATGAGCAAGTAAACACTCGTCTCCTACAGCTCCATGAGTAAAAGTAAAGACAGTAGCAAAAGTTACAATTAAAAAGCAATGAATTTAGAAACTGTAGCTAGAAAGCCAGATCATGCTTACTGCATGTATGTGCTCTTCCCTTTGTCAAGCTGAAGAAGTTCTACAGCTGTCTTAAACTGCATTCCTCGCTGTAGCTGCTTTGAGCTAGAAGCAACGAGGAAATGCTGCAGCACTGGTTTTCCAGCCGCTCCTCCTTACACTAAGGGGAGGAGCAGCACAGGGCAGGAAGGCTTAGAGGTTACAGTAAACTCTGCTGAGGAAATTCAGCAGTGTGGGAAGCAACACTGTGATCACTACAGAGAAGCAAATCATTACTGGTTTGTGCTTGGTTCAGAGTGGCATGCTTTCTGTCACTTAACCATGTTGCTTACAGAAATCCTGTTTGCTTTCATTTCCACTTGCAAATAAGGAGAGAGATGACCACAATAAGAATTATATAAACTGATGTTCTTTTATTTTGTACTTCCATGGCACATTTTGATTTGTAAACATTAAAATCCCAGTTCCATTCTTTATATGTTGAAAATAACCACCAAGTACATTTAAGAGTATTACCTGAGATTTAAAAAAAAAAAAAAAATTAAAAAAGAATAAAAAGAACCGGCATCTTTTACCTTAATCATGTACAGTACTGTTTTAGGAAGAATTACAAAAGGGCATGTATTTCCAAAATAGGATAATTTCCTTTCAATTAGAAAGATATAGAAAATACATAAAAACACATTATTAGAACGATCAGTCTGATTCCGAGGATGTTGCAAGTCACTGTCTCAAACAATTCAATTAACACAGAACGGAAACACACTGCATCAGTCCTGCAGCAGCACGATGTCAACGTTGTCATGAACACCTTGTAAGAGCAGCTCTCCTTGATAAGTGACAATCTTCCGTCGCTTTGCCGCTTTAAGAGTTCCCACTAGGGCTTCGAAGAGGTTGGCACACTTTTCATCAGCAAACAGCACACCAAATTTCACGCTCACTTGTCCATCAGCATCTAAACCAAAGACAAAACATGAAAGCATATGCAGATGTTCTTTCAGTTAGGAGATTACCGGGGAAACAGAAGTGATAGGCAGAGTATTGACGGTAAGTCCCCTGGTGTTTCCCAGCTGCCAGCAACCTGTACCTGATTGCACTTCCACGAGGTTTGACCTCATAAAGGGAAACATGCTAAGAATATCAATGATAAAACAGTAGGCAAAGGTTCTGCTTGCTGAGATTTTCCTTTTTTTTTTCTTCCCCCTAGTCTTGTATCGATGACCACATACCCTCTACGTTTACTTTTATTGATGCCTTTCTAAAACCTACAACCAACCCGGGCTATTGAACCTCATCAAAGCATAAGGAATAACCTTGCTTTAAGTAGTTAAAACAGTTGAAAGTGTTAAAAAGTTCCTGTTTAACATGAAGTTTAAAATATATGTTAAGGTTAGCTAGGTTATTCTTAAAAAAAGCAAGATGTATATAGAAGGCTTTGAAAAACAAGTTAAATGAACTTGCATCAGAACTGAAGTATATCAGCCAGTCCCACATCCACAAACTGGACAAATATTTGTAAAGAAAGTGGAGTTCTAGCAATGAAGAGCAATCTTAAGCTAGAAGTCTACACTCTAAGCAAGTTCAAGCCAAGGCTGGCACTATAACTCCTGGATTAGTTTCAGACCAATGGATGAATCCCTTCCAAATAACGCTGTGATGAATTGAAGCACATGAATTCTGAAACTCAGAAGTTAACAAGGAAGAAGGCAAAAGGTAAAGATGCCATTTCTTTGATGGTAGCAGCAAGTATCTTGGTCTTAAAAGGTAGTTTTGCAGTTGATTTTAGTGGGGGCAGGACTTCGGGCCTGCTTCTTTGCTGCAAAGGCTTAAATGTTTAGCTTCACAATGGGACTGCTTTAAAGGATGGGACATAGGGAGTACCACGCAGCCCCACATTAAAGGTATGTGGATTATATCCTCTGAAGTTATCTGAGCCTGCTTAGTTAGATTTGTCAGGTTCATAGGTTGGTGTAACATGGCTACAGCTGTATGGTCAGAGGAATTATAATACTTACTTTTGGTTCCCAGACGCCGAATCTCCTCAACTAAGAGGCTGATTTCATGTTCCACGTTCATTGTAGCCTAAAACATAAAAGACATTTTCAGCAAAGTTATTAGGAGTTGTAAGTCCTTCACACACGTTCACCCTGGCCTGTTCTCAGTTCACCACATCTTGTAAATCCCAGCAGCCTGAAGGCGCATCATTAGAGGACAAACTGAGATTTCAGCCTTGAAAGGATAAAGGCTTTCAGCTTTTACACCCAAAGGGAAACCAACAGAAGCTACCACCCCAGCACCTCCAAACACAAACACAAGGAGCTCATCTCAAAATGTGAAAACATGATAGGCTGAGAAGGTTGACATTGTGGGGTTTCGTCCAGTTCAGTATTTAAAGAGCTTAGGCTAATTGCTATTTCAGGCAGCCACAAAATTGGAGCATCCTGGTAACGTCACAGGTCTTCAGGGGCTTTGCAGCTTTCCATTAGCTCCCTCAATACAAAGGGAAGAAATTTTCCTTCAAGTTCCCCTCTGGGGTACAGGATGTGCAGTGGGTGAGCAGCACTGGTTTGCTGTGCTTTTAAACCAGGCCACAGCTTTCCACTCACCCTGGCAAGACAGCCCAGCTGGCTGCAGCAGCCCTGTGCGTGCCTGACAATACAGCAGCTGCCACCAAGAGCAAAACCCACCCAGAGACAAGCATCCTACAGCAGACTATACTGATCTCCTTTCATGCTGATCTCAAGAAGCAAAATCTATCTTGTGTCCCTCTTTGCTGTGAGACATGAGAAGTTTCACCAGCGTGCATCAAGGCCTTGCAACACTTCAGCCATGTGCAACTTAGTAGATGGCGACGCTGTGTTCACACAAGGCGCATCCCAGACTAAAGACTGCAGGCTCAGAAGGCGTTTGGGGACCAACTCTATGCAAAGAAGCATCAACACAACGATGTACACATGACTCTTTCAGCGAGCATAGGCACTGAGGTAGGGACATGAAGCTGGGCCCCACAGAGAAAGCAAAGTGCCCAGAGCAGCTTCTCCCGCGGTCGGCAACACATGGTGCAATAAAAGCTGCAGAGACAGCTGCTGGGAGCGGAGTGCTGTCTGAAAAGGCCTCAGACAGCTCTGAGATGCTGTCAGACAACAGCTGAGCATACTGACCCGTTCTATTGTTCAGGAGAACAGCACTTCGGCACAGATCTGGTGAGTAAACGGAGTTAAAAATCAGCGTCTGGATACATCACAAACCCTCCCTGATAGAAGGACTCCCCTCCTTTCTTTTTTATTGAGTTAAAGTAGGTAGGAGTGGCATAGTTCCACCTCCCGAACTTTCACTATTTATCTGACACAAAATGCTTAATACTCTGATTTTCAGCTCAGAGATTCACTGTTTTTTACATGCAAAATGGAGCATGCTTAATGCCAGCCCAGGGTTCAGACCCAGCCTCATCCAACCGCAGCTTTATCCGTACCCCGTGGCAACAGCGAGCGCTGGGGCAGCTGTCACCACACGGCCAGGGAACACTGCAGCCGCACCCTGCCGTGCCGTACCACCTCCTCACAGCCTGCCTCGAAATCACCTGGCAGCACCAACTCGCCATCTCAGTTGCATTGGATGAACTCTACAAAGTTGCAGGTTATCTACCGGAGTGCTGAACGTGTTCTCCTAAGTCACCAGGGGACACCGACCCACTTACCACAAAGCTGAGGCTGTCATTAACCATCCGCCAAACCGCCCAGTTTAACATCTGGCACGGCGATGGCATATTCAGCTTTTTAATTATGTCCTTTTTGCATCTTTGAAGTTAACTTGCTTCCTTTAACTTTTAGTACATGCATACACTCTCAATTTAAATACAAGTATTTAGAGATTTTTTTTAAAAAACTCTTGTATTATTACACAAGACGCTCACGGTTGGATAACTGAGGCCAAATAAGGAGTAGGGAAGGGGAAGAATGGGATTGAGCTATTTTAAGCACACCTAAATATTTACAGTAGAGTGCACAACCCCCATGAGCTGAACAGACGACGCTTACCCCGTGGCACGCACTCCGCACACCAGCTCTCAGCAGCACATGCCAACCATCAAATTCTAACACCGCTGACGCAAGCACACCGGCGGAAGCCAGCACGATTTGCCGCTATTTCACGTTAAAACTAAACTTAGAATCATAGAATGGTT
>WBMW01004683.1:0-43049 GCA_013396635.1 Penelope pileata
GATTCTATGATTCTATGAGTCTCCGTTCTCCGTGGACTAAGGCTAAGGCTTGACATACCAGTTAGTCTAAAACCACTTCTAAAACTCTTAAATTCCATCCTTCTTGATTAAAGCTAACTAGTTTACATGAATTACATGAAACTAGAGGTGCTGAGGTGAAAGTAATGCTTCCTATTTTATTATTTTTATTATCTGCCCATGACCTCAAGAGGTGGATGTTGGTGGTATGGCAGCAGAGGTTGAACCTTCCCACTAAAATTCCGTTCCACGTTGTTGCCGTGTGACAGATGGCAGCAGAGAGGCACTCTGACATAACCGCATCTGACATGGAAGTGCATATTGAGCGAAGTGGTGAAATTTAATTCCTCCATGTGGAAAAAATGGCACCTATTGACTTAAACTGATGCTTGCTTAACATTTATGGAGACTAAACAGTGGATGTGAGCACAGTGAGGCAGTGAATGGTGCGTTTCAGCAGTGGCAACAGCAATGTGAAAGACAAGCCACATTTCAGACAGCCATGCAGATTTTTACGAGCACAGCATGCAGGCTCTTGTTCATTGCTGGCAGAAATATATGACAAATGATGGTGACTATGTTGAAAAAGAGTGTTTTGTAGTTGAGAATTTGTGCTATCAAATCATGTTATTGTGCTCTTTTTATCTATTGTCATTTCCATGAAAATAAATAGGAGGCATTACTTCAGCGCAACTGTTCTGCAAACAAAGCAGTGAAATTGTTTCAGATTTTTTAGCAATCCCAGATAAAGTATCTGAGGGTTTATAATAATAAACAGAAATTTCACAAAAGTTCTGACTCACACAATCCATGATTCTCCCACTGAGATGCTGCTCCTCCAAATTGCAGCTGGTGTCTGAGGGAGATGTGTGGCTGGGCCTTATGTGAGCCCAGGGCAGCCCCACCCCAGGTCCACCCCTTCCAGTCACCTGGGAAGCACAGCTGCAAACAGCTGCCCTTACTCCAGGTGCTCAATCACAGAAGTCAGGCTGTGACCTAACATTTCCCCTACAGCCACCAGCGTACATCTCTGCATAACAGTAACTGCCACTGTTTTGATATTTTTAAAACAACAGATCAGAAGTTTTTATCTCTTTTTTTCGCAAGTTCTTGATTTTTTATCTGGGAAGTAAAAACAGGACATTAATAATTATTTGACAATTGGAACAATGCATAATTTCAGACTTTAAGTATTCTTAATTGAATCTGTCATTCAGAAGTACCAACCATAAGTTATTACATCTCATCTCTGAAGTACATCAGTTGAAAAGAAATGTTTTATGCAGTAGATGGAAACAGGTGACTTGAGGGGAGAAAGCACTGCTTGTGTCTAGGAAGGGCGTACTTCACACTGCTGAGGAAGCAGGAGTATTGAAAGCAAATATGGTATTCTGCTGCATTTCCCATCTTTCCAATGTAGTAGCTATCCTCAAATATGTTTATGTTGTTCAAAGGTATGAATGACAGTTCTGTTTACTGCTTTAAGCTGAGTAAAACTGACACCGTAAAGACATGAAGGGTGGCTGAGGAACCTTGTAAAAATGCTCAGGCTGAAGAGTATTTCTGGAGTCGCATCAGTAAATGAATATACAGTTTGCTGGCACTTCCTGAAATGCTTGCCTTGAGGAGTAGTCTAAGATGGTGCATGGTCTTTGCCTCAGCTCTTATTCTGCAACAGTTCTTTGAAAGCTTATTTTAAGGTTCAGAAAAAAGAACTGTACATCTGAATGACAGAGAACTTCATTTTGCCCTGGAGTCTCAAATTAGGAAGAAGAGACTTTTTTGACTTGGCCTGAAGGATATTTCTCTCTCAGTGGCAAAATAATAGGGCTTTTTGTGTATTTATTGCCCAACTATAAACATTGCTCTGGGAAAATTCGACTGAGCATGAAAGGACCCGTTTGTTTTAGCTACTCTGCTTAGTTTTTACAGGCTTAGTCTTTGTTCTTAACCCTTTTATTTCTCCTCCTCCTGTTTCCCATAAAACAGTTGTAAGGAGGAAATGGGAGGCTGAAGCAGTTTAAGAAAATGTTTTTGTCTAATTTCTTTGATTTTCTTGCCTGTTCATTAAGCTCTGCCCCTCTTTTTTTTCCCCACTTTGTTGCAACCATATTGTTCTATTCAGTTACTGGATTTCCTACTCTCAGACCTGGAAACAACTACAGCAGCTGTATCCTCTGCTCCTCCATGCAATGTAACTGATGTGTGAAGTAGGAATTAAAATACAGAGCTATCCTTAAACCCTGCAGAAGGAAATGGAAGCAAACAACCCTATGTAGACAGAAAACTTTCAGCCAGTAAAACATTTCAGAGGAGATGAAAAATAACTATCTTCCTCAGGGGCTGTGACTGACCTTTCTGCATGGATGGCTGAGCAGAGTAGGCAGATGAATTATCCCCTGGTGCTGCTAAAAATGCACAACCCAAAGCACCAGTAGGCATGTTCAGAAATGACCATTTCTTGGTTTGGTAGCCATTATAACCTCATTCAGCACAGTTTCTATGTATATGGAGTAATCGAGTCACAGAATGGCTTGGACTGAAAGAGATCTTGATCATCTAGTTCCAGACCATCTGCTGCAGGCAGGGTTGCCAACCACTAAATTGGGCGCTAGATCAGATTGCCCAGCGCCCCATTCAAGCTAGCCTTGACGTAGAGACATTGACCTGACTGCAACCCTTCCTTACCCATTGAATAGTCCACCCTTTGAAACCATACGCCTCCAATTTTAGAGGCAAGGATGAGGCATCCACAACTTCTCTGGGCAGTCTGTGCGAGTGTCTCACCACCTTCTCAGTGAAAAAACTCCCGGTGACATACAATCTAAATCTTCCCTCTTTCAATTTAGAGCTATTCTCCCTTGTCCTGTTACTATCTACCCACATAAAAAGCTGCTTTCCTTCCTGCTTATAAGCTCCCTTTAAGTATTGGAAGGGTACAATGAGGTCTCCCCAGAGCCTTCTCTTTTCCACAGGACAAGGCCAGATCCCTCAGCCTGTCTTCATAGGGGAGATGCTTGTCTCCACCTGTCATAGGAGTCCTTCAGGGCAGGAGGAATGGTGCCTACTGCTGGATTACTGCATGCTGAGGCCTGTTCTGCTTCTTTCAGAATTCATTTGTCTTGAATCTGGGTGATTCTTAGTGTAATATTGTTGATAAGGAACAACAACCATAGTAATGATAATATGCAGTATTATGTAACACTTAACACAATACAACTCACACTATTGGCTGTTCTCACCCAGCATCAAATCCCCTTGAGGTACACACTGGATGTCTCCACCCTTCTGCATCACCTACCGAAAGTGCACCCAGGTCCTTGAGCAAAAGCAATCCCACAAATGGGCTTGCCTTCGCACCTTCTACGGTACATAAAATGTTTGATTGGGCAGGGCCAGCTCGGTTGGCAGATCCCCGAGTGTTGACCAACCAGGTGGCCTTTACTGAATGTGTGTCCCAGTTTTTAAAGGTCTCAGCACCCATTGCTTTCAGTGTAGTTTTTAACAGTCCATTGTATCGTTCGATTTTCCCAGAGGCTGGTGCATGGTAGGGGATGTGATATACCCACTCAATGCAGTGCTCCTTGGCCCAGGTGTTGATGAGGTTGTTTTGGAAATGAGTCCCATTGTCTGACTCAATTCTTTCTGGGGTGCCATGTGGTGCCCTCTCTGTGGTGACAGGGCCTGTTTCTCAAGGCCCAGGATGGTGTTTCGGGCAGTGGCGTGGGGCACAGGGTATGTCTCTAGCCATCCGGTGGTTACTTCCACCATGGTAAGCACATGGCATTTGCCATGACAGGTTTGTGGCAGTATGATATAGTCAATCTGCCAGGCTTCCCCATGTTTATATTTCATTCACTGCCAGAGACGCTTTATCCATTTGGCCTGCTTAATTGCAGCACATTTCACTCTCATGAATAACTTGTGCAGATGCATCCATGGTCAATTATTGCCCATTAAGTTCATGCTACTGACCCCACCATCACAGCACCAGAGCAACCAGGGGACAGTATGTTCACCTGGATGACAGCTGAAATCTTTTTGCATATCTCGCAGCTCACTCAGTGATAGGGGTTCAGTGGTTTCTGTCTCCTTGATGACTTCCACCTCTTCTACAAGTGATGGCCTTGCTTCCTCTTCATCTTTATCCCTTCCTAAATAATCTGACTTCCATAGCCATTTTTTCCTCATGCTTGTAAGGCCGACAGATACTGGCTCATATGTGATAGATACCTGCCCATATGCTCCCGTACACCATACCGCCCACACCCATCCTAACTCAGGATAAATCTCTGTGAGCTATTTTCCAATAATTTCTTAAATATAACTAAAACTGGAAACAAGCAGAAGACAGCAATAAAATAATGCCAGTTAGAATATCCCAGGTATAGTCAAAATTTTCAACAGCTACTTTAGTTTGTCTGGCGTAGAGAGTGTACTTGTTAAGGGTTTCTTCAGTACGGTTCCTGAAGTCTTGAGAGTGATGGCACTGTAGAGTACAAGTACCAAATAAAATCCATGATTGGTACGGCTTGGGCACAGGCTTTATACTAGCAGGCATCACCATAAAGAAGCTCGGGCCAGCCGTGAGAGGTCATGAACAGCGCAGAGTTAAAAAATACAACCTTGAGAACGAATAAAACCACTCTGAAAATGAAACAATCAGCATTGTGACCAGCAAATGTTAAGCCTCTGTTGTTATCTCAACCCTTTGAGTACCACATTGTGTACCACTAAAGCTGTTGTGGTTTAAGCCAGCAGGAGCTGAACACCCACAGCTTTTCGATCACTCGCTGTTCCACCAGCTGGGATGGGGGAGAGAATCAGAAAAAATAAAGTATAAAAAAAATAAAGTAGAACACATGAGTTGGGATAGAAACCATTTACTAAAACAGAAAAGGAAAATGGAATAAAAATAACAGTAATAATTACATACAAAACAAAGAATGCACAAAGCAATTGCTCACTACCCACCAACGAATGCCCAGCCAGTCTCAGAGCAGTGGCCACTCTCCAGGTAACTCCCCTCGGTTTTATAATTCCCATGTGTCATACAGTGGAAATACCTCTTTGTCCAGAGTAAGTCAGCTGCCCTGATGCTGTCCCCTCCTTGTGCCCCCGCATCCCCTTGCTGGCAGGATGGTACCAGAAACTGAGGAACGGAGATGTCCTTGGCTCTGTACAGAACTGTCCAGTAAGAAATGTAAAAACTTAGCCTCATACCTAATGCTATGAGAAAGACAATTTAGGACCCAGCTAGAAAAAAAGATAAATACCCACTCTCCCCTCCAGCTCCAGAAACTCTGCTGCAATGTTTTGCTTCTTCCCAGCCGTCCCTGGGCACTCTGGGTAGATCTTTCAGAATCTTCTGCCATAGGTGCACCAAGAGAAGGTCGGCTGTTTGCTTCTATGAGAGTAGGCTGTGTGGCTGTGTAGTGAGAAGGAAATGGTGACAGTTTTTCAAGCATGCATTTTCAAGACATATTGACTGAGGAGTAGATATTGGAGTTGTGCCATGTGGTTTTGCAGCAACCATAGACAGTATTTCCCGGGAGACAGGCTGAGCCTGCTCATTTATAGTCAGTATGTGCTTAACGCCGGTATTGGCGTTATGCAATCTGGAGCTTTCCAAATACCTGTTTACTTCTCAAGGGAGAGGCAGAAGAATTAAGACCGTGTGAAGTACCCTCTGAAGTGCTACTGGTAGCTTTGAATTGTTGAACACATATGAATGCAAAGGCACAGCTTTGAAGTTAGTCTGGGAAATTGTTCTCCTTTGAAATGCAAACCAGATGAGGAAGCCACTGCTTTCTGGCTGGTATTTCATTTGAAATGGCACATACAAAGGAAGGGAGTTCTAGAGTGAAAATCATAAGGTTCTGAGGAGCAATTAACCAGAGAAAACACATTCTTACTCTCAAAATATTTTATGCTAAAAGTGATGCTTGGCCGATTGAAATAGAGTAGGTCAACAAATCAACAAGCAATGAATCAATCAAACAAATGAAAATATATAAAAAAAACCCATCCCATGTCTCACCATCTTCTATTTTTAAAACAACATTAAAATTTATTAGAAAGAAAAAAGACTAAGGAGCAACCTTGTATGTTGCATCACTAAGAATGCTGATGTCTGATTCGATTATAATTATTTCTCATTTTCAATGCGCATGGAATCTTAGTTATGTTCTTGAACCTGATGTAGCTATTCTTATTGCCTGGATTTATCCGGTTTACAGACCATGTTCAGGTTTCATTTATGCATGTTTACATCATATATGAATAAACTAAGTCATATTCAGGCCAAGTGGGTTGAAGTTATGAGTTTTTGTTCCAAGAATTGCTGAAATCAAAGGAAGGCAGCTCTCAGTCAAGAAATTGGAAGAGAAAAAAGGATACAGTCATAATTTTACAGAAAATGAAGGAAGTGGGACATAGGACATGTAGTAGCCTGCCAAGTTTTATTTTTCTCTTCCACTGTTGAGTTAGTGACCAAAACATTTATATTTCTCTGCCCTTCTCCTTACAGTAGATTTGGTCTAAATGCCCGCAAAATGTTGCATTTGTTGACAGAAACGGGGGCAGAAATATTTAAGATAGTTAATGTAATGTTGCTTTGTCTAACAGCAGAGTTTTCTGTCTTATTTAAGAGATAATCAACAATATTGCAATATATATGAAACAATTTATTAAAGAGGAAGTTAGTGTAAATGCCGTTGTGCATCTTCATTAATGAGCTCCAATATAATCCTTTGCTAGCTGTCATTCAACAAAATGAATGTTAACAAAATTCAGGCTCTTTTTGTTTTCTGCTAAGTGTTGTGCATTTAATCAACAAAACTCATTGCAGTATTCAAAAGGAAGAAAATGCGTGTTTGGCCTGAATCACAAAATTTCACACAACCTTCCTCATTTTGGAGAGTAACTAATTCCTTTCAGGAAAGTTCAATTTTCCTGTTCTTGAGAAAGTGTGCTCCACTGACAAAACATCCACTGATCATTTGCTTTTGCAAAACATCTTCCATACAACAAGTCTGAAAGCGACAAAGCCAAGCAAATGGAAAAAAAACAGGCTTGAAAATGTAATTTAAAGGTGTCTTGCTTGCTTTAGCTTCAAGTCCTCATCAAAGAGGCAATATCACTCTCATTTTTAAGAAGGAAAGGAAGGATGACCCAGGTGACTACTGATCTGTCAGCCTCACCTCTGTGCTAGGGAATATCATGGAGCAAATCCTCCTGGAAGCTATGCCAAGCCATGTGGAAGAGAGGCAGGTCATATGAGACAAGCAGCATGGCTTCACCAAGGGCAAGTCCTGCCTGACCAACCTAGTGGCCTCCTGTGATGGTGTGACAACATCAACAGACCAAGGAAGAGCCACAGATATCTATCTGGACTTCAGTAAGGTCTTTGACACAGCCCCTCACAACATCCTTCTCTCCAAATCGGAACCAAATGGATTTGATGGGTGGACTGTTCGCTGGACAAGGAACTGTCTGTGAGATTGTACCCAGAAAGTGGTGGTCAGTGGCTCAATGTCTGGATGGAGATCAGTGATTAGTTGTGTCCCTCAGGACTCAGCACTGGAACCAATGCTCTTTAATATCTTCATCAACAGTGACTGGAGTGCACCCTCAATGTTTACAGATGACTCCGAGCTATGTGATGTGATCAACAGCTGTGTTGTTATTTCCGGTGAGGGATTCCCACCACACTCAGTGCTAGGGAATTAGACTGGGTGCTCTCAGAGGGTTCACATGAAGCAGAAGCCTGGGAGAAATTATTAGGGAAAAGGGAGGTGACATCACAGAGTGATCTCTCACTGAGAAAGGCAGGGACAAGGAGGGGCTGCAGTGTGCAGCAGCAACAGCATGGGGTGTGGCTCGGCAGCAGCTCAGAGGGAAGCACTGGGCTGCCCCATCACAGCACACTCAGCACCTCTACCACCAGGCCAGGCCTCTCTGGCAACTTTATCTCAGGGAGAAGCCTGTCTGTTTGTTCTGAAAGGCCACAGAGTTTGTCTCAAAGTTCAATCTGATTATAGAACATAAAGCTGTAAAGAAAAAAAATTAGCTCATAAAAACCAGTAAGGAATGTGAATATCTCCATGGAGTGCTATGATAAATGATAGCTCTGAGGGAAAAAAAGAAGTTAATAATACTATGTCTTGCTTGACTATAAAACCCTTGGCTACAAACAGTACTCTGCACTGTTCAAAAGAGCTGAATGTTTACAGATAGTAGAGGTAGAGGTGTGTAAAGGAAGCTCTCTGCAATAGTATATTTCAGTGGAAGCAAACGCAAGCTAGCTAATAAAACCAGCACGTTTCTGTGAGGAAAAAGGAAATGGAAAAAATATACTTAGCATATTAAAGGCTAGAAATAATATCAACAGTTTGTTCCAAAGGGCATCTGATCTCAAACAACCACAGTACTAATAAGGTAAGAACTCTGGTTCTTCAAGTTAAAAGGCATTTACTTTAAATTCAGCTTCAGGGTGTCTGACCATCCGTTTGAGATGGGTATTTTTTAAGGAATAGGAACCTGATAAGACTTTTTAGTGAGTCTTGTGAACACAGGACATATAGATGAGGCCAAACTTATATGTCAGTGGGAAATACCAAAAACAAAATCCTGGCACATTCAGAGCCTATTTTCCAAAATTGGGATCCAAAGGACGCAAACAGTGGTTAGGAAAGCCCAGCATAAGGTCTGCAGATTAATGTCTCCTGCTAGAGCGGGCAACCCATGGTTTGCCCAGCTGAGGTGCAGCCCCCGCCCTTCCAAACTTGAATGCATCCTGACTTGATTCCAGCACAAGTTTTATTTTCTATTCTCATTAAAAGAGTCTAGAGTTTGCTGCAGTTATATCAAGACAAAGAGACAGACTGATAAAACCTTTAAGAAGAAATAAAAAAAACCTTTAAAAAACAAATTGGCCGAGAAACCCAAGCCCACTTCGTCCATTTTCTTAGCGGTTTTCCCCCAGATTCCCTCCCAGGGGGGAGCTGGAGAGCAGCAGGAGCGGGAGCGCCAGGCAGTGAGCGCTGGGCTGGCCCGGGTATGGCGGGGGCTGGGGGGGCACCAACATTCACATCGCCTGCTTACAGAATTTAAGAATGAAGTAATGAACCGTGGGATGCACTCATGAGCTATATGCTAGGTATTAGGCAGGATGTGTATGAGACCTTTGCAGGTTTACTGGGATAAAAAAGCTCCTGTGCCATAGATCGTTAAACTAACAGATTTCAAAGGCTTACTAGCAGGCAAACACATGGGATATATGCAGTGAAGACAGGTATAATGGAGTTAAAGTACAGGTGTTCATCTGGCTGTGCTGAGGAGCAGCCACATTAATGCATCTGCCAAGCATGCTCAGTTCTGTAAAATGCTTCCCGCTTTGAGCCACCAAAAGTTGAATTGACAAAACTCAGGGTTGCAGTGTGCCACAGGACTGCTTTCCCATCTGGCAGGACAGGAGGTGCTTGGTGAGTACCAGTGTGACCATGTGAGCCAGCCAAAAGGACACATACCTTTCCCTGTGCTGGGAAAATGCTGAATTCCAAGCAGTGCTTTTGAAATTATGTTCATTTCACTGAGAAGTAGAGACTCACACTTCCCTCCCTGCTGCATCCTTCCCATGCCTTTAGCACAGAGACAGCATCCCACTCACAGTGCCTGCTGTTCTGGCCCACATGCAGCCTGTGCTCCCTGCTGAGCACGGAGGAACAATGGCGATGCAGGTGAGACAAAGTGGAAGTAGAGCCTTCCCCAGCTCAGCCAGCTGGTGCTGTGCTTTGTGTTGCTCATGGGAGGCTGCTCTTGATGCCTGTGCATTGAATTTCCAAAAGGACATACACCTTGTTCTAATACTGAGCACTCAGTTTGTACTCAGATCCTTTCTGAGACAACAAAGAACTGTGCAGTCAATGAACCCAGAGGAGACCACACTGCCATTTGTTAGCCTACTGAGGAAAAGGGGACGCAACACCCATTTACATTGCCTACTCTGTGGCTGAGAACAACTTTAAAAATTTAAAATTTAAAATTAAAATTTAAAAATTTAAATTTAAAAATTTATTTTCTACATGGATCTGTGGCCATGTCCAGTCATAGAATCATAGAATGGCTTAGGTTGGAAGAGACCCCAAGGATCATCAAGTTCCAGTTTCGCTGCTGCAATTCTCCAGATCTGGTTCTAGATTATGTTGCCCAGGACGCCAACAGACCTGTCCTTGAACACCTCCAAGGACGTGGCATCCACAACTTCTCTGGGCAGCCCGTGACAGCACCTCACCACTCTCTCAGTGAAGAATTTCCCCTGACATCTAATCTAAATCTTCCTTCTTTCAGGTGAAAACTATTCCTCTTAGTCCTATCACTGTCTACTCTTGTGTTGTGCTTTGAGCCAGCAGGCCTAAATCAACCCACACCCTTTTGCTCACTACCTGCATCATCCCAGCTGGGATGGGGGAGAGAATTGGAAAAAAATAAATAAATAAAACTTGTGAGTTGAGATGGAACTATTTACTAAGACAGAAAAGGAAAATAGAATAAAATAACAGCAATGATAATTACGTACAAAACAGGTGATGCACAGAGCAGTTGCTCTCACTGACCAATGCCCAGCCACTCTCTGAGCAGTGGCCCCTCCCCGGCTAACTCCCTTTCCTTATACTACGTGATGTCAGATGGTATAAGATACCTCTTTGACCAATTTGGATCAGCTGCCTTGGTCCTGTCCCCTTGTGCCCCACAACTCGTTCACTGACAGAAGAATACAAGAAATTGAGAGACTGAAATGTCTTTGGTTCTTGTTCAACGCTGCCAGGTGTTATCAACAGCGTTTTTCTTCTAACCTATCTTTACACCAAACACCCTGAGAGTAAGTTTCAGCTACAAACTGACACCTTGTAAAAAATTGATGTCTCTCCTCTTTACATTCTCCTTTTAAATGTTGGAAGGCTGTAATGAGGTTGCCCCGCAGCCTTCTGTTCTCCATGCTGAACAAGTCTAGCTCCCTCAGCCGGTCCTTGTAGGGAAGGTGCTCCAGCCCTCTAAGCATCTTTGCAGCCCTCCTCTGGAGACACTCCAACAGTTCCACATCTTTCCTGGGGCCCCAGAGCTGGAAGCAGTACTACAGATGGGGCCTCACGAGGGCAGAGTAGAGAGGGACAATACCCTCCCTGCCCCTGCTGGCCACCCCTCTTCCAATGGACACCAGGAAATCATCGGCCTTCCGAGCTGCAAGAGCGCACTGCAGGCTCATGTCCTTCATGGCTCAAATTTTCATGTGATCCAGCATGCTGAATGCATTTCCTCACATTTTACGTGCTTTTTCTGTCTCTGTGCTTTTATTGCTTCCTTATCCTCAATTATCATCACAAGTCTAAGTTACAGTTAGCACAGAAATTGTTGCAGTCATCTCTTCCTTTTTGACACATGCATACTCGTTTCTCTGGAGAATTTGTATCTTAATTAAGGACTATACTGTGAGCACTGCAACATACGTGAAAAATGGATCTGTTTCAGGACAAGGCTGCTAAGGCACATTTGCTATAAGGAATAGCAATGCAGATTGTATTGCAATTTTTCAGGCACAGAGCTGCTGTGAGATGTTTTTGTCTGCAATGCCTTGAGCAGCTGAGTCTTCCAACACCAGCATATTTCTTCAAAAGAATGAATACTGAAGTTTATGGCTGAGAACGGGCAACATGCAGTGGGAAAGGAATGAACCTTTGTTCTTGGCAATCAATTTACATTAAGTAAATGTAGTACATAATGGCATGCGGTATATTTTACAGCTAAATACCCCTAGAGGCCTACAGTAATATCTTCCTCCTCATTTCTTTTCTCTTACATGATATATTTCAACCTCTTTTTCTTCCTGTTGTCATTGACTATAAGCAGTGTTGCCAGGTTTATGGGATTCTGCCCATGATTTTGCTGTTTGACAGCCATGCTAAACAGCTTGTAAGGAGCCTGTGTGCTAGAGATCGGTGTTGACCTTCACAACAGTCTCCTCCAGCAGAATGAATGCCCAATGCCTGATTAGAAATATATATCTACATATTTAATAGGTGTTTTTAATAGAATGGCAGTTGATTTTCTTTTCAATTTGTTTTTATATATGAGCTTTAAAAGGCTATTCTGTCAGTGATTTTTACCACTGTTGATTACTCTTTTGCTCACAGTATAGCAGATTTTCGTTACGGCCCGTGAGTGCTTCTGAATCAGAATACAGCAGAGGACATCTTCCACAGAGGGTAATTATTTTATATTGGTATGTGTAACTAAAATAATGAATCGATAGAATACACAAACCCCAGTAGATTCCATCCCAAGCAGTACGCCTGCCCAAGGGTATTCATTGTCTCTGAGAGGGTCAAGTTCATCTATGGTGTGTGCATTCTGGGGATTAAACAACAGAAGATCATAATGAATCTGTAACATCCCAGTCTGGGAGTCTGCATAGAAATGTGGGATATATTTTTCAGGACAGTTCTAAGAGCAAAGCTTCCACAAGGATGAGTGGAACCTGAGGGCCACACAAAAGCAGAAAACAACAGAATGTTTCCAAAGTCCCACATTTGCCTACACAATCGCAGAGATGACTATATACAAGTAAGTGTTTTATCTGGTGTATGTTTTTGTGTGGGAGTGAGAGGGTATCACTTAGAGTTCTCTAAGTCTATTTCTTCCTGGAAGTTCATAAACATACGCACAGAATGGTACTTAGTTAACGGAACGATTCCCTAACCATTGGACTTGTTATCATCCAGATGAAATTAGGAAATTCTCTAATTTCAAAAGAAGAGACATTATTTCTATGCTAAGGGAAGAAGCAAATGCTTTCTGAGGGTAAAAGTAAAGAAGAACAAAAACTATTTTTTTTTTAATTATTTGAATTGCAATAAAGTGTCCCAAGATCAACCTTTTCTATCTTTGCTGCATGGCTACCATTGAGGAAGATTTCATCCTTTTTGAAGGCCCAATACAGGAGTTGTTTCTAAACAGTATCCTACCGAGCAGAGTTGCTCCGAAAGTAATGCCTCCAATTTTGTTATCTTGGTCCACAACACCAGATTTGGATGTGGATGATATGGAAATAGAAGGTGAGCATTCCTACTAACATTTCATTATATTTGTTGCTGTGTGACAGATGACAGCAGAGTTGCAGTCTGACTAAATGGCATCTGACATCAAATAGGGTATGAAGCAAATGTTTGCCATTGAATTTCTCCATGTAGAGAAATAGCACCCATTGACATCCATCAACACTTGCTGAATGTTATTGAGACCAAACAATGAATGTGAGGACAAGACGATTGTGGGTGGAATATTTCAGCAATAACACCATTGTAGCAGCTGGAAACAGTAGGTCACCTCCACTTGTGCAGGTTTTTATGAGCACGACATGCAGGCTCTTATTCAATCGCTGAAGAAAATGCATAGATAATGATGGTAACTATGTTGAAAAATAGTGTTTTGTACGTGATAATATGATCTATTAAATCATGCAATTGTGCTCTTTTTATCTGTTGTAGTTTCCATCAAAATAAATAGAAGGCATTATTTTTGGAGCAAACTATGCATATTCACAACTGAAATAAAATAATCTATATTTCAGACTATGCAGATACAGGACTGTAGTCATATGATCACATATTTCTATCGTCTAAGCACCTGTGTGCCTCTGCTCAGAAAAGTGTTGTTGCAGAGCTTCTCAGTCACAGTTTGTCAATTAATTAGCGCTTTGCTGAGAGTACAGAAAGTTCTCGTTTGGGGTCTTCTTAGAGAGATATGTATGGAATGGTGAAAATTGCTTTGCTAAAATGTCTTCTAAGGCCTCAGTATCATGTGATGATTTTTTTTGTTGATTAAAAGACTGCTCTGATGGATACATAATTTTACATCATGTTATACATTCACCTCAATGAGTACCCCATGTGTCATCTTGACTACTGTGGTGAGGATGAGAAGTACATCCTTCTCCTCTAAACTTATAGAAAGAGGCACTTCAAGCTCAGATCTACCATTATCAGTGCTAGATCAGCCAAAAACAAGATGTTAGACAACACAGTCATGTCAAAGGATTCTGGCCAATACCCCCATTAGAGGAGCCAGAGACCTTTAGGGTCCACAAACACCATTCCTATTTTGAGGAGATATGTTTGACTTCGTAACTTTGATTGCACACTGAAAATTAACACATGCTGGAGTGAATGGTATGTTTGTGAGCACAAATTATTTCTCCGTGACACTGAAAATACGTTGTGCTAAAAGGTTAATAGGTACTTCGGTGCTACAGGTCTGATCACATTCAAATGGATTTATTTTATCAATTTGACTGTGACCAATGAAAAGTCTCGCAATCACGGATTCACGCATAGTGCAGAGCACCTTCATCTTGCCACGTTCAAATAGACTTGTATAACCACTCAATAATACAGCCGTCTGCAAAAACATTAAACCATGAAATAGCTCTATAGAGATCTCTAAGTTTCCCATGGGAGCACTTGGTATAACTAAGTGTGCAGATCTTACCGAACAGGTGTCCCTATACGGGGATGAAGAGCGGCTTAGCCCATCACGTTGGCCCAGAAGACAGAAGTCCTCCGAACTTGTCTGTGATGGTATCTTCCCCACAAATCCTTCTCTATTAAGTCATTTTTATGTTCTTACTTTCATGAGGAGCATGAGTGAGTAATGACACCTATCGTTTTGGTGGTTGTTGCAACACAAAATTGAAAACCTGCTGACTCAGGATGACTAAGGTATAGTTAATCTAGTTCCCATCCCTTCGTTCTTGTCACAGAGCCTGAGCAGGAAGTTTAAAACCTCACTTCATCCTCTGCGCTGGATCTCTAAGAGTCAGCAAGCTCTGCTGGTGCTGCTAACAATCTAAGGTTTGAAGGGAACTGTGATGGAAAACTCCTTGCATATTGCCCTCATTCCACCCTGGGATGTTCTTCAACACTTTCCTTTTAAAATGGGAGTGTCCCAATAAGTTCTTTCTAATAAATACTTCACATAATCCACTTCAGGACTATAGACACTCAAGCTTTACAGTATTTTGAAGGAACTGAGAAGGTCACATGCACTCTGTTTATGAGAATTGAAGATCGTGACACTCTCAAGCTGTTCACTGTGAGGTAAGTTGTGTAACTCACAGTTGTAGTATTTACCAAGAATGTGTTATCAGTACTGGGTAAAGCCTTGGGCGCAAAAGGTGTAGGATGGGGAGCAGAGTGGAGTGCATCTTCACTGATTACCACTTTACTCTGATGATTGAATAAGGATTCACTGAGATACAAATTACTGTATAATCTTACATTGAAATAATAATATTGTAATAAATGGTACAAGATCCTGGGGAAAGAGAATAGCAGTACTACACAGACTGTCCTGTTCTGAACACATTTCAATCTGTGAGTTCTGATACATCCAAAAGATAGAAAGCAGCATTCCCCTCCAAAATCTCTGTCTGCTGTGTGTTGGCAAGATTTGTAATTATGATTTGAGACCCTTCAAATCTATAATATAGTGGACATTGAATGAGTCCCTTGCAGCAGAACTCTTTCATTTCAGAAACTGAGACTTTATAATTATGAAGAACATAAAAATCTGTAGGAAAAGTGTAAGTTAATGGCAAACTACTAGATCCTCCTGAGAACTAAGGCAAATCAAGTAGAATGTGACAAGTGCATCTCAACAGATGGATGTAGTCATAGTAAGAACTGCAAGCTAAAAATGAACATTCAAATCTCTATAACTATTCATAAGCCAACTTCTTCAATGGGAAATTCACTTTTGCCTCCATTCAAAAATTTCATGGATACTAAAACTTTGTTTGAAAAGAACAATTTCTTTCCCCAAAACAAATACTCCAGTTCAGCTGTAAAATATTAAAATCGAGATCTGTGGGGAGCTACCTATCAAAAAAGTGGGAAAAGATCAATTGAACAGTAGTGCTGTTCGAGAACAGTATACTCAACGAGCAGTTCCTGATGCCTCTGGCAGCCAAGTACATAGCATGCAGATATGGTTTGACTGCTTAATCCTACTGAATTGCCTTAATTTACTCTTTCGGCTTTGTACAAAGCTTTTGATTGTTATCTTCTTGACTAAATGGATGAGTTAGGCATATCTCATGTGAAAGACACCTGAAGGTTTGAAGGTGCACAAATTATCACTGTTTTTCCACTGTAAATCTGTTTCTTAAATATTTTCCTCTTTCACAAATAACAAATTTTTTTCATTCCTGCTGTTTCACCCATGTAATGATATGTCAATCCATGATCTAAACATCAACATTAACATATAACAAGCTGCAATGTCATCCTGAGAAATCATGGCTAACTGTAGCAACTTTTCATGATCTGAACCCTCACCCTTCCTTTCTTCGGAGGTGCAGTCCTCTCTCACAATAGTAATATCATTTAATATCTCAGACAAGACAAGGATGCCAGCTTTATACTAAATATTTTCTACTTCTTAAATGTGTTTTTTCTTTTCTATTCCTTTTTAACATAAAACTGCGTGGATTTTCAAAGATACTTTTTCAGAAAATGGATGGATGAAAAATTTCAAATTTCTGGCTGTTGTGCTGATGTTTTCTTTATTTATGCTGCAAATCAGATATAAACATTTGAGTATTGAGATTGCAATACACAGGACAAATGATCAGTAAAACCTAGTACTACTTCAACATCTTTTTTGCACTGTGCAATGTGATAGCACAAGAATTCTGGCTCATGAAAATATTTTTGGAATGTATTTGTGTTCTTTCATATTTTAGTGTTTGATATGCTATTAAGTACTTTCTTCAGAATATAATCTTATCACTGTATTCCATAAGAATACTCTTTAGAATCTGTTTAAAGCTTCTCAGCAAAAGAAACACAAGAGGGCATTGTAGTACATTAATTTCTTCAAACTGATGTCTAGGAGAAACAGACAGCTCTGACAATTTTAAGGAATTAAGCAGTTAAAAGGTTTCTTTTTTAACAGTTTTCTTCCGTGCCTAAAAAAAAAGAAACCATGGACCTGATGTAGTTGTTAAGCCAAAAGGCATTCTAACTTTATTATGCACTATGGAGATGTGCTGAGAAAGTCCTACACCTTGAAAAGAACAACTCCAGACACACGGGAACACAGGAAAAACCCATCTGGAAAGCAGCTTGGCAAAAGGACACGTGGTAGAACTGGTGGGAAAAAAGTTAAACATGAGTCAGCAATGTGTCCCTGCTGCTAAGAAGTATAGTGGTATCATTTGCTGTAATAGGTCGTTGAGTATGGCCAGTAAATCAAGTGAGGTGAAACTTCTGCTGTATACAGTAATCGTGAGGCTAACAAAAGATACACTGCGGTACCGAAAATTACCCAACAGAGGGCCGCTTATATGATCAAAGGAATAGAGCACCTCTTTTATGAGGAGAGTTTGAGAGAGCAGGGACTGTACAGCCTGGAGAATAGGAGACTCAGGGAAGACATCATCAGTGTCTACAGATACCTGAAGGAAGATTGCAAAGAGGACTGATCTAGGTCCATTTCAGTGGTGTTCAGGACAAGGATAAGACAAAATGGCCACGAACAGGAACGCAGCAGATTCTTTCTGAATACGAGGCAGCAGTTCTTCTAGTTTTATTTATACTTTTTATGAAGCAGCTAAGACAAAGTTTGTAACAGAACGCCTGCAAGATAAAATTAAATGTAGGAGGGAGGAATTCTAAAATGTGTATTACTGATACTGTGTTATTGATACTGACTCAGAGAGAGCAAATAGTACACAGAGAGTTTTCTGAAGCATGCTGCTCTTGCCTATTTTTCTTGTGCTAGCAAGAAAAGAGGAGCCGAGAGGCCAAAGGTAGAGTGAAATATGGGCATGAATGTCATTTTTGAAATTACAGGCGAGATGGCAGATGTTACTACAAGACATTTCTTATTGTTTTGTTAGAAAAAGTACGAGCAAGCTTACAAAAATTCTATTGAGCTATTGTTTATATAAAGTAGTAGTATACACTGTATGTTCGTTATATACAGATAGGAAGTATGCTGATGATTGTACGTGCCATATATAACATAGTATTTTAGCTGTAATCACATCCAGTTAAGTTAGAGTCAAATTAAAAAGAACAGCATTTTGGAAAGGCTTCCTCTTGTTACATATTAATAGCCTCTGTAACAGAACACATTTTTTGGCTTATAGATCTCTTTGATCTCTTTGGTTTAAGCTGGCAGCAGTTGAAAACCACAGAGCGTTTTGCTCCCTCCTCATCTTCCCTGCTGGGGTGCAGGAGAGAATCAGAAAAAAGTAAGTGGAACTCGTAGGTTCAGACAGAAACTATTTAGAAAACGAGAAAAGCTAAATGGAATAAAAATAACAGTAATCATAGCTATATTCAAAAAAATAATGCACAAAGCAATTGCTCACCACCCACCTGAGCAATTCCCTGAGCAGCGGTCCCAACCCAGCTAACTCCTCTCAGTTTTATATTTCCCATGATGTCATACGCTATGGAAGATACCTTTGGCCTGGTTATGTCAACTGCCCTCCATGCTATGAGGTGGAATCATGAGGGATTTGCAAGTGATGAGACCAGTGCGTATTGAGGCCTGTGCTCACCATGCACACTCAATGGCTTTTGCTTTGTTCCAGCTCTGTTGAACATTCATCTAAACCCTCTCTGGCCTTTCTCTGTCCTACCGACAGACTGGATTTCACAGATTAGACTAGCTCCAGTGAACTTGAAGCCATTGTGCTGTTTGCATTGCTGTGCATTGCATGTTACATAGCTGCGCAGGGGACATGCTAAAGCTGTCTCTCTGTTTTGTCCGATGTTTACATCCACCTGATCCTTTCCAGTATTTGTAAATACAAACCTTCAGGTTAAATGAAGGGTACTTACTGAAAGCTAAGCAGCAGCAGAAAGGATAGGAGGAAGGGAGGGCTAAAAATAGAGAAAATGTGAATAATTTCTCTGGCTTAACAGATATGTAACTTCGAGAAGCTTGGCTGAAAAGACAGAACTCCAAACATGAACCTGTATCCTATTTCTAGAGAAGATTATTTTCTCAGAGACATATGGGCAATTTGACGACTTGAAGTTCCCTGTGATGCAGGGGAACAGAGTGCCTAACTTTTCACAGAGTCCTGAATAAAATGAGGCTTCCCTTCTATAGTTGCAGTTTCTCTCCAGTAATATTCCTGATCTCTATCTTTTCCTAGTGTCCACAATGGTAGCAAAACTCGTGTACAGAAGAGAATTTTGCAATATTTATGAAACAATTTCTCCAAAGCACTGCTGAGAAGGAGTTTAGTACAAAGCTGTCGGTTTTTGCTGAAACATCTAATGACATTTTCTGGTTATTAAGTCCATGTGTGCTTTGTTGCTGCTGGCAGTCTTCAGTTAATGTTCAGTGCATACTGTCATTTAGACCAGCTGTTGTCCACAGAGCTGCAGTTTACCATTGTTGAGTGGAGTAAGAGGTGAGGAGATGCTATGCTTTATTGCCATGCTGTTGTTTACGTTTTCCAGAGAACAATATTCTCAGTAATATGCTTTAAATTATCATGACTGCAAAAAGGATAAACATAATTATTTTTAAAATCTATACTGCAGGTTTTCTTGGTGATATGTCATGCACAGTTCTATAAACTTTTGACAGAAAATTGTAGAATTAATGGAGACATGGATGCTTTTATTTGTAAGGAGCAGCACTATAGTTTAATCTAAATTGATGCTTGATATAAAAGCTGAAATGCTAAAAAGCAGTGAGTACTAACTGTACTAAAGAGATGCGAAAGATAACTGACAAATCTGTGGTTACTTCTAGAACACAATGTGTAACTATGGCTATCTATAAGATTTGCTAGATACTGGGAATAAAATATAACTTTGTTAGGAATCCATTGTTATTTAGGTTTCATATAGCAGAAGGATTACTTTGTGTTTTCACCGGGAGTATTTTCTCCATAATCATAAATTGCATCTGGCAAGGAATGATTCTGGGGACTCTGCCTGTAACTTTACAACCCTCCCCTCTAGTAACCGTCTTTGCCAGATACCACAAGCAACAATACCAAGAAATGGCTATTTGATACTGAGTTTCCTGACACTGGCAACACTGCCACGTAGTCTCACTGATACATAGGCACAGAACTTTGAGAAAACCTGATGTTTTGTACCTTGTTTTACAATATGCTTTGTGGTCTCCTTTTGTTGAAATACTTGGGAGTCATGAAGCCTAGCGGACTCATCTCCCCATCTCTGATTTTAAGTTTCTATTTTCAAAGGGCTGGAAAATTCCAGTTGACTGTCTTCTGAACATGGTCAAAGCCTGACTGGATGTCACAGATAGAAACCGTACTACAGACCTAACACAGAAAATCCATTGAGGGTCTGCTATGCACACATCAATGCTTCCAGTTGAAATGCTCACTGTCGGTAAGTCTAACAACAGCAGACTAAGGCAGCCAAGGTATAATCTGGAAGTTGACTTCAGTTGCTCTGTTTGACAAAAGACGAGCTGATAGTTTCTCTTTCAGAAACCTTTATCATCAGACTCTGGAGAGCATTCCAATCTTGTTTTGTTCTATAAAGGGCCATGCTCTGCTCTGCCTTTTGGCAATCATGAGCAAGACTCACTCTCCAGCTACATAGTCTTTTAGCAAATTTAGATCTCTTCTAATTCATCTGAAAGTTCAGACCTCAGAATAGCAATGACAGCAATTCTGAAGATAACTAGTTATATTTCACAAAATTTAAATTCTGGCTGACCACCAGCATTCTTTTGGCTGAATCAGAGTGCAGTGTTCCTTTCTGAGGTGATGCTAAATCTGAATACAATTAGAAGCATGCAGAAGAATTTAACAGAAGTCAAGAGAGATCCTGGCTCTGGAAATATTTCTGCGTCATACTGAGGAAAAGAAATACCCTGACCCCATTCTCAAACATACTGTTGTCACTACAAATTATGGTGGGATAAGCATGTAGTGAACATATCTTGACAAGCCTTGTAACACAGAATTGCTCAGAATTTCTTCTCCTCGTTGCTGTGGAGTAAGATATTGAAAATTATTTAGTGTCAAGAACACTACGTGTCTACGCACATAGCTATATGGAGCAGCTGTTACGCAGTAATTCATTCAGGGCCTGAACACTGTATATCTAATTATTTTTGGAAAGGGAAATTGATGTCTCTTTCAGACAGTAATCTGAAAGTTTGAGAACAAGTGTCCTGTGAACTAGAGTTTCCTGATTTATTTTTCTTAAGTACTTCATTCATCAGCGAAAGTGGTCATCTTTGTAGGCCAATATTAACTATGTTCCAGCTTGAGCGTGTGCTAGTCTTTACTACTTTGGATTTGTTTATATATTGCAATCTGAGGACTCAGTTATTTCATACACTGCACCTCTTGTAAAGCTGCCTTCATCTCAAAAGAAGAAATAAGGGACAGATGATCCGATTAGAGAATCTTGCAAATATTACGTGTCATCAATCAACTCCCTGTTGATTGCAAATATACTGGTTGCAATTTTTGGTCTGGGAAGATTTACACAACAGCTCTCTGTGTGGATTTTGCAAGTCTGAGCATTCCCTCAGTTCAGATTGCCACCTAATTGCGATGGCAATGACAACCTGACTGCCAAAGTCTTCCCGGTTAGCTCTCCTTTGCAGAAAGATTTTATCGTATGTGGATTTCTTGGTTTTATCAGAAAGAATGTTTTTCTTTCCTAATTTTAGGTGAGAATGCTGCAATCTCTTATTAATTTTCCTGCAACAAGATTAATCACTGACATTTGCTGCACACTAGTTCCACGCATATACAGTATGGCCTGAGGACATTAGGATTATAGTCTTTGGGAATGTTTTGTCTAGAACAAATTTGCTAAACCTAATATCCGGTATGTCACTAGTAACAGAGAAGTTGTTTAGTTAGTCTGCGTCTACCTTTCTCCCTCTTTTCTTTTTCGTAAACGATTTTGTACTCTAGCCTAGAACATAGATGAATCAAAAACATCCAGTGATCCAGTTCTGCTTCCAAAACTGTCCCAGGTGAAAGCTTGAATCAAAAGTGTAAGTAATCTTCCTGCACTAGCAAAGGTTCCAGTAGGTTTCCCAGCCTCTAATGAAAAGATATCCAGGAAAGCTTGTTCCCCAATGAAATTTCCTGTCAGACCTGGGTGTCCTCGTTTTGGGCAGATAGAAACACTCTGTGTTATGGATGCTAGAGAATGGGAAAATATTCCCTAACACTGTGAATATTCAGTAGATGTACCCCTGCCAAAGGGAATCAGCTAATACAGAGCTCAGCTCCCATGCTGTCTATTTCTATCTTTCTGTCTATACGGCTGCAAGATCCAGAAAGGAGATCTGTTGATTCAGGCAAAGCAATGGTTGAATGCTAGAAGTCCTCTGTGCCTGCAAGGAATGTGTTAAAGAAGTGAGAAGACTGAGAGTAGTTATGTCTCGCACTCTTTTTCTCTCACTATCACTCTTCTCAGAGGACAGCAGAGAATCTCAGATGACACTTTCTATGTGACTCTACATTTAAGCAGCAATCAAAAAATAAAACATTTCATTTCTGCCTTCTAGAAGACATTGAGACTTTCCTATCCAATGAAGCAGTTTTAGTTTCTGTGTGTATGGGTCTGGTAGCAAAGGACATGAGCAAAACTTCAAATGGGCCTTTTGTATATTGAAACTCAGGAAGGGTAAAAATCCTTTTAAATGCCTATGCTGAGAATCACAGAATCACAGAATCACAGAATCACAGAATTGTAGGGGTTGGAAGGGACCTCAAGAGATCATCGAGTCCAACCCCCCTGCCAGAGCAGTGTGGAAGCTCTAGTGTGGATCAAGTGCCACAGTGTTAACAGGGAAAGGAAAGCAGTAACTAACCACCTAGCTCCACAGATAATAGAATCACTGAATGGCTTATGTTGCCGGGTCGGCACCAAATCCCCACAAGCACCCAGCGCTGTTGAAGGCAGAAAAGATCGATATTCCATGCACAGGGACTGGGTCGACAGCCATGATCTCTGTTTTTGAGCAACGGCAGTAGTATCCGGTCTCAGGGTACCTGATGCCAGTCTGAGCAAAGCAAGGTCCGTGGCCGGGGGTAAGCATTTGTGGTGTTTGTGTCTGTGGAAAGGAATTTTATAGCAGAAATCACTATTCACCCACTGTGCCCATCCTTTAAAGTAAATGTATTTCAGTTTGTATGTTATTTTGTCTTTATGTATTCTTTCTCTCATTTTATCAGCAGTCCTGTTCTACAGGAGAGGTCCCAGATGACTGTAGACTTGCCAATGGTATGCACATTTATGAGAAGTGTTTGATGGACCATCTGGGGAACCACAGGCCTGACAGCCTGACACCAGTATCATGGAAGATCGTGGAACAGATTGTTTTGATTGCAATCACACAGCATGTGCAGAACAGCATGATTTCATGAAAGACAGATCCTATTTGAACAATCTTATCGCCTTTATAACAACGTGACACACCGAGTAGATGTGGATATAGTCTACCCAGACTTTAGTAAAGTCTTTGAAACTGTCTCACTCAGAATTCTCGTGGAGAATCTGGCAGTTAGTGACTTAGACAGGTATAATCTTTGCTGGGTAAAAAACTGGCGATGGGCCTGGTCCAGGGGGAGGTGGTGAAAGTAGATAAATCCCACTGGTGTTTGTTCAGAAATTGTATTCCCCAGGGGTCAGCACTGGGATCAATCCTGTTTAAGGTCTTTGTTGATGACCTCATTTGAGGGGACTGAGTGCACCCTCAGTAAATTTAAAGATGACAGTAAGCTGGGATGAAGCGTCGATCTGCCTGAAGTAGAAAGGCCCTGCAGAGGGATCTGGGCAGGCAGGACTGATGGATTAAACTTCAGAAAAACAAAGTGCATTTTTTTGCTGCAAGGGTAGTGTACTTCGGTCACAGCAACGCCATGCAGTGCCACAGGCTTGGGGCAGAGTGGCTGGCAAACTACAGAGGAGGGCCATGAAATGATAAGATGGCTGGAGCAGCTGTCCTATGAAAACAGACTAAGGGAGTTGTGCCTGGAGAAGAGAAGGCTGTGTAGAGACCTCACAGCAGCCTTCCTATATTTAGAGAGGGATAATAAACAGGAGGGTTATCAACTTTTAACATGTGTAGACAGTTATAAGGCAATGAGGAATGGTTTTAAGCTGAAGGAGGGAAGATTTAAATTATATGTCAGGGTGAAGCTCACTGAGAATGTAGTGAGGCCCTGGCACAGGTTGCCCAGAGATTTTGTGGATACCTTATCCCTGGAGGTGTTCAAGGCCACTTTTGATTGAGCCCTGCGAATTCTAATCTAGAACTAGATCTGGACGTTTAAAATAGATGATCGCTGCGGTTCCTTCCAACCCAAGACATTCTATGACTCTATGATAACATGCAGGCTGGAACATGCCCAAGCCACAGTCACTACAGTTTGTGTTTTGGTGACTTAATTCTAATTTTCTTTCTACAAAGTGATTTTAGCCAGTATAGTGATTTGACAGATGGAGGTTGGAACTGAAGCACCACAACAAGATTTGCCAGATCAAAATAACCATATCATTTTTGCTATTTTTAGATCCATATCCAGAATAACTCATAAAAACATGCATCTCTTTTAAATGTGTGAGTCCTTAACATTAAACCAATCATCTGAGACCCATCTGCGCAGTGCTGAAGTGTTTCTGTAATGTTTACATTAACATCTACAACAAGCCTGGGTATTTGAAATCACTGGAATACAAAAAAAGTGGCTTTAATGTACCAAGGTATTTCTGAGTTAACAAGACAGAGTAGTTCAGTTAGGAAGGACCTACAGAGACCATCAATTCCAACTGCCTGACTATTTCAGGGATAAAAAATTTGAAACATATTATTATAGGCATTATCCAAATGCTTCTTACAGATAGGTGTGACCTGGCAAAATGATTTCTCATATATTCTGTAAAACCTTGAATTTAAAACATTTTCAGTAAATTTTTCAATTCCCATTTGTATCAGGAATTGCCTACATATTCATTTTTAACTAAATTTTATTCATTACCACCTTCCCCAGAATACTTCACAATTGACTAAATGAAGTATTTTCTGTGCCTGCTAATATGTCGTATAGCTTCTGTGATGAGTTAGCAGAACCAGTTAGAATACCTTATTCAAAACAATTTCTGTCTTGTAACAAATTCAAGACCATATTTTACCAAACCCCTTTTTAAAAAAATTTGAAGAACAACTTTAGGATATGCAGTGCTGTAAAAAGGCTTTTCTATCTCCAAATATATTTTGAAAGAACTGTTTTTTAAGAAAGTCTTTCAGGAGCATGAGAAGCATTGCTGAAAACTGCTTCAAGAACAATTGGGAAATATTGATCAATGATCTTCATTTAGAATATCTTCTCTCCTGAAAACTCCATTTTCTTTTTTCTTTTCCCCATGGCGTGAAAAACCAACCAAACAAAAACAAAGGAAAGATTTCAGATCATACCTACTAATTTACATATAGGATATGATTAGTACTACCTTTCAAAGCAGCTTAGTTAATTTGAGTGATCAAGTTGAAACAACATGCCTTTCAACCTGGTTAATAACAACAACAAAGCAAGACAATAACCCAAGCATCCAAACCCTGTCCCTTTTAAAATGACACAGAAGATCTGTTAGGAGGCACTGCAAGACAAACTGTCTGTCTAGATGTTCCATACTGGTTAAGAATTCCTCAGCCTTGACAGACATTTCTTGACGTTGAAGCATTCAGTTTCAGTGAAAACACATCTTCCTTTTGCTTCTCTGTTTTTTACAGCTTGTTAGTCTCATATGAAGGTGATTTTAATTGACTGCCTTGTTATTTTATTAATGAGTAATGATAGAAAGAATAATGCTGAACGCACATAAAATTCGTCTTTCAATGAAGAACCATCCATTTTTTAGGAGAACACAACCACCTTTCATTACTAATTTAGTCATCATCTTACATTATACGTAAAGATCAACAGCAACCAGCAAACTGCAGCCTTATTATCGGGGTACATGCATTGAAAGGGGAAGAATTACATGTACTAGACTGCAATTGTGCCTTTCATTTGTATTGTATTACAAGGGGAGGTGAAACTGCATTAGAATTTGAAAGTAGAATGCCGAATAATTATATTCAATTAACAAAGTACTCTTTGGGCAGTAGCCCAACAGACAATTGCACAAGATGAGATGACACAGAAGGTAAGCAAGTAAACTGCTTTAGAGGGTCCCATACTCCTGTGCTCATAAATACAAGAACCGTGTCATGGCTGTTAAACACACAGTGATCATGAAAGTATACCTGCTCTAATCCCAGTGGAATTGGCACTGTTTACTGCTTTACGATAGTTCTGCAAGCCTCACTGACGCATGTAGATACTATGCAGACTTGTTTGCAGAAAATCTCACCTATATGCCATTGCTGTCCTGCTAAAAACTCACTTCCGTATTACATATGCAATGTTATTTTGAAGTGATCAGAGTTAACATGCATTATTAGGTGCTTCATTAGTGCTACAGTAATAGCAACAAATCTTATAACTAACAACCATATCCCACAATGAGCATTGAAGCTGTATGTTCTAATTGCTGTTGACACTGAAATGAGTTATTTCAGTCTTTGAAACAACTCTTTCATTGCAGATCATGAAATATTTCAAACAAATCCTGACAACTAGCAACACATTCATTTTCTTTTTCTAAATAATTGAGAATATATATTTACCTTATCTTCTTATATAATAACTTAGAACAAGCACTTCAGAATTATCTGACTTTTTTTCCTTATAGTTCTCCTATTTTCACCTGAGACAGAGCTGACAGTATACCAATGCTTTGGTTACTGCTGAGAAATGGCTGCCTGGCCAGGGCCAGACCAAGCCACTCAATGAGGAAGAGCTGCTGCCTTTATGGTGTGGTGGAGGAGGGTGGGAAAGAGGCAGGACAGCCAGCCTGAGTTAGGCAAGGTGTTATTCCATACCATGTGACATCATGCAGAAGGCTATAAAGGTGTGTGGAGATGGCTAGCACTGGCTGCTTCTTTGAGGTTGTCTGTGTAGCAGGTAGTGAGGCATTGTGCTGCTAGTAGTGTGTCAGTCAACAGGAGATTACTTTGTTATCTGGGCATTGGTTGTCAGGTGGCATGTAATTGCATTGTAGATACATAGATATCACTTCATGTTTATTTCTATTTTCTTTTTCCGTCTTAGTAAATAGTTCTTATCTTTGGAGAATCTATTCTCTTTCTAATTCTCTTCCGCATCCTATTGGGACCGCAGTGAACAAACGTGGGTAAGGGTTAGACCCGTACCCACGCAAACAACAGCAACAGCACAAAGACTTCAAGAAAGATGCTGAATGTTCTTTAGTTGTCTGAAATACATTTTTTTCCTTGATGAAATTTTTGAGAGGCTTTTTCACAACTTGCTTGCTTTCTTCCACCTAGTAGAAATGAGCTTCCCTTAGAAAAACTGTTGTAGCTCCAAGGAATAAAAATATTTCCTAGAAATGTGAACAGCCAAAGAGTAAGGAAATCTTTTATTATTGCTATGGATGACAAGTTCTGCTTAAGTGCTAAATGTTGATTAATTGCTGTTATTGCAAGGTGTTGTTATTGTGTTATATGTGTTTCATTGCAAGTTTGGCACGATGGAGTTCAGTGTAAAGGCCCAAAACAAAAGCAATAAGAGATCAGTGGGAAATTACATCAGTTTCTGTGAAGCACTACATCACTATAGAGAAAATGCTTTATTTTCCCCATCTTTACAAACTAAGATTTGTGCTAATGATTAACATCACTTATGTGAAGTTGAAAGACGGAAAAATATGTAGTTCTTTTTGGATCAGGTTATAAGCATGCATTAGAATGTGCGTAAGGCGAAATTGCGACTAGAGAGGAAAGTAGAAAAACCCCAAGGGCACTACATTACCTTCTCAGAGAGCAAGAGCTTCCTTGCAAGTTAACGTCATTAACATAATTTACGTGTGCCTGCATTGCGAGGAGACCAGCATCTCAGCTACAGAACACTACAGTGCAACTGCAGTTACTGACTATTGCTGTGCAATATGCCTTTCTGTGTGCTTAACTGGAACTAAACTCCAAATGGCAGGCAATAAGAAAGGGCAAAGACGTATTATACGTATGTGACGTATTATACAAATTTGCAATTCTGACATCATCTGGAGAGTGAAGCAAAATAGAAGATTCTTTATGCATGAGGTTAATGATAAAACTTATGGTTCTTTTTCTTTAAAGAGAAGCAGCATGAATTGCATATACGGAGACTCCTGTCTTCTGTGTTATAAGATAATGACTTGAATTCCTTACTTCAAAAGTGATAAAAGGGTATCCTAAAAGCAACATACGTTTTATTTTAACTCCAATTTCATCTTCCATAAGAATATAACTGCTTTGACAAATGTGATATCCTGTTTTAGTTTGAACTGTTATTCTTTCCTCTAGAGTTTTTTCGTTGTTGGACATTTTCTGTTGTCCCGCAGTTCCATTCTTCCTTGTTTCATGTTTTGTTCTTCTTAAGCATAGTCCGTTCTGGCTGGATTTTTATCTTCAATTCATCATTACAGATGCTATGAGCATATGCTTTGATTACAGAACTGCTCTCTTTTTACCATATTGTTTCTTTAAACATTCTTTTGAGGTACAATTTCACTTCAGAAAGAAAAAAACACATTGACGTCATGGGCACAAATTTTTTTGGAACCATCCTGATATTCTGATGTAATTTTCACTTCATTTGCCACACCACTGCATAGTGCTGAAATATTGTTTAGTTTGTGGCTTATTAGAATTGTCATAATGAACAAAAGAATTAATACTAATTACACTGAAAAGTTCTGAACATGTAAGCAAAGATTTCTCATGTACAATTAGCTTTGATTTTATTATATAAATCATGACAGCAACTGAGGTCAGCAGATGTAGCAACTAGATATCTATGGTAAGTGTGATCTAATTCATTCCCCTAGAAACAGTGCAGCAAGACAAAGCTGTGTTGACGAGATGTAACATCTGTTTGCTGCACTGTGCAGGTGCCAATACTATGCAAACTAAGTGCAAAACTTAGATAAGATGCAAGTCACTTCTTTTCTTAAAATGGATTCCCTTTGCCTGTCGCCCTGCTACCAAGCTATGCTGCCTCTGTATCTAACAGACTAGTGATGAGGATTGCTACCACGGCACAGATGCCCTGTATTGTGAGTATGGCAGAGAAACTAACCGTCTGAACACAAAGCAGGGAGATAGAGAAGCATCCCATGGGTATGTCTGAGAGCACCAAATCTCCAAAAAAGGAATTATTTGAGAAACAGGCCTTGAAGGAGACAAGTTTTGACTGCTGTCATACTGATGTTGGTCAGTCATGCTCAGCTGATTTGGAAGATTGGTACCTTTGTTGGCTTGGTTAGAAACGAAATATCTGTAATGGTCACAGTATGATAGCACAGATCCAGCCATTAACGACTTCAGCCCAGGAGCAGGCTTCTACTTGATCAGCCTGTATGCAGGTGATAAAGAGATTCCTCGCCTGCACTTAACCAGTACTAGATTAATTCCTAAAGAGATACATATAGCAAGCGGAAGAAAAAGGAGTGTGGAAGATGGGCAGGGAAGTAAACAAACTGATAGTAAATATGAATCTCTTGCAGAACAAAAGAAATAATAATAGCTCTCCTGGTACATAGTTGCCTTTGTCTTTTGCTAGAGATTAACTTTCATCTAAAATGATTTGCATTCAAAATCTAAATGTTTGAAGTGTTCCCATTTGTTTTTTTCAGAACTTTAGAAATTAACTATTTCCCTTCAGAAACAGAAGTCTTTGAAAATATAATTCATTTTTTAAATAATGTGAAACAACTGATTTTAATATCATTTGAATGAAGGAACATGCAATCCTCAAACAGGGTTCATCTCACCACTTAAAATGCTATCAGAATCAGAACTGGTACTAAGGGTAAAAATAAATAAATAAAAATTGTAAAATTAAACTTGTGCTTTTCCAAAACAGTCAGAAAGCTATCATGACTGATCATTATTGATAAGATGTTTCATTATTCACTTACTTCCCCTGGTACTCTTAGCTGAATGTTCTGACATGCACTCAGCAGATCTGTGCCATATTACAACATGCAGTGTTTAGCAACAGGACAAAAGAGAATGGCACAGAGCTGTGCTTGGGGAGGATCAGGCCAGGTATTAGGAAATCGGTGTTCCAAATAGTGGTTTGGGCACTAGAACAGTGGTGACAGACCCAAACCTGCTGGAATTCAAGTGACATTTGAACAGCGTTTGAAAGGGTTTCAATTCTGGGCGGTCCTGGTCCTTATGGATCTCTTCCAACTAAGGATATTCTGTGGTTCTATGATTCTATCACTACTTGGACTCGATTGCTGTATGTCACAGCAGAATCCAGTAGTATACTGGAAATTTCTTATCACATATGAAAACTTATTACGTTTATCTACAGGAGTTATCTATATTTTAATGCAACCTCAATAATTCTCCATGCTCTTGGTTTTTTTCTTCAGCAATTCAACACTTCTGAGTAAGCTTTTGTGTGCTGTTGTTGAATGTTCAGTGTAACAGCATTAAGATGTACAAAATCTCTTCTAAAATCTGGCTACCGTAGGTTGAGAACAGCTCACTAACGCCAATCTTCCTAAAGAGAAATATGACAAGTGGGACATTGCTTTATTTAACATACCTAACCACCTTGATGGACATACTCACTGCCACTGTTATTAAGCAGTCCCGGCTTGCGCTGCAGCTTTGTGAACAAACTCTGCTCTAGACTAGATTCCACCACAGAGGTTCAGAGATGCAAAAAGTATGTCTGCATCAAACAATTAAAAAAATGATTTCTTTTTTTTCCTCTGCTATTCTGATGGGCCAACTTCCCGTTATTCCCCAGAGTTGCTCATCTTTTAGCCTTACAAAATCGATATGAAATTAGAACAGTATACAAGAAACTAAATATCAGATACTAATTTAATTGAAGTGGGGAAAAAAAGATTATGAGGCCTAGAAGGGATAGTTCCTGGCAGTTCATTAGCCTGCATGTGGACCATATTCCCAAAGAAAATGGTAAAACCTCAAAACTGATGAAAATGTAATACTGGATAATGTACTGTCAGGAATAACATACGTTCAGAGTCAAAAGATTTAGTCTAGCATCGAAGATCATTTCCTTCTCTGGATCCTCATTTTTTTTTACTCTAATGCATTTCAATTCATAAGCAAAAAAACCCAGTATCTTTAGTGCCTTACAGTTGCACGCAGACAGACTGTGAAGGCTTCTGAGGACACTTCAAATGAACAATAGCAAACTTGTGTTGATGTTGTAAATGATTAAATATGACTCGGCCTAGAAATAAAAGGTGACCAGTAGAAGAGGCTGTACACTGTGAATTGTGTCAAGTCACACAACAACCACACTGCTTAAAGAAAGTTAAGAATTTCAGAGGCATAGCTAAGACTGTATTCTGATGTCAGGACGCAGTCATTTAACAACTTAGATATTAGCAATATCGATTTTGGTCCTCGCCTTACAAAAGCGTCCTTCAGCAAGAGTATCTTTCAGCCTTTATAAGATTTGTAACAGTTTTATACGGCTTCAATTGGTAAAATACATTGGTAGCCGTACATAGCCATATGATACAGCCATTTGTTTAAATTACTTCTACATGTACTGCACAGAAATTAATGGGACAGTTTGCCCAGAAAAGCTGTGGATGCCCCATTCCTGGAAGTGCTCAAGGCCAAGTTGGAATGGGCCCTGGGCAGGCTGATCTAGAGGGTGGCAGAAGTGCCCAAGGCAGGAGGGTTGGAGTTAAATGATATTTAAGGTTCCTTCCAACCTAAGCTATTCTATGACTTCGTTATTCTATAAGAGTATCTTTCAGGCTTGACAAGATATGCAACTGTTTTCCCAAGGCTTCAAACAGCAAAATAGTTTGTTAGCCATTAACTCTGTACCTGTCAGTTCCAGTGAAAGTTTTGCTTCAGATCTCTCATTTGTAAAATACTTAGTCCTAGCTGCTCAGCTGCCTATGCTACTTTATCTGCTCAAGGACAGTCTGGTTCTTTCCTGCAGTTCAATAAAATCAGTACAACACTGAGTGGCACAGGGCTTCCCAAGATTTTTTCTGACATCTTCATAGTATTTTTGTTTAGTTATTACATCTCTCTGTGTTTACAATATTCAGGTGCTGCCTACATGTCTTTCTGTAAAATGCTGCAAGAATCTATACTGAAAAAGGCGTGATCTTTCTTGCCAAAACAACTGAAGCTATAAGGCTTTTCTCTCCAGGGTTGTTATGCTGTTGCAGGGCATCCTACAGCTGCAGGATGAAGCAGCTTTCACAGGAACTTCAGTCAGAATAATTAATACATGCCGTATGTAATCTTTCTTCAGGAGTGCCTTTTTTTGCTCTGTTTATGTTGTCTTCTGTCTTCAATGACACCTTCCCCCATCGCTCACATAGCCAAATCCCAGGATGATTGAAGGCATGCCTATGACACTGGCCTTTTAAGAAGAAAAGACCTAAGAAATTGCATGTGACTGATTCATTGATGACTGTAGAATTTTAAACAAATACATGCTTATTTGCAATTACATATATTTGATAGTTGAATACATTTCCTAAGCTGAATAAAATTCTCAGACTTTCACATATTCACAGACTAATTTGGGGAATGACCCTATAGCCTGAACTGTTCTAGAGGATAGGGTTTGTTATTTGATTTTCAAAATCTAAAAGCAAAGTTGGTGAGAAGTACCTAAGGAAAGGACTGAGGCACCTAAGGAAAGATTCTTCTGAGTATTGTAACTATTGGTCTGCTCAAGGATGATTAAAAGCTACTCTTGATTTAGTATTAAACTTAAAAGAATAGAACAGAAAGGTGTGGCATTTTTTCTATTGCAATAGTGAATGGTCCAGGGCTAATGGTTACCCTGATTTACAAAGTGAAGAAATCAAAATAGGTGGTTATTTACATTTTCAGGTTGTAAACTGGTACTAAACAAAAGAGTCTATTTCCATATGTTTTGGTACTCTCTTGAGCCGATGAATTTTTTATAACAAGGCATTCATCTTAGGTATTACAATAGCTTTCTAGTTCATAACTACTCTGGGGAACAATGTTTGATGAAGAGGTGGGGGGAGGATTTATGACAGAAGTGGAAAATCTTCTTTGTGGGTAACCAATAGAGATATATAATGTATAGGTCTGACTTCCTTTGTTTAGTGCAGCATACACATTGCAGACAAATTTCTGAAGTTATTAATATTTTTGACAAAGTAGTTTTTGACCATGTTACACAATGTTAGAAACAAATTTTTTTCCCAATAACTTTATTTGATTTCACAGTATTTTAACAAAAAGAAAAAAGAAAAAAAATAGAAGACAGTTCAAGAAAATCATCAGTTCAAGAAAATTTTAGGTTACAGAAATAGGTTGCCTGGAACGCTCAATATTCTGCACTCACAAGAAAGATTTCTTATACCCGGCCCTTTTTGCCCATGAAATATGGGCCGACTCTCTAAAAATCACTGAGTTTTTAAATTTGAAATGCAGTGCTTCCGATATGCATTAAAATACACACTTCTCTATTAGATGAGCAATATTCATTTCTCCTGACTAAAATTCTCTATTTTGTGCTCTACTGAAAAAAATAAAAAGTATGAGAAACTTCTCTCTAATGGTCATGAGCTTTAAAACCTCCTACTCAGAACATGAAAATTGTTGTTAACAGGAATGTCTTTTCTGATTTGAAAAGCTCCAGGTAAATATTCTAGTGTAGCTTTAATTGGAGATCACATGTATAATGAGACACCTCACCATTTTCAATTGAGACTTACAACCAAAATGACACAAACAAATTACTTTTTGGACTTCCACCAACAAAATCTTTTTGCCCTTGCCAATTTTTGTAAGATATCTGGCCTAATGAGATAACGCAACAAAAAAAATGTGTTGGACATATGAGATGTCGAAGCATGTCAGGGCTTTTAAATACTAAGCATTTTGTCACTGATGAGCAAGAATTCCTTATGAAAACTGTCCTGATAAAATTATCATTTTCCCAATGACAGGGAATAGAAAGAGAGACAAGAATTCAGTTCAGAAAGATTATCATAGAATCATAGAATGGTTCAGGTTGGAAGGGACCTTAGAGATCATCTTGTTCCAACCCCCCTGCCATGGGCAAGGACACCTCCCACTAGACCACGTTGCCCAAAGCCCCATCCAGCCTGGCTTTGAATACTTCCAGGGAGGGAGCATCAACAACTTCCCTGGGCAACCTGTTCCAGTGTCTCACCACCCTCACAGTGAAGAATTTCTTCCTTATATCCAGTCTAAATCTACCCTCTTCCAGTTTATAACCATCACCCCTTGTTCTGTCATTATCTATCCTTGTAAAAAGCCCCTCCCCAGCTTTCCTGTAGGCCCCCTTCAGGTACTGGAAGGCTGCTAAATTATCTTTTTATTTATTATTATAATGATATAATTATTATCTTATAATATAATATTATTAATATTATATTATTCTATAGAGAATATAAATATAATTATTATCTTGGTCTTATAACTGGGTCAGGAAGAACTGAGTGAAAAGATCATTCATAGAAAAATGTGCTGAGAGGTGTGTGGTTAATGTGTTAAATTCATAATGTAATGTTAATTTTGATTTCCTTATTTTTTTCCTTTCCTTTTATTTTTTTTCTCATACTATCACTATTTTGCTGAGCTGGATAGTAACACAAACAACCTCATCTTTTAAATCTTAGCATGAGCTATTATCTCTCTTAGAAATGTTGTCTCTCCTGTCAAGAAGAGCTAGACCCAAGGAAATGCATACCAGTCAGCTGCACCTTGCTGTCTGGGAGGGTGATGAAGCAGCTACTCTTGGAAACCATTTCCAGGCTCATGAAGTGCAAGACAATCATCAGGAGTAGTAAACATCTATTCACTGAATTGATGTCATGCTTGACCAACTTCAGAAACTTCTACAATGCAATGAGTAGCTTGGTAGATGAGAGAAGGAAGAACAGTGAATATTGTTTACGTGGACTTCAGTAAGGCGTTTGACAGTGTATCTCATAAGATCCTCAAGGACAAGTACGAATGTGTTAACTGGATGAGCAGACTGTGAGGTGGATCAAAAATGGACAGAAGGCTTGGCCCAGAGGATGGTGGTAAGTGGCACAAAGTCTAGCTGGAGGCTAGTTACTATTGGTGCATCACAGGGGCTGGTGCAAGGTCCAGTCCCATTTAACATCTTCATTAATGATCGGAATGGTGGGGCTTGAAAACAGCTTCAGTAAGTTTGCAGATAATACAAAACAAGTATGAGTGACTTGTATGCCACAGGGTCATGCTGCTGTCCAGTGTGACCTCAACGGGCTGTGGAGAAATGGGCTGGCAGGAACATCGTGAAGTTCAACAAAGAAAAGTACAAAGTCCTGCACCCAAGGAAGAACAATTGCAGGCACCAGGACATACGTGAAGGCATCTAGCAGAAAAGCAGTTAGCCAAAAGGAATCTGGGGGTCTTGGTAGGCACTGAGTTAAATGTTAGGCAACAAGTACCCTTGAGATAAAGAAGGCCAATGGTATCCTGAGCCTACGAGGAGGAAAGTGATTCTTCACCTCCACTCAGTACAGGGAGGTCACACCTAGAGTTCTGTGTCCAGTTCTGGTCTTTCCAGGGTGAGAGAGAATTTGACATACTGTAGAGTCTGGGGAAGGGACAAAAAAGTGATGAAGGCATTGGAGCATAACTTGCATGAGAAAAGTCTGAGAGAGCTTCAGCCTGGAGAAAGAAAACCTCAGAAAATCTTATCCATGTCGGCAAGTATCAGAAACAAGGAAGTAAAAAAGATGGAACCAGTCTCTTTTATGTAGCGCCGAGTAATAGGGCAAGACACAATGGGCACAAACCGTAAGATGGGCTGTCCCTTCCCTCTGAATATCAGCAAATACTCTGCTGGGTTGATCAAGCACAGGTTGCCCAGAGAGGCTGTAGAGTCCTTCTTCTTAGAAATCTTCAAAGGCCTCTTGGGTGTGTTCCTGGCTAATCCTCTCTAGCACTCTAGCTGAGGTATTGGAATAAGTGACCTTCAGATGTGCCTGCCAGACTGAACAGATTCTGTCATCTTCTGACGTGAAGGACAAGTAAGAAAAACCTGTTTTACTTTGAAGGGACTCTATAAATATTCAATTATAATTTATACTACATATAAAGGGTAAGCAGAGATTAGTTTCTAATGTAAAGAACCACAAAAAGAAAATGTAAAAAATTATAAGAATATTTAACATATCTATAAGAATTTAGAAGATAAAGTAGATCAATATTTTATCCTCATAATTCTTTATACAAAATTGATAGAAAATATAGTACTCTAAGGTATTTTATATACTTCTTGGGAAATGGATGATAGAGATTGTCAAAATCTTTTCTCCTTGCAGACTCCCTAGAAAAATTATGTAATTCATGTATTTCATAACTCACTCTATGACTGACCATAAACAACCCTGCATAGGCTGAAAAGAAGACGTGTCTCTTTAGTTTAATGTATGATCAGTATTTATGTCCATTTGAAGAAAATCAACGAAGAACAAAATTTTAATTTCCATGAAAGAGAACATATTCTTTTTTTCAGCAGTTTGACTCTAAATTGAATCCTCTCTTCCCAAAGAGCCATTTACCGAAAGAAAAAAAACAATAGATGAACATTTGCCTTCAGTTCTACTACAATTTCAATAGCAGTACAGAGATGCCATCAAATTATGGAGACAAAGAGAAGATATGATTACATTGAAAAGGATTTTAGAAAAAAAGACACAAAGGGGCCTGTATCGTAGTCACAGATATTAGTAATAAATATTTAATCAGAGAAAAAATTTGTTTTGTTCTCTGCTATGAATTGAATGACAAACAAAAAACCCAAACACACACACACAAACTCCACAACAAACAAGAAACAAATTTCACAGTCTTCTGTTATCCAGGCAGATATAAAATCCAGAGAGTTTACCAGAAGTTTGTTACCATTCATTTGAGGAGTCCATAGATGCGTTTACTGTCTGTCTTAGTCTGTCTGCATACTTTTTAATGTGTACTGCCAATTTTTGCTAATGTATTGAAATGCATTAGAGTAAAAAAAAATGAGGATCCAGAGAAGGAAATGATCTTCGATGCTAGACTAAATCTTTTGACTCTGAACGTATGTTATTCCTGACAGTACATTATCCAGTATTACATTTTCATCAGTTTTGAGGTTTTCCATTTTCTTTGGGAATATGCTCCACATGCAGGCTAATGAACTGGAACTGTCCCTTGTAGGCCTCATAATCTTTTTTTCCCCACTTCAATTAAATTAGTATCTGATATTTAGTGTCCTGTATACTGTTATCAATATCAATATCGATTTTGTAAGGCTAAACGATTCTTAAATGAGCAGCTCTGGGGAATAACGGGAAGTTGGCCCATCAGAATAGCAGAGGAAAAAAAAGAAATCATTTTTTTAATTGTTTGATGCAGACATACTTTTTGCATCTCTGAACCTCTGTGGTGCAATCTAGTCTACAGCAGAGTTTGTTCATAAAGCTGCAGCGCAAGCCGGGATTGCTTAATAACCGTGGCAGTGAGTATGTCCGTCAAGGTGGTTAGGTATGTTAAATAAAGCAATGTCCCACTTGTCATATTTCTCTTTAGGAAGATTGGCGTTAGTGAGCTGTTCTCAACCTACAGTATGCGCAGCCAGATTTTAAAAGAGATTTTGTACATCTTAATGCTGTTACACTGAACATTCAACAACAGCACACAAAAGCTTACTCAGAAGTGTTGAATTGCTGAAGAAAAAAACCAAGAGCATGGAGAATTATTGTGGTTTCAGCCTCATTTCCAAAACCTTGAAAATGTTTTGTTGAACAGTACATTTTACCCTTGGTAACGCCTTTATCTTAAACATGAATTCACTGTTTTCCTGTTCTGTCCTTTGCAAAACGCTAATGGGTGTAATCAATAAGTAGTTGTCCCATATACGACCTGCTCAAATATTTTCACTTCGGGCGTCATATCAGCCTGGACTCAACCAAATGGTTCCTTTGAAGTAATAATGGACACACATGAGCACATTTAGCATGCTATTCTTTATGATACAGTTACGCTAAAAGACAGATAACTCTGTCCGGTAGATAAATGTACTATGTTTTTTATTTCTGGATTACATGAAATTTCCAATATCTTCTTTGATCTCCGAGCATATTTTATAGCAGTATTCTTTCTCTAGTTTTTTGTGGTTGTTCCCCCCGCCATAGTTCGTATCCAGAAAAGCATGTAGAGACAGTGACATCTAAGTGTTCATAGCGCAGTTACAAAGCTATGTTTACTGCAAAGTTTATGCAGGAGTTACACTGGAACCAGGCTTGGGCAAGATCAAGTAGTGAATTGCAAGATAAACCATATAGGTAGAGATAAGATGAAAAATACCTTATCTGCTGGCAGAGAAGGAAGTAATGGTTTACTCCATAATTACAAGCATAAGTGAATAATTTTCAATCTAATAACAAACAGAATGAAGACTTTTTACTTTGTCCTAGCTACCAACAATGATTATCTAAATATTAATGTGCTGGTACGGATCGGAGAGGCTTAGTGTATTCCTGCAAAAAGAATTCTGTTTTTAGAATGTGTGATAACTGACAGTTCTCAAGGCTTCCAATATCCTTCCCTTGCACTGTACTAATATGAGACTTGATAGTAGAATACAAGTGGAAGAAAACGAAGAAAAGTGGTGAAGACTTTCCTAAAACAAACAAATAAAAAAGAGAGAGAAAAATGCAACTTAAATGTTTCTGAAAGGTGTAGTTTTCCGTGTTTCTGTATTTCTTGTAGTTCTCTGCTACTTATAGGCAAAATGTGTGAGTACACTGTGTGCGAATACTTTCGATATATATGATGGAACAGGAGGACTGGTGTGTGTCTGTGGATATACTAGTATAATCCTACCAAGTGTGTGGCTGAAACATCTTAAACCATTTTTATTTTTACAGTAAGCGTGTGTATGGGCAACACAGTGCTTATATACAAACATCTGTATTCCATTCCAAAACCCAGTGTTGCATGGTAAAAATGTATGTTCCTGGGAGAAAAAAAAAAAGATTATAAAAAGTTTAAATTTGAATGATGAGGCAGTTTGGAGTAGAAACATTTATATGCCAATAAGCTGCAGAAGTTTTTGTGACTAGGGAATATAGTGTTGCACTTTTAAAAAGGACGCAAAAAACCTGCATGCTCACCATAGCAACCTTCTTGCTACATAGTTCATGTGCTAAAAAGATACATGGCAACTTGCTCAACAAATTCCCACATATGCCTTTGCAATGTGACATTAGGTATTTGTAAAGCTTTTTGTGGAGATTTTTTAAAGAGACTGTTTCCATAATCTAAATACTGTTTTTGGGCCAGGGAAGAGAAACGAGAGGTTTTTATTCATACAATTCAGCATTCATACATAGAAAAAAATTATTTCTAAGGATGACGAAAAAAGAAAAGAAAGAAAACGGAAGATTTAGTGACTTGGATAACATTTTTTTTTTTCTTTTGTCTTGTATGAAAGGGAATAGGAAAGCAGCAAGTTCACAGTCCTCTGGATGTGATCAAAATAAACGGTACTGTGAAAGTAGGTATTAGAGTAACTCTTCTGTGCTGCCAAGTTAAAGAAATGAAAGTCTCCTAAAAGGCACTTAATTCTCTGGGAAGATTGCAGCTGGCTCTCAGCCTTCTGTGTCTTCAGAGATCCTGACGTGTTCTGAAAACAGAACAGAAAATACACATTGATTTGGTGCCTAGGGCTCCAGAGCTGAGCAAATATGTGAGAGGAAATGTCCCTTCCCGAAGCGTCTGCCTCAGGGATAATCTGAGAATTTCTGCTATTGATAGCTCATGGGAAAGTACACAGGCTGCAAAGGCTGCTTGACAGACAGTTTTGCAGGAAAGGTGAGAAGAAAGATCTTCTCTCTGTGGATTTCCCCACCTTCCCACTCCTACTCAAACATAATTAAATTCTGAAGGAACACACCATGCTATCCTGCTTTTTGCCCATAACCATCTGGCTGCTTGTTAACCTTGCAAAAGAACGTGTGGAGAGGAAGGCAGGGTGGCAGCTGCTCAGAGGATTTAAGGGAGGGCATCCCTGAATGAACTATCATTGGACGTAACGGATGCCTAGTGCATCCTCCAGAAATATTTGTTATACTGTCATGTGGTCTTTCACTCTGCAGTTCAGAAGATGATTTAAGACACCTCATCAGGGACAGCTGCTCTGCCAGTGCTGTAACCTGAGGGTGGCAAGGAGATGCACTCACCAACAATGACCCAGACCCACAACACCCCGATAAGGAGACCTGTGCAGGCTGAGGCCATGAGAAGGGACAGCCCAGTGACCTGTGGCCACCACAGGTCCAAGGTGAAGACAGGGAGCTGCTCAGAGTCAGCAAGATGCAAGGCCAGAAAACCTGTGAGGCAGCTCAGACAAGGACCAAGGAGGAAGAGCCTGAGTTTAATGCATTTAAGCTCAGATACTGTAGCATCTGAGCTGAGAAGGAAGAGGCTTTCCATAAGGCATCTCACAGCTCTTTCTTGTTTTCTCAGTTGTTTTCACAGGATTTTCATCCATGGCTGTACTGTGGCAGAGCCAACCTTGAGCACAGGTAGCTGAACCCTGAGGATTAGGCAGGAAAAGCCACACTCTCCCTTCATCTCAGAAAGCCTTGACAGCCTGCAGGATTTTGAAGACTTTATTCTCTCTTATTTTTGTCATTTTGACACTACACAGCCCTATGGTAATATGATTTTTGCTCAACAGATTATGGATCTAGAAAACATACTGTAAATAGCAACGTATCAGGCATGCTAAGAAAGTTGGTTTTCTTCATATGCTCCATTGCCAATGACTACAGTAAACACGTATTGTGAAATTATATTTTTCTGACCCCTTCCACTCAGCAGGGCAAAAAATATCAGAAATGAAAAACACACAGCCTTTTCTTGGCTGACTGTCTTGCTCCCAGCAGGGTGTTGTCAGCTGAGATCTCTGATTCCCTGCTCTCATCCCTGCTGATTCAACACTCAAGTTCCAGGAATGAAAGTGGCAGTCCCCCAGCCCTTCTCTGGATCCTCTGCTTCGCTTCTAAACCTCCTTTTGGCATTGTCTCTTCTGCCAAAACAAGCTGCAGGAAGAGATGTGACCGAGAAGCTGCAGTAAAGGGTATGGAGGTTTTGGTCAGGCATGTGGATGAGGCAACATCCTGAAAGTCCACCTGGGCAAAACACAGTGCTTGTGTTTGTGAGTCTGGTTGAGTTCCCAGTTCTGGAAGATGAGGCAAGAGCACCGAGGAGGTAGACCAATACACAAAGGGAGTGAGCACCTTCAGTGATGTTCTTTGGTCCCACGCTCCAGATACAAGATGCTGCTCGGTGTTCAGCACTTGTAATGGGGAGAGGGAGGACTAAATTCAGAATTCTGAAGTCTCTTTGTTAGCATTATTCTTCCCTAGTGTCCTAAATCTGAATTGGGCCCAGGACTGCCAGTTTGCTCTACCCATAAATAACAACCACATTTACCACAAATAATGCAAAATTTGTGCAGCCCTTGTATGCCCGCATGATTTCTGATATGTGTAAAGAACAGCACTTTGGACTCTAACTGGACTTTATACTCTGTGCATTCTTTAAATGAAATGCATATTAACTCTTGTGCTGTATGTGCCATCACTTACAGAAAAGGGAAACCATGGCAGATGAACTAGATACTTCCCAGAGAGCAACTGCTGCTCTTGGGTGGCAGTTCTTGGGGACTGGGTGCATTGTCTGCAGATATCAAGTAGTTCTTGTCTTCTTCCTTGTTTCTTCTTCTTCACGTGTTGTGACTGCATAAGGACATACTGGCAAGACCCAGAAAAGTGACCAAGAGCTTGGCAATGCATGTAGATTTCTATTTTTGGCGTCGTTGTGAAAAGACCACTTTTAGGAGAGTCCTGCGCTCTGTTCTCTGTAGCTGAGGAGAGTGATGGAGTACAAGATGGCTTAATCTGCATTGTTAGCAATCAGGTATGTATACATTTGTTTATTTAATAGACAAGGTCAAATTTTGTCTCCCTATTAGTTAACGAAGTGGCTGCTTCAGTCACTTACAGTGAAAAGATTGCTATCAATTCTTCAAAGCCTGATGGACTGGTCTTATCAGGAAATCAAAACAGAGAGCTTTCTGATCCAGAGAGGTTTTAAAAATTCCTCTGATTCGGTTTTTGAGAGGTTTCTTTTGTAAGATTGGAAAAATATCTCTGAGAGGAGCTCAGAGTGTAACAACATGGAAGCTGAAGTATTCAGACACAGCTGCTTTTTGTAGACTATTTTGTTTCACAGTCTTCCCTCCAGTATAGTTCAACTTTCACTGTGAAAGCCCTTCCAAACTGCTGCTGCAATTCAACAGAAAACACTCCTGGACTTTGCCGCTTCTGATCTTTCCTCTGAGCTTCTGACAGAACAGCTAATTTCACTTTTTTTTTTTTTTAATTTCATTTTTGGTATAAGATTTCTGGGACTGATCTGAGTTGATGAACTTCCCTCTCATGACACTGGTATAACAGTATTTATAGCAACCTAATTTAAATTCTCACTTCTCCAAGTGGATATGCTGTTAATATTAAATTTAAAGAAATGTTTGGATCTCACGGGAGGCTTAGTTTTCAGAACTGGAAGGCTGTTGCAGCTAATATTTAGCCAGCTGCTGAGGTGACCACAGCCTTGTGGTCACAACATTTCACTGATAGAGTCATAGAGTCATAGAATGGTTCAGGTTGGAAGGGACCTTAGAGATCATCTTGTTCCAACCCCCCTGCCATGGGCAAGGACACCTCCCACTAGACCACGTTGCCCAAAGCCCCATCCAGCCTGGCTTTGAATAC
>WBMW01004684.1:0-13699 GCA_013396635.1 Penelope pileata
ACTGTTGTGGTGGCAATTGGCACTTGCTGTTCTTGTACCTTTAACAATCCCACGACAGAAGGGTCCTCTGAGAGACCGGGCAAGGTAGACAGCTGCTTAATGTTCTCTTTCTCCACGACAGCCATGCCATAAGCCCACCGGTACCCTTTTGGGTCCTTGAAGTACCCTCTCTTGAGGTAATCTATACCAAGGATACATGGAGCCTCTGGGCCAGTCACAATGGGGTGCTTCTGCCACTCATTCCCAATTAGGCTCACTTCTGCCTCCAACACAGTTAGCTCTTGGGATCCTCCTGTCACCCCAGAAATACAGTCAGGCTCTACCCCTTTATAACCTGATGACATTAGAGTACATTGTGCACCAGTGTCCACTAGAGCCTTATATTTATTTATTTATTTTGGACAGGCTGAATCTGTTGATTCTTTCTCTGTTCTACCTGAAAGGCACTCTTCAGTTTCGTGTTTTATTTCTCATTACAGAACCTTATTATCAACACGCTTCACAGCTCAAGTGTGGAAAAAATCATTAAACAAGCTGTCTAATCAGAAAGGTGTAAAAAATATAATTAAAGTAATGGAAGACTGCCTTAATTATTCAAAATCACATTAAACCACATGTATTACAAATGCTCACAATGTTATTCAATACAAGATATTTTGCACTTCTTTAAGACAGCTATATGAATATGCTCATAAAAACAGCAGCAACGCTAAGTGTTCTTGTAATTACACATAGCATCTTCACATCAGAACTGCAGCAACATGCATGCACTGATAATACAGTGTGGGTAACTGTTGTTTTCCTAACATTAGGTGAGGAGCTCCTGCTTTCTAAAATCCTGAAAGTAAAATCGTTCAGGACTCTCATAATGAGATGCAGGAATTTTCATTCACTGGTGGGGAAACTAAGTCCATTTTAAATTCAGAATAGCTCATTTTTGTCTTAGAATTCAACTATTTTGCTGAAGTCTTGTCAGTAAGATACAACTTGTGATCTGTTATTTAGAAGTTATCTATTAAAAATAATATATTTGGATGTATCTGTTGTTGTAATGAAATAGGAAAGAGAATAGATTATATCATATTCTGAACTCCTACTTGGATTTTCTCCTGTAAATGCCAATGTGATTTTTTTTTTTTTTTTTTGCATTTTTCGTCAATTCAGCAGCTGAGATCTGTTTACATTATTTATTTATTTTTTATACTTTATTTCAACTCTAACTGAAATCTGAAATGATCCACCCGAAAAATCGTTATTTCAGCAAATCGCCTTTTGGGAAAAGACAGTAGAATCGTTATTAAGGTAAGAGTTTCGTGAAGTAGTCCTAAGTTATATTTTATGAGGAGCTAAAGTCCCATGCTTCGTCCCTGTCGTGCTAGAAAAAAGCCTTGTTTTTAGTTCTTGTCTGGTGTAAGGTTGGCTCCTAGGATTTTTGCTGGTATAGTGAAATTTGATGTATGAAAGAAACGATCTGATAGTCGTGACAGAACTAGCCAATTAAGGATTACTGAAATAAAGATCAATATTAGTACTTTATCCTCAAAAATTAGAAGTAATGAAAGATAATTAAATTATCAAAGGACTTAAAAAGTTTAAGGCCATTTTAGTAGGGGAATTAGAGCACATTCCTGAACACTAGTAATCTGCACAAGAGCTGCTCGGGAAGTAACGCCTCCTATTTTATTATGTTGGTAACACCAGAGGTGGATGTTGGTGCTATGACAGTAGAGGCTGAACCTTCTCATCAATGTTCTGTTCCATGTTGTTGCTGTATGACAGATGACAGCAGAGGGAAAGTCTGACAAAATAGTGTCTGACGTGGAAGTGTGGCTGAAGCAAAGGTGCGTCACTGAATTCCACTATGTGGAAAAAATTGCACCCATTGACATTCATTGATGTTTGCTGAACGTTTATGGAGACCCAAGAGTGGATGTGAGCACAGTGAGGCTGTGGGTGGTGCATTTCAGCAGCGGAGACAGCCACAGTGGATCACCTCCAGTGGTGCTCATTTTTATTAGGGTGGCATTGAGGCTCTTGTTCATTGCTGGCAAAAATGCATAGCTGATGGTGGTGACTGTTGAAAAATGGTGTTTTTTTGGCTGAGAATTTGCTCTATCAAACAGCGTTACTGTGCTCTTTTTATCTGTTGTAGTTTTCATGCAAATAAATAGGAGACATTACTTTCAAAGTGATCGGAGACATTACTTTCAAAGTGATCTATGTACTTTTTGTGAGCGTTTTCCTGAGAACAAGACTCCAAACAACAATCACTGTCACAGATTTAGATTAGAAATACTGCTCCAATGCTACAGTTTTAATTATAAAAGTTCTCATTTTTTTCTACAGGTCTTCACCCTCTTTGTATCTGAAAAAAGATAACTATTAACTATATTAACTGACTACAATTACTAAATATTTATTTGTTTGGCTTCTGGCTAAGAGACGGACCCATACATTATTATTTTTCTTTTTAAAGTTTACTTTTTTGAACAGAAATCTTCTAGGAAGTTGCTTTTCAGAGAGGGTTTGCTTTGTTTGTTTTTGCAATAACTGACTCTATCCTGGCAAAAAAAAATCATTTTTTTTAATTGTTGTTGTTGCTAATCTTTTTGTGTGTATTTGTTTTGTAAACAGCTTCTCTTTTGAAAGAGATCAGAGAATAAAGTGCAAAAAAAAAAATGACAGATAAATTATGCTTTTCCTAATCAAAACATGTTTCCATACAATAAATGATAAACTATGAAAATAAGTCCACAGCAATAGAAAAGTTGTATCTTTAAATTAAATTGAATAACCTAGATATCTAACAATAAGCATGAATACTGCTAATTAATTTGCATTGCATATGATCTCAAATACACTTTATAAATGTCATGGCTAAAGCAAGAACAGATTAAAATCATTAACTACATTATGTGTCTTATAAAAACAGGAGTACAATTATGGGAGAGAGTAACTCTTCCTTTAATTTCATACTTCTAATTGATTGCTTCTGTAGTTAATTAAACATTTAGTGTAGGTTTTGGTTACAGTCTTAATGGAAATTATTTTAGGCACCTATTAAATTGAAAATCTTTTATGTGAACATTTTTAGTTATAGAAGGAGTTCATTCCTGTTAATAGGTTGTCTTGGAGCTGAACTTAATTTTAATGTTTAAGAAGAAAATTATTATTAAATATCCCACAATAATTTGCCAAAATTTCTTTTGCCTTGGGCATCCATATGACATGATCAGTTTAAGCTCTTATCTGTCACCTAGCACTTACTCCTCTATTTAATTATAAGACATAAAGAATTATTTTTTTCCAACAATTAAAGGTACTCCCCATGCTATCTTGGTTGCAGGCTGTTTCTTCAAAAGAACATAAAAATGGTAAGGAACCATTGAAGCTGAACCATGTGTTTCTTTCTCAATTTTACCATAAGGATACATGCACTATATATATGATACAATTCCTATATATGTATATAGTATATATTATTATATATATGCCATATATATTTATAAGGTATGCAAAAGAATCAAAATTATCCATATAAACCCTCTGCAGTTTTTTTTTTCATTAGATCATAGAATCCTTAGAATTGGAAAGGACTTTTAAAGGTCATCTTGTCCAACTCCCCTGCAATGTACAGGGACATCTACAGCTAGATCAGGTTGCTCAGGGTTTGGTCCAGCCTGATCTTGAATGTCTCCAGGGACGGGGCTTCCACCACCTCTCTGGGCAACCTGTCCCAGCACTTCACCACCCTTACTATAAAAAACATTTTCCGTAAGTCCAACCTATATCTCCCCTCTTCTAGTTTGAAACCATTTCCCCTTGTCCTGTCACCACAGACCCTGCCAAAGGGTCTGTCCCCTTCTTTCTTGTAGCTCCCCTTTTGATACGGAAAGGCCACTTCAGGTGTCCCTGAAGACTTTTCCAGGCTGAACAGCCCCAGCTCTCTCGGTCTGTCCTTGTAGGGGAGGTGTTCCATCCCTTGGATCGTTTTTGTGGCCCTCCTCTGGACACTTTCCAACGGGTCCATGTCTCTCCTGTTCTGATGACTCCACATCTGGACGCAGTATTCCAGGTGAGGTCTCACCAGTGCAAAGCAGAGGGGCAGGATCACCTCCTTCAACCTGCTTGCCACTCTTCTTTTGATGCAGCCCAGGATACAATTGGCTTTCTGGGCTGTGAGGGCACATTGCTGGCTCCTGTCCAGCTTGCCATCCACCGGTACCTCCAAATCCCTTTCAGCAAGGATGTTGTCTATCCTTTCATCCTCCAGCTTGTATTGACAGTGGGGATTGCTGCAACCCACGTACAAGAGCTTACTCTTGCATCTGCTGGGCTGTTTTGCATCTTTGTCCGACTTCCAATTCTGTGAGACTTTCAATACATTATAAATCTCTTTTTGAGTAGTTGGGTAAGACTGCAATGACTTTCTCCCTATCACAGCTATTTGGGAAGACAGTCCTGGAACATATGTAGAAATGTTGCTGTTTTTTAATTACTTTCATTGATAACGTTTCAGAATGTTTTTGATGCGCATGTTCATTGCTAACTGGAATCTAGAGAGATTTCTACTCAGCAGATTGGGGAATATGCTTTCTAGATTACATATGTTACTTCTTCAAATGCTGGAAAACATGTAGGTCCTTTCATTTCCAAACATTTGAGAAGGCTCTGCTTCTCACTTTTAAATTTAGTCATAAATGCATATATTACTTAATTCTCATTTTTCATTGCAGGTATTTTCATTGACAGGCTAATATTTGTTAGAACATACTTATGATTGCAAATACTGTAATGTCACTGCAATTACAGAAGTGGCTGATAATTATGTTGTCGGTATGTTCCCAGAGAACTGGGAAAGTTTCTACCATTAGTTTGAAGTCCCTATTTTATTTCAGGATGTGCTATCATATATAAGAATTCATTCTTTTTTTTTTTTTTTCCCCCCAGAAATCAAGATATGTATGTACTAGTTTCTTATTGAGAAAATGCATATTTTTAAAAAACATTGGATGATGAAATAGATGTACATTTTTTAAAAAAGCCAATGTATTTGTTTAATGGCCCAATACACGACAACAATAAGTTCAGTTCATTGCAGATTAAACGAAATAGTTTATTACTTTTCAAAGGACCCATTGCAAAAGTGAAGATCATCTAAGGAATTAAAACATACTTAAACCACCAGTACCTTTAAATGTATTTAATTCATAAGCTATTTGCAGAAGTGCTGCTTTAATGCAACAGCATGAAGAACGCTCTGATATTTTGGAAGTGTACCCTGTCTTGTCTAGTGCTTAGTGAGTTTTTAAGTGAGAAGTAAGCTGAGAATTTCGAGGCTATTCTGAGTGTTATGAATTCCCAAAAAGCTTGTCTTTTCATTAGAGCATTCATGTGAGCACATATAACTATTGAAGCTGAATGATATTATTCCATTGGCTTAACAAGGGATATAAAAATTCTAGTTCTTCTGTGAAGTCAAAAGAAACTTTATTTGGGAGTATATAGTCCATGCTTCATTTCTTAAATGGAACTTTAAAACTTTTCACTTTTTAAATTTTTTTTTTCATTTTTTTTTTTCACTTGCACGTATTAGAGTGTCAAAAAGCATCAGAAATGGATTGGCTTTTCCAGAAAAAAATGCCTCTAAATTTCCATGGTAGTTCACTAAGAGCAATTTTTGTAAATGGTCTGTCATCTGAAGTTAGAGACATCCATTGCATTTTTAAAGTATAAGACAGCTATTACTCTAGACAGCTTTGGAAATTTATAGGCTTCTTGTGAAAGAAAAATATAGTAGCTGCAGACCCTAGACAGCTAGTATTACAGGTTTGTGTATATTCTGCCCTTTACTTCTCATGCACTCATCTGACTTGGGAAGAAGTCTTGTCGTTGCTTGAAATTAGATATACCTGTCTAAGAAAAGTGTTTCCTCTATCTCTGTTGGCATCCCTGTGTGCTTGCCCTCTGGAATCGTCAGTGATCTATGTGCCTTTGTGTCTTCAAAAAGTGTCTTTATCTACCATGAATAAATCCTACTAAACTGGGAATGCGTTTTCATTCATGATTTGATTTTAAAACAGCTGACTTTTCATAAGAAGATAATGTTCCCACCAGGAAAAGTGACATTATGAGTGGATTAACTATATTTTGGTATCTGAAAGAACTGCCATGTTGTAGCAGTGTACATCACTGACACAAAGGTTAAACTTTTGTGAGATTTAGATTAACTAAAGCTTAGAATGTGTCTGCATATTATAAATACTGAGTTTAGACTTAGGAACCACAAAACCAAGTGGGACCCCAGAAGAGCCACTAGGTGATACATGAGCAAAGCATAAGTGATTTAGTATCACTGCGCTTTGTAAGTCATTCTAGTAGTCATCTCTAAGTAGGGAAGCGTGTCCTACATTTCCCATTCGCAAAGTGAAAGCTGAGAACAAATCTGAGAAATGTGTAAAAAAGTCCTTTTCACTTTATCTAATTTCTAAGAGTGAAAGGAACCATGAGGGTTATTCTCCTTTAGTAGTCCAAGAGAAGAAAGGGACAGATGAGCTGTTTTCCCTTTCTGGCTTTGCCTACTGCTCTTTAAAAAACTTGATTGGAGTGTAACTTTGCCACTGGTTTCTCTCACTCCTATGGAAGAAGATGGTAAGGAAGAGATGTGCTGCTGCTTTTTCTACACTTAGATGTGAAACACAGGAAAGAAAATCATACTTCTCTTTTTCACTTGATGATGGAGGGATTTGAATGTAATCTAGAAATGAGCAATTTGTAGACTAGAGAGGGCTAAAAGCAAAAAAAAATGACAATACACATTCATGGAAGGAAGGAAGAAAAATTTGTTTGTCTGGCAGTATTCACTGAAAACAGCAGTAACTGGAGCTTTGGGAATTCATGGAGCCATGTTGTGGTTTGACCCAGCAGATAGCTAAGTACCACACAATCATTTGCTCTCCTCCCCATCCCCCCACCACATTTGGATGGGGGAGAGAATTAGGAAAATATGCAGTAGAACTTGTGGATTGAAATAAAAACTATTTACTAAGACAGAAAAAGAAGTAAATAGAAATAGCAGTAATTATACACAAAGTGATACACAAAGCAATGGCTCACCACCCACTGACCAATACCCAGTCAGTCCGCAAGCAGCGGGCCCCTCCCAGCTAACTCCCCTCCCTTGTATTTACATGATATCGTATGGTATAGCATATCCCTTTGGTCAGTCTGAGTCAGCTGCCCTGGTCCTGTCCCCTCCCAGCTCCTCGTACCCCCCCCATCTCCTTTGCTGGCTGAGCACTACAAGAGGTTGAGAGACTGAAATGTCCTTGGCTCTGTTCAACACTGCCAGGTAACAAGTATGAACAATCTCTGTGTTATCAGCTTGTTTTGTCCTGGAACCAAAATATAGCTTCATACCAGATACTATGAGAAAGACAACCTCTCTCCCAGCTGGAAATTAAGACAAAAGTGTATTGTACAAAAAGCCTAAGTTTATTCTAAGCAGTAAACCATGTGTAAACATTACATGACTGATTAATACTTCCTCTCTATGTTGGCAATATTGTGGGAAGAATGTTTCTGTTTTTTTTTATAACCTGTATGTCAGGAGTTTGAGAATGTTTGATTTGTTAATGTCAGGCTGATATTTCTGATGGAGTGACAGAATTGGCAGACCAAGGAAGGCCAAATTAGGTCATCTGCCTGGACTACTGGAAGGTCTTTGATGTGGTCCCACGTCCTTATCTCTAAATTGGAGAAATATGGATTTGAAGTCTGGGCTATTTGGTACATGAAGAATTGATTGGATGGTTGCAGGCAGAGGGTTGTGATGAATGGTTCTATGTCCAGGTGGAGGCCGGTAATGAGTGCTGTCCCCCAGGGGTCTGTCTTGGGACCAGTGCTCTTTAACACCTTAATCAGTGACATAGATGATGGGATTGAGTGTACCATCAGTGGGTTTGCTGATGACACCAAGCTGAGTGATGCAGTTGATAAAATAGAAGGAAGGATGCCATCTAGAGGGACCTGGACAAACTTGACAAGTGGACCCTTGAGAACATAATGAGGTTCAACAAGGTTCAGGTGCAGTATGTTGCACTTGGGTCAGGGCAATCTCAAGTATGTGTACAGATTGGGAGAAGAACTCCTTTAGAGCAGCCTTGGGGAGAGGGGCTTGGAGGTCCTGGTGGATAAAAAGTTGGACATGAGCCAGCAGTGTGCGCTTGCAGCCTGAAGGGTTAACTATATCCTGGGCTGCATCAAGAAGGGTGGCTAGGTGGAACAAGGAGGAGATTGTTTCCCTCTCCACTGCCCTCATGAGGCCCCAACTGGAGTACTGCATCCAGGCCTGGAGCCCTCAACGTGAAAAAGAGCTGGAGCACTTGGGAATGGATCCAGAAGAGGGCCACAAAGATGATCAGAGGGCTGGAGCACCTCTCTTATGAGGAAAGATTGAGGGAGCTGGGCCTGTTCAGCTTAAAGAAGAGCAGGCTCTGAGAAGAGCTCATTGTGGCCTTCCAGTACTTGAATGGAGCTTGCAAGCAGGAGGACTTTTTACACAGTCTGATAGTGATAGGACAAGAGGGAATGGCTTTAAACTAAAGGGGGAGAAATTTAGATTAGATGTATGGAAAAAATTCTTTATTCAGAGGGTAGTGAGGCACTGGCACAAGTTGGTCGAAGAAGTTGTCCCTGCCTGTCCAGTCCCTGGAGGTGTTCAAGGCCAGGTTGCATAGGGCCCTGGGCAGCCTGATCTGTTGGTTGGCAACCCTGCCCATGGCAGGGAGTTGGGAACTAGGTGATCTTCAAGGTTGCTTTAAACCTAGGCTGTTCTATGATTCTGTGATTTAGGGGAGTTGAGAGTGTTTTTGTATATAGATTCTCATTATGTTTTAATATAGCTGTCCTGACCAGTGCATACTTCAGTATGTTAAAGACAATACTAGTGAGTATTAGAGTGTTTTATTGAACCATTCTTATTTTGAGATAACAGGTCTACAAAATTACAACAAAATTACTATCTTCCTCATTATTTTATGACCCAAAAAAGAGGAGGGAATCCAATTCTATACCTGAAGAAATAACAGCCTAAATATCGCAGATAGACAAAATGTTAGCATCTGCAGGCAGAATTTACTTTCAGATAGGTCTAATTTTCCTATCAAGGTGAAATGTGATATAAACAGAAATTGAACTCATGATCCATGCATCCCAATTTAGTTTTTTGGACACAAGACCATCTATCAATTTAATTTAATTTCCAGTTCAGGAAAACTAATGTTGGCCTTGCTTTGCTATGACTTTTCTCAAAGCAATCTAAAGGACATGAAATGGGGAGTTCTCTTCTTGTGCTTTGGTTCCTATAGTTACTCTCAATGTCTTACTTAAGTTCTTAAGTATAGTGTTACAGTCTCAATGGTGTATAATTGTACATGTATGAGTAATTCTATAGCAGAAAGATTGTATGAACGTCTGAAAAGTGTTATTGCTTAAGGAGTCATAAACAATGGAGAGAGGAAAGCAAATAATTTATAGATACATAAATCTGATTTTCATTCTTAGCAGTTCTGCTTCTGCTTTTAACAAACTGATCTCTCTCCACAGATAATAGACTACTGTAAGGACTACTGCTTTAGCAGCTGATATAGCAGGATTTCTTGAAATAAGGATTTTGTAGTATATTTTGAGAGGTGAATTCTGCATACTGTATTTATCTGGACAGTAAAAAAAAAAACAGTAGACAGTTGTTTTCTGTTGGTAAGATATATGCAGGTATGAGGGAGAGTAGAAAATAACCTTGGTTGAAATGTTGCTTAAGATTGAAATCTTCTAAAAAATGCCCTTTCATTTTCATGCTTTCACTTTTTGGAAAAAAATGCTAAGCTTCTCTGTTGGTTCAGACACAACATAGTTTGCTAAGCATATTTACTTAGAAATATAATCTTTTAATTATTAATTAAATTTATTAATTACTGTATTTAGTTGGCTCATACATACTCTTAAAAACTCTTCAAGGTAGTCTCCTCATTTATCTCTTTTGTGAAATACTTTACATGATGACAGGGCTCTGGTTCTAAGTCTACTAAAACAGAGATAATGACATATGTAATGTGAAAACTGTATACGTCAAAAATATTTTTACTGCTGCTCAAAAGGATCATAGAATCATAGAATATCCTGAATTGGAAGGGACCCAAAAGCATAATTCTAAGCATCTGTCCACTTAGAATTATGACCTATGAAAAGCTATATGGTCTAACTTTATTGGAGGATATATAAATATTTACAGTGTTGCTGTCTTTGCTACAATTTTGTCATTTTGATATTTGGGGAAAAATTTGTATAGTATCTATATACATATTTGTGTATGTTCTTTCCACTTGGATGGACAGAGTTGCATGATAGGCTTTACTGTGGAGATCTGTTTAAAAATTGGAGAAAAAAAACCAAAAACAGTGCTATCACCTTGTTAGGTAAAACTTTAAAGAAAGAGCAATGTTTTTAGTTGTACTCTTTCATAGCAGAAAAACAGATAAAATTTGTCATGTCTTTGAACACTTAGGCAGAAGAGATTTAAGGAAAATATGAGAGGATAATCAACCATATTTTAATTGGAAAACATGAATTGAAGTGGTTGCTTAGTGGCTGCATAGTCTGGGGTGGGATTTTTGCAGTAGCATCTAAATTCCATTGAAAATCTGTGATATTTTAATGTCTAATTGCTTGAAGCTTCTTAAAAAATGCAAGTCATTTTTCACATCAACAATTTACCAAACCACTTTCTGGTTTTATGTTAGTTTGAGTACTTTTTAGCAGAAAATAGCATAACATTCTTCATGCCTTGTATATCATTTCTGAAATGCAGTTTATTGTATCCTACTCCTTCTTGGCATAAGTTTAAGTACATGATCCTGATCAGATTTTTTCTGATGGATCCTCTTTTCTCACAAAGTTACTGATTAATAAAATTACTGTAACAATTTGGTTTTGATGCAGTTCTGTGGAACTTTTCTCATGTCTGAAATTGTTTAAATGAAGTTAGAATGTGTTCCATGAATTTTGATTTTATTGGTTCACTACTGGAGTTCTCCTTTGGAGAAGATTAAAGAGAAACAAAAATAAACAACCATACAGAACACCTACCATGATTTCTTACTATGGAACACTCATAAGGTGTTACGAGTGTTCATGAAAAATTTATTGAAAGTTAATTTCTGCTGCCATGTTTTCATTGTGAATTGGAAACACTAAAGTAGTAGGTACATACAGTAAAATAATAGTATCTCAAGAATATCCAAAATTTACTGGCTATGGACACACAAAACAACCTTTGTGTTAAACAAGTGAATTTATAACATTAAGAAAAAGAAATTTCATATCTATTTTAACAGAAGTTTGCAAATTCCGTAGGAAAAAAATCACATGGTAGTAACTTTTTAAGGAACAAGTAATTGTCTAAGTGAGTTGTGTTTCAGGACCAGTTGTGTGTTCTGAAATCTGGATGTGGGCTTGGTAGGTGAAATTGTCTTATAGTACTACGTGATTGGATCATGGCTCCATGGATCTTTACTGTTTCTGAAGGTTCTTTATTTTCTGTTAAAGTGAAAGGAAACAACCTGGATAATTTGTTAGGAGCAACATGTGGGATTGAAACAAATGACACTTAGAGCTTTGAAGCCTATTTCGGTTCAATGTAGGGGCCACAAAGACAACAGAGGAGTTGAAAGGGCTCCCCTCTAGGTAAAGGCTGAGAGAGCTAGCACTGCGCAGCCTGGAGAAGACGAGGTTTGGGGGGATCTCATCAACCCTGAAGGGAGGGTGCAAAGATGACAGAGACAAGGTCTTTTCAGTGATGCTCAATGCCATTGGCAGTGGAAAGAAACTGGAACACAGGGAGTTCCCTCTGAACATCAGGAAGCACTTTAGGGTTGGGTAATGGAGTAGAGGCACAAGTTGCCCAAAGAAGTTACAGTTTCCCTTCTTCAAAAGCCGTCTGGACACCATCCTGTTGAACCTGCTCTGGGGGTCACTGCTTGAGCAGGGGGGTTGAAAGACATGACCTCTAGAGATCCTTTCCAGTCTGAACCATTCTGTGATTCTGTGAGTTTTACTTATGGTCTTAGATGTAACACTTTATCATTTTTGATTATAATGCAAACGTGTCTTTAAATTAATGAGACTGAGAAATAAAGTTGCTGTATTAAGCAAAATAGTTACCAGGTAAAACTTCTTTAAGATGCTATTTTCGTCTTGAGTCTTGAGTTATGGCACATGTTCAAGTGAACTGTAGGTAATAAAGTCAGTTCACAGTGAAATGTTCATGTTGAAGTGATATATTGTTAGAATTGAGCCAGATACACCAACGAATTAATGAAACCATCCACTTATTTTTTTTCTGCAGTGTGGAACTATCTGATAAGGTAATGCCTGATGATAAATTGAGTTTATGGGGAACTGCTAGATTCAATCTTGGGCTGTAAATCTCCAAAGCTAGCTTCTTTTGACAGAGAAGCTGAAGTCACTGCAGTGTACACAAACTGTCACTTGAATCAAATTCTTTCTGACAAGGATAGTACCTCTTGTGAAACCTTCCTTAAGTGGGGTCACAAACAGTTCATAATAAAAGACGCAAATAGAAAAAATTCTCCTACAATAGAATAAATTTTCTTTAAAATTATGTCAAAAAACTCTTGTTGCTTCTTAAAATTTTCCAAATTTTCTCATGTGTAACTTTATTTATAGCTTAATACTACTAAATTAAATAAAATGTTAACTTTTATGGAGGAGAAATTGTTTAGCCTCTTTTGAGAATTCTTTTCACTCTTTGTAGTCTTAAGTGGTTAACTTCTTCAGTGATTTGTAGGGCTATAAATCAAAATAACAATTGATAACTATAACTTCAACAATTACGGGATTAAGCTCTTGCTGAGAAGATTCTTGTATATTGTAACATAGGATTTATAAAGCAGATGTCTGTCAAGAGTACTTCTTATATCCTTGTCCCATTCAAATTCTGATTTCATAGTTGAGTGCTGTAAGTTGTTCCTAACTGAAACTTGCTGCTGAATCAATAGGAAAGATTGCTATTGAAGAAAATAATTTAGCTGTGAGTGGGTAAAGTTAATGACAGAGAGAGTTGTATATTCGTTATGAATTTGAATTAAAGCAACCGAATAAGCAAATGTAGAACTAAGCTTAATAATAGATTTTCTAAGTATGACCTTTAAATTATAATTCAAATTTTAGTGTTTTAGCAAAGAATCTTGCTATAGAGAAAAGGTGGTAGGCAAAAGTCAAAATTAGATTACTTTTCCTGTTGATGTTAATTGGTGGATGGACTGAAATAGTTGTGTTCTTCTCTGGTAATCACAGATCAAAACTGGCAGTAAGTGGCTATTCAACTTGACAAGAAATAAAATATAGAAAGGTTTAAAATCTCAGAGAGAAATAATAGATGTAAGTACAGAAACCTATCAATAGCCAAAGGTAATCTAGAAGTTTATGTTCAGGCTTTTTCGTATTACGCTGTTTTTAAAAGAGAATGCAATTAATCCACAGAACTGTCGAATTACCACAGATTGAGCAGTGATCCATTATTTCTGTTGACTATAAGAATGTCCATGAATGCCCTAAATTGCTGGGTTTGGGGCTTTCTTTGTTTATTTTTTTTTTGGTGTTTTTTTTTTTTGGGAGGGGG
>WBMW01004684.1:13724-32689 GCA_013396635.1 Penelope pileata
GGGGGAGGGGGGGGGGTTGAAGCTAGGGGAAGGATTTAAGTGAAAAGTAATCTGAGGCTTTAAGACATGAGAAAACAACTAACACTTATCATTGTAAACTGCTGTATTCATCTTCTCCTAAAGTGTTTCTTCCTGGACTGTATCAGAAACACAGCAGTGAACTGAAAATATTATTTATGACCAATAGTGCAGAAGATCTGGTGATCTGCTTCAGTAAAAACAAAACAAAACATGAATTTAGTTAGTTTTAACAGTATCATTGTGGACCTGCATCCTTATTGACATAGGTAGGAAAGATATACTGGGATGGATGAATTGGTTAATCCAAGAGAGGAGGACAGAAAGCTGCACTTGGTTGGAGGAGCCTTTATGGGCTCTACAGCAGCACTGTGAAACCTTTGACTTGCACAGTAAGTTAAACTGTAATTTCCATGTGATTAGCTTAATTTACTGATGAAAGGGAATTTTGTGAATTGATTTGTTCCTTTAGTTCTGTGCTGTTTCTCACTAGTGTTACCATGAATGATTTATTGAGAGTGCTGATAGTAACAAATTGCTTTGGGAAAGCTAACAACAGATTGCTTTTATATGCTGTAATTGGCAACAGTTACACTAAAAGTGTAAGCCTGGTAGGTGCTAAGTGTTTTCTGCTCCTGTTGTGTCTTCCTGTTCTGTCTTTGGCTTCTTTCAGTTTTGAACTTTTATGCAGACACAAGTAAGTCAAATTTTTCTGAATTTATTTAACACAAACAAATAAAACATCCAAGAAATACAGGCCTTATTGGATTCAAGTACAATTTTTACTTGACTATATATATTGTCTTTTACTCAATTTTATAAAGAATCACAAAGGATCAAAAAACTTCAAACATAGAAACAAATAATTTCTCTTGGGAGCTTTGCTTGTAACACTTTATTAAGCCCTTCCAAACTAATGCATAACTTAATGATGTGTTAGTCTTGCTTTCAGACCTGTTGAAAATTGCATTGATTTGAAGGATATTATTCCTGTTTCTAACAAAGTGCACAAGCTGTAAATAATCACCTAATGGGAGCTATGTCTTGCTGCCGACAGTGATTAAATAAGAAGCTGTTTGTATATACAATAAGGAAAATGTCAAAACAATATTGGTAGAAAAAGTAAAAATAATATACCATGGTTGGTAATTTATTAATACTTTATATGGAGTATTGTGGGAGAAGATATGCTTAGGTGTTGTTACTTTTTCAACAGAAATACAGGACTTACAAGTAAATATAATAAACACACATTTAAACATACAGAATACTATATGGAATGATCATTCAAAAGAGGAAAAACATATTTGCATATGCAGAAAATAAAAGATATAGATTAATTTTGATAAATTATATCTCAGTGACAAACTGATTTAAATTCAGTTTTGTCAAAATGTGCAAGTAACTGAAGTTATTTCAAGTCTTACTTTTTCAAAGTGCTTTATTTAGGTAAGTTTGATGGTATTTACTACCTAGAAAACTAGCAGAAATAGGGATTTTTTTAAGTTAGGGATGCAACATCATTAAAGACAATATGACAAATGAAATTAAGAGTTAAACAAGTTTGTAGACATAGAAAGCACTTCATTTGTTCCTAACTACTTTCAAGAAGAAATACCATCCTAGTCAGTCTGGGAATTACATGATCACATAATAACTTTTTTCAATTATATCTCAAGTAAGACTGAAACTGTGTTAGCAGAATATTCCAGTTATAAGATATCTTGAAATCATTTTATCTCTGTCTTAATGATTACATTCAACTACATTAAATATTATAAATATATCAGCAAAATCTATATTATATTCTAACACTAAATTTTTTGGGTTATATAGTATATTCACTCATGAATGGTATCTTGCATAAAATGTTACAGTAATGCTCAAAGTTTAGCTGATGCATCTATTTTAGGTGTCTTTAAAATATCATGAAGCTTTTCAAACCCTTGCAGCAGTATGTAAAAGTCATATAAAAGAGAAATGGCAAACCTGTCATCAAGATTTGACCCTCAGTTTTATTATTAGTTAGGGCAGTGCAATTCACGTTACATTTCTTGAAGGTTGCTGGATTAGCCTGTTATGAATAATTTCTAAAAACAGGTACATTTGTATTCACGGTGGTTGTCAATAATTAAAATGCACTCTTGTAACTGCAGAGCACATCTGTTTGTCTTTTGGCACTGTCTCCTTTTCCCAAAACAGACGGTTTCTGGTCTGTAAGATTTATTATATTTAAAGAAATCCCATGCTGAAGTTATCTCTGGTCCCTATGATACTGTTGTTGAAATTAGTAAGTAGGTGTATGTGATTCTAATGTCAAATCAGTTGATGTGGGTTCAGTGACATTTCAGTAAAGTACTGATATTATAAGTGCTGAAATTTCATTATGCAGACTATGGTTTTAGGTATGCTCTCTCTTGAAGCTTTTTTTTCAATATCGGTTCATTATTTTCAGTAAGAATGATTATGAGCATCTTGGTACTTTCTGCATGGAGCTAGTTGTGTAAATTCCTATAAATAAGAGTTCCTTTGATCTATGCAGCGACATAAAATGGATGACTATCTTTTTTTTTTCCTTTTTAATACTGAAGAATTGAAATACAGCATCTTTTTCAACTTGTTCTGCAGATTTGTTGTTGTAGCTAACGTTTTACTTAATTTTCTTTTTAAAATACTGTGAGTCATGTTACATGTATTGTATGACCAGGTATATTTTGTCTACAGTAATGTTTTCTTTCATAACTGATTGTATTTTTGTACAGATATGTACTAAAGAGTGCAGAATTAATATCAGCAAAGTAGTATGGCCTTAATAAATAAATGCATAAGTGGTCTGTAAGATTTTTAATTAAGAAGGCTTTTTGTAATTAGAAAATTAAGAAAAACTCTACTCTGTGACTTGCATTTCAAAAGTATGAAAAAATAGATATGAAAATAAACAAAAATAGCATATGAGGACAATTTTTTTGATTATAATTGGATATATTCTTATGTGTTTCTTGCAGTCTGAGGATACTACAATTTTCTTACCACTTTAGTTGCTTGAAGCTAACAATGTCAGTATAGGGAAGAATATTTAAATTTTTCTAGAGTTCTTTATAAAATACCTGAGAAGATATCCTAATCAGACACAGAGACCATCTGTAGTCTGGAATTTATTTACTTATTTATGTATTTTATGCTTAGTGAACATTTGAGTCCTGTTTGCTTGAGTAGTCTAACTTACCAGGTATCTGTGATGAGTTTTGGAGAGAGCCTTTGGAAAAGGAGCCTGCTTTCGTGATGTTGTTGTTGTATTAACTCATACAAATTTAACTGTCCTTAAAAACTAGTCTGTATTTTCCTAGATAATAAGACATGAAAACAGTATTATATAGTTACTTGTTTGTGTTAATCTAAGGACAAAAAATTTAAAAATTAGGGAAGCTTTGTTTTGATTTACAAGCTTTGAAATTTCTCTGTATTTTTGCATGCTTGTAAGATGGAATGATCCAGTGATGTCCACATGAAATAATGTAATCGTGACTAATATCCTGTCACTCAGTGGAATACATTGTGTCATCTCTGACTCTGAAATGCTTGAGACATAGGGCTGGGTGTTTTTTTGTTTGTTTGTTTGTTTGTTTGTTTGTTTTTGGTGTGTGTTTTCTTGCAATACTTGATGTTAGGACACTGTTATTTGTTATACTGCCCCCAAAAGTGCATCAGATAGTATAGTTTGTACGTTCATTGGCATACTGATATAACAACTGAAGTACAGAAGCCAAACAACAGGCATTAATTCTTGCCACCACAGGAAGCGTGAAATATGAATGAAATTTCAGACATTCTCCTTTTTTTGTATTCTTTTTTTTTTTTTCTTTCCCTCCTTATATTACCATGAATGTTCACTGACCTAACCAATAAGCAATAAGTAATGGTAATTTTTTTCTACAAGCAGAAAATAGCCCAAGTCCAAACACCACGTATCTATCTGAAGATAGAATGAAGAGTGAGATAGTTAACTGGTAGCCTCAGTTTTGGAGTTGGCTTTCAGAAACTGAGAGAAGAAAAAGAGGCCAGTTTATTTGGTGAGGGTGCTTATAGTCATGCTTCTTCATGGACATCCTGTCTAACTAACAAAGTTAAGGCAGAGTCTAAAACAAGCAATAAAAAAAAATCGTAACTTCTTGAAGAAAGAAATCTGAGTTCAGAAGTTCAGTGTTCAATGCCTTCTTCCTTCATCATAAGCTTCATAATACTGTCCAAAATGCTTATATACCTAGAAGACACTTAAGGTAGGTTCCTGCATTTAGTTAGTAAGGTTATTTAGGAATCTGATATTCTTTTCAAAACTGAGAGTTATCGTTGTGAATGCCAGATAGAAATGCTAATGTGAGTCTATAGGTTTTGCTTTATTTTTGTCCTCTCAGAGTGCCAAGAAATTAGCTGTTAAAACACTGAACATTACTGTGCTTAACTTCCCTTCTTGGATGTGTATCGTGGGGAAGCTCCATAGAGCTAATACAGTACAAATAAAGGAGCTCTGTCAAGGTCCGATAGGATTTTAATGTCTATGTGACTCGGTACAAAACCTTCTATCAATATATGTCTGGTTCCCAAATGCAGTATAGTTGCATTTAAGAAGCAATAGCCATAGCTAATTCAATCAGGCTTATAGCTGCACTGAGACAGTTCACTGCTTCTAGTTCAAAAGCTAGCTTGGACTCAGTGAGCTTAAGCACAGCTGCGCCACAGTATGTAACTGGTCATATCACATAGCATTGATGTATCTTGCAGGAATGCATCAAAATGACTTTATTCGGGATAATAAAGTGCTCTGAAATCTCTGGTATTAGACTAATTTACATAAGTGGGGTGAGTGTTATGGAGACTTGATGGTTCTGTACATGAGAATTGTAGAGATCTGATGGATGTAAACAGACAGCAAGCAAGCTCTTATTCTGATGATGTATTGACCATATTAGTGCTCTATGCTGTGTTAGTAACCACAAGTCTCACAGCAAGATCTATTAGTCTGAACATACTGTTGTCGTAATAGTCACATTACTTCTATATAAGATGTTACTTCTGCTGGGCAGTCTCTCTATTCGAGCAGAGGTTGTTGTATATCTGAAAAAGACTGTGTAGACATGTAAGTTGCATGGAAAAAGTCCAGTATTTTATGGAATTGATGCCACTACACTTGGAGATGCTGGCTCAGCATAAAGGCCAAAAGGTTTACATGTAAATTATGTCTCTTTTTTCTAGTGATTGTCACTAGCATGTCTGGTTTTGAGTGAGCAGAGACATCAAAGTCGTCACTCTGTAGTTTCCCCCAATCTTAATTTTCATTTGTGTAGCAAAACTACCCACAGAAGTTTTTCTGATGGCAAAGGAAAATGCACTGTATTTGTATTTTTCCTTATATTTGTGTAAATATGAAGTATCAGTGTATATCAAGCTATGTTTGAAGCTTGAAAGTTCAAAACTCAATATAAGATCCCTAGCTAATTTACATAATGATTTAAAAAATAATTACTGTTTTCCCTTCCTTACTGTGCCTCTAAAATAGTTACAAAAGCGAAGTGCCTAACACAGCCTCTATCTACAATGAAATTAACTTTTTAGAATATTTTTGTGCTGCCTTTCTTCAATTAATATACATATACAATACTATTGCTCTATTTCTAGCCCAGTCTATCTACAGATAAAACTATTTATCTTGCTTTTGCAATAGGTGGGAAATTTTTCCTCAACATACTGTAGCACTCTTAAAACTGGGACAGTGCTGTAGCCAGAGCTTAGTGACACTACTTATTTAGCTAGTTTTCTTACGTATGTCATTATTATAATTATGGAACTAGAACTACTCTTTTATACATCCCTTTTTACAATATCTTAGAATCACAAAGCAAAGAAGGATCAGATATACATAAAATAATGGAATCAGCTTAAATTGTCCCTATATACTATCAGTTGGACAACATATTCTGATTCTGATGACAATAGCTTCAAAATTTAAGACATGATGGTAAAGAATCACAGAATCATAGAAACACAAGGTTGGAAAGGACCTACAAGATCATCTAGTCCAACTGCCCTCCTATCACCATTAGTACCCACTAAACTACTAAATCATATCTCGTAGCACCTCATCCAGATGCTTCTTGAACAGCGCCAGGGACGGTGACACCACCACCTCCCTAGGCAGGCCATTCCAGTGCCTGACCACTCTTTCGGAGAAAAAGTTGTTCCTCATGTCCAATCTAAATCTTCCCTGGCGCAACTTGTGGCCATTCCCTCTTGTCCTGTCATTAGTTATCTGGGAGAAGAGGCTGACTCCCTCCTCATCACGACCTCCCTTCAGGAAGTGATAGAGTGCGATGAGGTCTCCCCTGAGCCTCCTCTTCTCCAGACTAAACAATCCCAGCTCCCTCAGCCGCTGCTCATAAGACTTGTGCTCTAGAGCCCTCACCAGTTTTGTTGCCCTTCTCTGGACATGTTCCAGGGCCTCGATGTCTTTCTTGAGGGGCCCAAAGCTGAACACAGTACTCGAGGTGCGGCCTCATCAGAGCTGAGTAAAGCGGGATGATCACTTCCCTGCTCCTGCTGGCTACGCTATTTCTAATACAGGCCAGGATGCCATTGGCCTTCATGGCCACCTGAACACACTGTTGGCTTATGTTCAGCTGAGCATCAACCAACATAACCAGGTCCTTTTCCTCGGCACAGTCTTTGAGCCATTCTGCCCCAAGCCTATAGCATTGCATGGGGTTTATTGTGGCTAAAGTGCAGGACCTGCACTTGGCCTTGTTGAACCTCATCCCATTGGCCTCATCCCAGCTATCCAGCCTATCCAGATCCCTCTGAAGGGCCTCCCCATCCTCAGGCAGATCGACACATCCTCCCAACTTGGTGTCATCTGCAAACTTACTGAGGGTACACTCAATCCCCTCATCTAGGTCATCAGTAAAGATATTAAACAGGATGGGCCCCTGTACCGATTCCTGGGGGACACCACTCATAATGGGACGCCAGCTGGACTTAACTCCATTAACCACTACCCGCTGGGAACGGCCCTCTAGCCAGATCTTTACCCAGAGAAGAGTGTACCTGTCCAGGCCGCGAGCTGCCAGTTTCCCCAGGAGAATGCTGTGGGAGACCGTGTCAAAGGCTTTGCTGAAGTCTAGGTAGACTACATCAACAGCCTTTCCCTCATCTACCAGTCTTGTCATGCAGTCATAGAAAGGATGAGGTTGGACAAGCCCAACCTGCCTTTCATGAACAAGATATTATTGCTTTTTCTTTTATTATTTTTATTTATTTTTATTTTCCTTCTTAAGATCTTAAATGAATGTCTGACTATAGACAGATTTTCGTGCTCTGTAGTACATAATTGCTGGAACAGTTCAGAAACTTTTCAGTTGATTTGGAAAAACAACAACAAAACCCAAAGACCTGCTTCTGTATCTTACACTAATTCTTAGTGTGTTCTTATGAAAATAATGTGCGTAGCAGCATTAGTTAGAAATAGGAATTGTCTCCTTCAGTCACTTCCTTTGCAGGCCAATGAAATAAGATGCCAGAGCAAAGTTTATCAATATCAAGAAAACATATTTCATTACATCTATTATTTATATCAGGTCAGAATAAACTCCAAATGCCTGAGTTATGTACAAAATATGTGAGCTGATTTACTGATACAAAAGTTCTAAAAATGTTATTGTTACCATTTCGCACTGAACTGCAAACTTTATGAAGTTGAAATGTATCTTAAATTTAGGTTTTCCTGGAGGTAGAAATAAAGAAGTAAAAACTTTTTCTAAAGGACTGAAAGTAACATTTGGTTAAAAAGCGTGAAGAAAAGTGTTCTCCCTCAATTTCTCTCTCATTTGCTGTTAAGGATCTCATGCAGTCTTCTTTAAATTATCTGTAATTAACCTAGATTGTTTNACGTCTGCACAAATAGCAGCTTTTTCCAACTACTGTTTTTCTGACCAGTGAAACATAGGGTTGAGTGGTTATTAAGGGGAAGAATGGGCAACAAAAAAGTGGAAAGAATTGTCTCATTTACGTCCTTTCTATGAGGCCTAGTGAAACAAGATGCTGAAGCAAATGGTAATTACAGGTGGTCAACATTTGTGTTGCAGAAAGCCTGTGACCACTCAGAAGCTAAACCAGTTGACAGAAATTTGAATATCTTTTAAATTGCTTTAATGTGGCTCGGACAGCCGCATAACTGTGGCTGCATGATAACTGGCCTGGCTGCTTCCTGTTCAGTTCCTTTTAACAGAATGTGAGTGTTGCAAAGAATCATTTGTGATAGTGCACAAACAATCTTTGTACCCTACAAAGTTTCATCATAGATTTCATGAAACTACTTCTATACTTTCTGCAGTACTTGAAAAGCAAATATAGGGCTAAAGTTTTTTATTAAAAAACAAGTAAAAGCTTTTCAGGGACAATTGTAGTGATACGAAAGATTTCAGACCGTCTTCAGGGAAATTAGTCAAAACAGTTCTAAGCTGTATCCTATTCATAACTATTTCAAAAAAGATAATGATGATGAGGACAGGGACAGGAAATTAATTTCTAGATAGAACAATTAAAGATCAATTGTAGCAATCACAGAAATGCATCCAAGACTCTATAGTTACATTCATTCTTCATGATTATTAACTAGAGATGATCAACCATTACGATATTGAATTAGAGCTATTTGTATTTTCTATTTGTAAAAAAGATACAAATGGGAAACTGAAGTAATTTAGCATGCCGTGTGTAAATCTAAAAATCTAACTAATATGCAAATCTAAAATCTAACTGACTGTGGTTAGCTGTGAACATGTTGCTCTTAAATTTTGTTTTAGTCTGTAACATAAGTATCCCTTGGCCAGAAATACCATAGGTCTATGCAAATAAAAATACCAAATAAATAATAGTGGTTCAGAAATAAAAATGCAAAGCAAAACTTTTTAAATCGCCTAGGTTTGAAATGTTCAACACAATATGTTTTGAAGAAAACAAAATTCAGATTTACAGTAAGTAAATAGCACAACTTCCCCATGTGGTTGTATGTACAAGTAAATGGAGAAGCGTAGATTTTACAGTCATTATCTGGACTTCTGAAGTCTGTTCTGCAGTTAACTGTCAGGATTCTCAAGTTTATCCTGAATATAAAAGTTAAATACTCACAGGACTTTGCAGTGAATTCCTGTGATTGAATTCATCCCAACTACAAAGAATTTTAATGCTCAAAAATACAGTATTGTGCTTGATACTTCCAAATGGCAGCATCGGTAAGTCATCATTATTGCCTTGCTTGAGATTGACCGTGCAAGGTCTTGAGCTAAATGTGTGTTACATGACAAAGTTTTAAAGTATATTCTTAGCCACATGACACCTTAAAGAATAAAGCCTTAAGTGTCCTTTTCACTTTCTATTTTAAAAGATCACCAACAACTGTGGCTTGTTTCTGTTTTGGCAGATAGATGTAGCATGCAAAATATACTTATTAAGATCCTTTCTAACAAAATACAACATTTTTACTTCTAGCCTAAGATTAAAAGAACAAAAGAACATGGGGAAAACAAATGATTCTGAAGAATTTGTTTTCATTTCAATCTGTGAATCTAGTTAACTCTGCTTAAAATGAAAACTTAGAAAAAAATATTTTTTGAGGTACAGAAAAGATTTTGCTCAGGTTGATTTTGTTCTTTTTGGAAGTTGTTTCATTTGAATAGAATCTGATGTTATTAAGAATGTAAAAATAATACTTACTTGTTTATAGTCTTTTAGTTACATTGTTCATATGCATTAAGATTTTATTCAGAGAAAGAGCAGTGTTGACTAATGATCTCAAAGCACAGCTTCTAGAATTGGTAGTGCTCACAAGTTTGATTTTTTTTCTCCGACCTTGAGTAAATCTCATATTAGGTCTTCAATTTTCAATCAGTAACATATATATAGGTGTGGATACACTGACAATTTCAAAACCAACAAGAAGAATGGAGGAGATCTGGAGACAAAAGTCGTGGAAAAATCTGAAGCAGTGAATGCCTTCTTCCGCTCTGTCTTCTCTAGTGTGAGCTGGTTTTAGTTGTTTCAGGTGCCTGAGACCAGCACAAAATGTGGAACAAGAAAGACTTACCCTTCCTGGAAGAGGATCTGGTTAGGGAACATTTGTGTAAACTGGATATACACAAATCACTGAGACCTGACAGGATGCACTCATGGGAGCTGAGAGAACTGGGTGATGTCATTGCAAAACCACTCTGTTACCTTTCAAGGGCCATGATGTTCCTACAGACTGGAAGAAAGGAAGTGTCACTATTTTCAGGAAGGGAAAGAATAAATATCTGAGTAACTACAGACTGGTAAGCCTAACTTCACATTCTGGGAAGCTTGTGCATCAAGTCCTTCTGGAAAGCATTTCCCAACATAATGAGGACAGTAGTGTGATCAGAAATATTCTGATTTGCAGTCTGATCTACCATGGTGTACAAAGAGTAGATTATGCTTGATCAACCGGCTAACCTTCTGTGATTAGATGACTAGCTGAGTGGGGGAAGGGAGAGCAGTGAATATTTATCTTGATTTTAGCAAGGCTTTTAGCAGCATCTCTCGTTAACATTCTAATGACTGATGAATTATGGTCTTGACAAGTAGACAGTTGTTTGGACTGGGATCTGACTGAATGACCAGAAGTTTGTGATCCAGTTGGAGAACAGTTACTGCTGGTGTACCCCAGTGGTCAGTAGTGGGTCCAATACTCTTTAGTATCTTTGTTACTGACTAGGACAGTAAGGCAGAGTTCACCCTCAGCAAGTTTGCAGAACACACCAACCTGACATGAGAAGCTGTGAACCAGAGGAAAGAGCTGTCAGTAACTTCATGATGTTCAAGAAGAGGAAGTGCCTCATTCTTCATGTGGGGGTGAATAACCCCAAGAACTGCCAAAAGCCCGAGGTCACTGGGCTGCAAAGCAGCTTTAAAGACCCTGTGGATCCTGGTAGACACCAAGTTAACCATAAGCTGATGGTATACCTTGCAGCAAAGCAAGCCAACAACTTTCTTGAGCTGCATTAGGCAGAGTATCACTCACAGATTGCTACAGGTGATGCTTCCCCTCTGCTCAGTCCTTATGTGACTCACTCAAGTGCTGGGTCCAGTGCTGAGCTCTCCAAATACAAAAGAGACTTCTACATCATGGAGTGAGTCTAGTGGAAGGCCATAAAGATGATTAAAGGTCTGGAGAATCTGTTAAATGGGTTGAAGCTGAGAGAGCAGAGAGTGTATGAATGCCTGGTAGGGTACGGTAGAGAAAATGGAGCCAGATACTTCTAGTGTTGCCCAGTAATGAGACTAAAGACAAAGCACACCAAATGAAACAGAGGAAGTTCTGTTTAAATGTTAGCAAAAAACTTTATTAAAGTAAGGATGGTCCAAGGTTGGAACAGCTTGCCCAAAGAGGTTGAGAAGTATTTGTCATTGGAGCTATCCAAACCTTTTTCCCCAACTTGTAGCTGACCGTGCTCTGAAATCTGAACCAAGGTGGAGCTGCATGATAGCCAGTGATGTAGGCCAGCCTTAGACACTCTGTGATTATTTTTCAGCTTCATGAAAGCTGAAATGCCCTTTGATATGGGATGCAAATAAAAGACATCTTACAAATTCTGAAATCTGAAAGGACTGGTTTTCCTATTGAGTGATATATGTTGGCTGCTCCAAAAGTAATGCCCCCTATTTATTTCCATGGAAACTACAACAGATACAAAGAATACAGTCACCATAATTGATAGGGCAAACCCTCAGCTACAAAACACTGTTTTTTTCAGCAGAGTAACTACCATTAGCTATGCGTTTTTGCCAGCAATGAAAAAGAGCTTCCATGCTGTGCTTGTAAAAATCTGCACCAGTGAAGGTGACCCACTGTCTCTGTCACCCACTGCCTCACTGTGTTGACATCCACTGTTTGGTCTCCGTAGATGTTCAGCAAGTGTCAGTGAATGTCAGTGAGTGCAAACTTTTCCTCATGGAGGAATTAAGTGTCACACCTCTGCTTCATCTGGACTTCAGTGTCAGACACCATTTGATCAGACTGCACTTCTGCTGCCATCTGTCACACAGCAACAAAATGGAACAGAATATTGGTGGGAAGGTTCATCCACTACTGCCATACCACCAACATCCGCCTCTGTTATTGTGGGCCAATATAATAAAATAGAAGGCATTACTTTTGGGGCAGCCCTAATACATTGGGCCCACAGTGGCGATTTGTTGACATATATTGTAGGTGTTCACTATTTAATGATTATCCAGGTTCTGAAGACCAAAGCGTTAATTATAGACTAATTATATCTGTTTCTGAATGTGTTTTTGTATCAGGTTAAAGATTTGAAAGCTTGCAAGCAGAGCATTATTGTGCTCTTTTCACGTATTGTATAATAAAAGCTGTATAAAGTGGATAATGCACTTTGTCTCATAATCTGAGTGAAAAATAACCCTTTTACTTAGTCGTCTCTCCCTTTCTCCTCTAGAAGATGTCATTAATGAATGTCTTAAACTACATAAATATGGAAAATAATATATTCAAAATGTGAATGTTTTAAAACTCTAAAAAATTTTATCTAGAGTAATTTGAGTCTTGAAGATATGTGGAAAATGAAAGATGCTCCTGGCAAATTAATAATAACTCTGAATTTTCAAATAGCAGAAAATGGAAAGTAGTGTTATAATTAAGAATAAATTAATGTACGCTGCATTTATAGCTATTACTCTTATCCTTTTGTAATATTTCTTTTAGGAACGTGATGCTGTGTTTTTATTTTATTTTTCTAATGAAAGAGTGATGATGTAAATTCAAAGGATACATTATTATAACATTAAGAGCAACAGCAACTATGGAAAAATGATGCCTTTAAAATTTTGTTAAAATTATATATTTTCTACCATATGCCTCTGTTCTTTTTCCTTTCTGAGCATCTGCTTATGTTTTGAAACTAGCATAGAAGAATGTGCAGCCATATGAACTAATAATATCGGTCTTTTAAAACTGTATGATTTATTCTTAAATGCTTCAACAGTGAAAGAACTACACAGAACATAAAACTAGCAAATTATACTTTGTTAACACTATAAGATTATTAAAATTGTACAAATTATATTTAGCTATGACATTAAAACATTCACAGGACTTTTAATAATCAAATGAAAAAGCACAACTTTGAACGGCCAAAACTCCTTTTTAAGATGATTTAAAAGATAGCAGCCAAGAATAATATTCCAGAAGAAAATGCGAATAGAATTTTATTTTTCCTTGTTCCAGTTACGTTAATATTTCCGTAGTGGGTATGAGGGCATTAGTTGATATATTTGTGTGAACAAATCTGTCTGGTATTTCTGGAAATACAATAATACTATATCTATTACACATCCTGAAAGACTTAATCATAGTTCTCACACCAGGTTGCTATTCTGAACGCATTTTCAAAGTGCAGAAAAGGCCAAATTGAAATTTGTCTTTCTGTAACAATGATAGGCATTGTACATACTTGAAATGTTCAGTGTTTAATTCGTCTATTATTCCTAAATGGAGTTGATTATTTGAAGCAATTCATCCAATAATGAACTTCCAAAAACATTTGCAAATCCAGATCTCTACTTCAAGCCTTCAAGCAGTAGTAGATCTTTTAGATCTTTTTTTTTTTTCCTTTCTTTTAAACAATGAGCAACTGGGAGGACGTGTTTTAGTATATAAATCTTTAATGAATTTAGGTCTTCTAAATTATTTATTTTTATTGAATATGATTCTAATTTCCAAAGAAAAAAAACATTGAAATAACAGTCATTGTACAATGAAAACCTTATTAATTGGAGCAGAGGAAATGAAAGCATAAAAATTATTCCTGGCAAATTCAGTATCATTCAGACATCCTCTAACATTTTCATAACTCAGCACACTCCAGCCATATTCAAGAAGTAGCTCAGATGTTTTTCTTTATATTCTCTTAACTGTTATGTGTTAATATTGGTGTCAAATCCTTTTCTCTTTCCACCTCTGTCTCTTTGTGTCTCTTCGTCTCTCTGTGTCTCTGCTTGTGACTGCCTATTCTGTGGCTGTCTCTCTACATTTCCCTCTCTCTTTCATCCTCCAGCCCCATCCCCCATGATCGTTTATGAATTTGGGAATTTCAGCTGGCAAGAAGCTTGCCTGTAGTTCAGATGTGGAGGGTTTTTCCATACTGTACTATTAGCACTAGGCTTGAGGAACCTTGTGTTCATTGTGTACTACAATATAAGAAGGATATATAAAAGGATGTCTGAAGGAGGGCAGCAAATATGATGAAAGGTCTAGAGGGTAAGACTTAAAAGGAGGTGCTGCAGTCACTTGGTTTGTTCAGCTTAGAGAAGTCTGAGGTGTGACTTCATCTCAGTCTACAGCTTTCTCATGAGAGTGAGTGTATTGGGAGGCACTGATCTGTTCTCTCTGGGTGTCCAGTGATAAAACCCACGGAAAATGCAAGAAGCTGTGTCAGGGGAGGTTCAGCTTGGACAATATGAAAATGTTCTTTACTGAGCGGGGGGTTGAGCACTGGAGCAGACTCCCCAGGGAGGTGGTCACAGCAAAAAGTTCGTTGGAGTCCAAGAAGTGTTTGGACAGTGCTCTCACAGATACAGTTTTTATGTGTGGAGCCAGAAGTTGGACTCAGTCATCCTTATGGGTCTCTTCCAGCTTACGATATTTTATTATTTTCTCATAGAAATATAAAGTAAATAATTCAGTATAACAAGTTGCTGAAATGGTAAATTAGGATCCTAGTAATTCTGACTATAAATATTCTATATCTTTTAAGAAAACAAACTTTTCTTTTTTGTCCTTGCTTCCTTCCCCACCCTCCCACCCCCCACCAAAGAGTCTGCCTGTGTATTGTCCCATTCTGTCATTTGTAAAGATGCTGAAAGATAGTGTTTGGATGACAGTAACTGGTTCAGATGATCCAAAGAGATGATATTGATAGCTAAAACAGTATGTAAGAGTTTGTTTTGACCAAAAAAATTTACCCGTTTTGCTTTAGAATAAGAAAGGTACTGTCTAAAGCAAAGGAAAACTTGAACATAGTTGTTCAGATTGGTTTTCCTAGGTAGGATGAACAGTCGTAAGTTATACATAAAAAAGCTGAGGGAACTCTGTTCGTGGGGGAGAGATTTAGGAAGAACGTATTGTGGTCTTCAGCTTCCTCAGGGGAAGGTGTAGATAACATGCAAGCAGACATCTATATGTATTCAACAAAAAAACGGGGGTAGTGGTCACAAGTTACAACCAGGAAAGTTCTGACCAGGCACAGAAAAAAAAATAAAAAATAAACATAAAAAATTGGTATGAAGTACCCAACTGAAGAACTGAAAGATATTGTAGAATCTTAATCTTTGGTGGAGGTAGGTGACTATCCACTCATTGCTTAGGTGGACAAAGTCTGAGCCACCTGGTGTAGCTACTCTGCTGCAAAGAAGGCGTCAGACTAGGTGACCGCCAGAGGTCTCTTCCATCCTGAATTCATAGGATACTATTATTCTAAGAGTTTACCACTTTAAGAGAAACAATACTGCATTGCTGTCCAGGTTTCACTCCCTAATATAGATTTAGGAAGCTATTTTTTTCTGTAAGTTATGGCCAAAAACACCAACAAAAAAAGACATTTTGCCTATTCCAACAGTCTCACAGACTGTCTGCTAGTGAGTCAAGTATATGTTTTTTGTCTGATTTGAAATTCATCATAATTTTTTATGTTAACTTAATCAACTTTATTAACTAAAACATATGTCAAGCAAAGTAAAAATGAAACAGCCAGACCACTTATTTTCAAGTAGTCATACTGGATCTCCATCTTAGTCAACTGGATTATAATTAAGAAGTTAAAAAAGATTAGAGATGTGTAATGATTGATTTTAACTAGACTGATTAATATTGTTTTGGTGATCCTAGAATAATCAAGTTCAAATTCAATGATGAAATTGGAAATAAAGGTGATCCATGCTTTTATCAGTGTTTTCAAAATCTCTGAACTCTCTCCAAAAATTATAATGCTGCTTAACGGTTATGACCACAGCCAAGTCAAGATGTGTTTATCTTGTATATGATCCTCTGTGATTTGTCATAGCTCAAAACACATTAAGCCCTCAGGGCTTACCCTCAATAGGTTTATGTATGAAAGTGTAACTTCATGAGTATCCAGGAAGAAACGCACTCTTGGGTTCTTATTCACACTAGTATTGTGATACCTGCAAGTATAAAGAACAATCACATCTTTTTTATTATTTTTGTCATTACACGCATGCATATAAATAAAAAGAAAGCAAAAGTATTTAATTTATAAAGTTCCACTATATATTTAAGCTTTTTACTGAAAACTACTTTTAGCAAGTCAGCCATATTTTGCATAATGTGATGTAGGTACTGTTTTCTTTTGAAGCAAACTGCTCATATTCTTTGGTCATGAACAACTTTACACAAAAAGCTTTTATACCACATAGAATAATGAAATTACTGAAGATACTGATTTTTAAAAAATGCTTTTATTGATGTACTTCTAATTGTTAAAATTTAAATGATCCAATTAATATGAAATTCATTAGTTCAACATGTTTTCATTTTTTTTTCAGCCCTCTGAGAATGTAGATTTTTGCAAGACTATTATATCTCATCCTCAACATAAATCACTTTAAAAAAAAATTGAAAATTTCCCAAAGGGATACTGTGAAATGGCATTTCAAATTATATTCAATAATTTTAAATCTAAGTATCAGAATATTAATTTTCATATCATATTAATCATTTATATATTTTGAAAAATATAATAGTAAATTTAGTGGCTAAATTCCATTTCTTAGCTGTCATCGCATCTATGGAAAAAAGAGCGAATACAGTTATTTTGTCTTGGAATTATGAGGAACTGGAAGTTTAGCTGGAAGTGTTTTCATGAAATGCTATTATTAAAAATAAGGTTTTTGTTTTTTTTTTTCCTTTGCCTTGGGAAAAAATGAGTTTTTAAAAATGCAACACTTGTTTAAATTTTTTGGTTTTTACTTAAAAAAAGAATTAAAAAACCTAAATAAGTATAGTTTGAGTCCTTTAAACAAGAACTGCTTATACGTTCTTATGAATGAGCATCTGATGCTCTGCAAGAGAAATTTTGTTTCCTACATTGGCCAAAGGAAAATTAAAAGAAAAAAAAAAAGATTTTTAATAACATTTCTTCCTGTCATAATTTTGTTATAATTTTAAGGGCCAAGGTAGACATAGCAGTTCCAGTGAAGAATAGTACTCAGTGAAGTCAATGTGGAGAGTACTTACGTGTAGCACAGAAGGCTGAGTATGTTCTTAAGTCTTTGTCAACATCTGATCTAGACTCTCAGTTGTGTAACTCAGTTTTTCACTAGTTCATAATTCCAGTGAAGTTGATCAGAATCCATTCCATTAGCAGAAAATGCAAACCTAGATAATCGGACTGAACTACTAAGACATTATTAGTTTTGAAATCATACAGAGAAAGTGCTGACCCTCTGAATGCAATGGAAAACACTCTGTATTAAAATTCTGGATGAATGTACAGGTTTAAGACTGAGGTTTCTAAACATAACATGAAGAGATACTAAATAGAGAAAGTATAGAGAAGTGATGACAATTTGTAATAAATATATATTCTTTTGAGGGCCTAACTTGCTGGTTTATTCTGTACGTAAAATAACGGTCAATATGTTCAGCAGTAGCTTTCTTCTCTATTCATGATTTTTCAAAGGATCTATTCATTAGATGATGAACTTTAATATCAGTATTTTGTACTCACACTGCTCACACTATATCTTGCAAGTAAACTTTTTAAATTAATTCTTAGAGGATTTTTTTTAAGGAATCTCAAAACTGTCAGCAGGAATTATCTTAGATAATGGAATATATGTTTTCCTTACCAACAAATGTTTTAAGGAGGGCAATTGTGTAAGTTATTGTAGATAAGCCTCAGCTTTGCAAATGCAGACTTGACCTTTTTGAAGAAGATCCAGATCATTTTAAGTAAAATCCTGATTATATGCATGAGATTTATGCAGTAGAGGACTAATAGGGACCATGAAACTGAATTTGAGTTCCTAAATGTGCTCAATGTTTATTGAACGACTGCAATTATCAAGTTGGCCTGTGAGACCATCCAAGCTTCTCACTTCAGGGTCAAGAAAGTTCTCACTCAAGTTCAGTTCTGGAAAGAAAGAAGATGGAAAAGACCTAGCATTTTTTTCTACTTAGCCTGCTCAGAGTCGAAGAAGAACTGAAAGCGTATGCCTGTGTGTGCAAAAATCAATTATGTTGAGCTTATTTGGCATTTTGTTGAAAGGATTGCCACTAAGCAACTCCAAGTAGAAATACATAACTCAGAGTGAAGGAGTCAGAACATGATTTTGAGAAATCATGAAAAGCTATGTACATCACAGCCAATCATGAAATCATGTACAGTACTTGTCTTGGATTTCTTGGGGTCCAGGAAGGAAGCTTGGTGATGTTTACAAATCACGGAAAAAAAAAAAGAAACAACTGCAGAAACTGGAGCTCTCGGTTACAGTGCCAAATATATATGCCAGATGAGGATGAGAGTGATAAGCTAAGCCTGTTCATGGGGTTTTGGCAGGCTACCACTGACGTACCTATTGACAAGTTCACAGAGTCATAAGAGTGGCTTGAGTTGAAAAGGTTCATCTGGTTGCTACCTCCCTGCCATGGGCAGGGTTGCTACACACTAGATCAAGTTGCCTAGGGTGCCGTCCAACCTAGTTTTCAACACTTCCAGGGATGAGGCATCCATAACTTCTCCAGGCAGCCTGTTCCAGTGCCTGACCACCCTCTGACTGCTGGCTCACATCTAGCATTTTGTCCACAAGAACCCGAAGTCCTTCTTGAAGATAATTTTCTGTCGCAG
>WBMW01004685.1:0-81053 GCA_013396635.1 Penelope pileata
GGAGGTGGATCCACCTCCATGGGTTCGCCGCCGCCGTTGGATGGATCTATATCCATCGGCTCCACCGTGCTGCTGCTCCCTCGGAGCCGGAGCTTCTTAGGAGGGGGTGGGTCCATTGGGGTTGGAGGGAATTTCGCAATTGCTTCCTGGGGGAGCGAGCTCGACCTCCAAGTCGCGAGTCTGACGACTGGGGTTCTGTTGGCTGCGTCCCCCTATTTATAGGGGTCGGTGGGGCAGTGGTTTGTGACATCAGAATTCCATGGCAGTTGGGGTCCCTGGTGATGTTCCCTTGGTGACCCCAACATGGCTGTGTTGTCCGTTGGTGACCCAGACATGGCAGTTTGGTGCCATGATGACCAAAACATGGCTGTGTTGGGCTTTGGGGCCTATGGCCTGGGAGTAGCCCTAGTTTTGAAGAGGGAGAGAGGGTGCATATGATTTAAAGGCGCAAAGGGATGAATCCAGGCTCACCAGTGATAAACTGTGGGAGAACATGGCAAACATTGAGGGACTGTGTGCTATTGAGATCCTTCCGTCTTCTCTATGACCTAGACCTGTGTGACCTATGACCTAGACGAGGGGATTGAGTGTACCCTCAGTAAGTTTGCAGATGACACCAAGTTTGGAGGATGTGTCAATCTGCCTGAGGGTAGGGAGGCCCTTCAGAGGGATCTGGACAGGCTGGATAGCTGGGCTGAGGTCAATGGGATGAGGTTCAATAAGGCCAAGTGCCGGGTCCTGCACTTGGCCACAATAATCCCTTGCAATGCTATAGGCTTGGGGCAGAATGGCTTGAAGACTGTATAGAGGAAAAGGACCTGGGGGTGTTGGTTGATGCTCGGCTGAACATGAGCCGACAGTGTGCCCAGGTGGCCAAGAAGGCCAATGGCATCCTGGCCTGTATCAGCAATAGTGCAGCCAGCAGGAGCAGGGAGGTGATCATCCCCCTGTGCTCAGCTGTGGTGCGGCCGCACCTCGAGTGCTGTGTTCAGCTTTGGGCCCCTCACTACAAGAAAGACATCGAGGCCCTGGAACGTGTTCAGAGAAGGGCAACAAAACCGGTGAGGGGTCTNGTTTCTATGATTTCTATGATTTCTGTGAGTTTTAGTATACAATGAAGGACATTTGAAATGTTTCTCCACCATTGCACACAGCAGGAGGAACTAGAAAAAGGAGATGGAAGTTTTTGCTCAATCCCAGAGCTATGATGCCATTAGCAAAAGCAAAACCTGGTGGGAAGAGCCCCGTGCCTGGCGTGTCACCATGGGCAGTTATGGGCCCTTCAGGGACAGGCAGGGCAGGTGAGGCACTGGGTGAGAGGGAGGGGCTGGGCTGCACAGAGCTCGCAGCTGGTGATGGCATGGTTGGAAGCCTCTGGTTTCTATATCAGGTGCGCTTGTCCTTATGGTGGCATCAACTTGCCAGATGTTAACTGGGAATAGCACACAGCTGATAGAAACGTCTCCAGGAGGTTCCTAAAGGACCTGGATGATAAGTTCTTAGTAGAGGTCGGAGTTGTGTGAGGGTTCCAGCTGCACTGGAGAATGCTCCCCAGTCCTTTTTTTTTTTTTTTTTCCAATCTCCTTCATTACTTTGTTCTTTCATCTCATTTATGCTTCATGTAATGATTCTAAATGTTTCATTGCTAGATCTGTTTAAACGTAATTTTGCACAGCGCAACCAGATGACCACAAAATCCTATCATTTGAGATGTCATGTTCACTACAATAATAGCTACATCGTGTAACTTGTGACAGTGATGGTCCTAGCTGTCATATTCGGAGAGGTGCAGGAGTGAGACGCGCTGCGTTTTAATTCTGGTTTAAAAAAAAAAAAAAGAGGCTTTAAAAAAGTGTGTGTATGTCATGAATTCACATCCATTTGAGAGATTTAACAGAATTACCAGTGAAAACAATTAACCCATTCAACCCTAGAGGTAAGGTATTTACACTAAAACATGTAACCTCAGGACATCTACCTTGGCCTCAGAGAGGCTAACACACCACTTCCAGTTCTGAAGTGTAGGCATCCTGTCCAAAAGGGCCTGACTGTGGAAGATAATTCCAGCGTAAAATGGACAGAGCCCAGGTCTGACTGGTTTAAGAAACTGCTGTATGTCATTTCTCATATGTAGCACTGCAGAAGGATGCAGTCTGCTTTCACCCTCACTGGAAGTGCACGTGGACTCACTTGGCATGGGATTCTGTGTGCACCAAAAATGAGAGCAAGCCAGAAACCCCACAGGGACTCAGAGTTTGCTAATTTGCTTTATATTTCAGATGTTCCGATACCATGGTGATGGGCAACAGTAGAAAGGCCTAAAATAGAGTATAAGTGTTTTCAACAGCTTTCTCTTACTAAGTGCACTTCATACTATCATGAGAAAGTCCTCCTGATTTTTTTCCTCTTTCTCCCACTTCAAATAAATTGTCTAGTACCTAAAAGGTCATTTTGAAGAACTTTGCTTTTCTGTAAATTACTGGATTTTGTAAAAACACTGAATGTAAGTGACAATCTCTTGTCTGACTTTATTTAGTGTCTTACTTTTAGACTTCTAAGAGAGAGCATTTAACTGTTCTCTCAGAAGAAAAGGGATGAGGGAGGGGGGAATACTCTACTGCATTTTCTTTCTGAATTTTCCATGTTTCTTGAACAAGAAAGGAACGACTATCCCAGAATAATTAGTGTAATGATAATAAAGAAGACAGTGAAAAGCCTTATCTTCTGAAAAACATGTTTGTTTTTTCCCTCTGCAAAGAGTGTTGTGAATGGCATCCACACTGCTGTGTGGAGCTTCTCGATAGAGTTGCATTTGAATAAAAAGCGGCGTTTTGTGGGATTTCGCTGATCTTGTAATAACTTTTTCCCCTGCCTTCTGGAGCTAATGGTATGCCTGACTTCAATAAGTTTGAAGGTATTTGAGACTAGTACGTGACTTGATGGAGCTCAGTTTATTAATGTTTCTGTCTCCTTAAATCCACTACACGATCCCAGTGGTGACAAACTGGCAGCCACAATTAGTGCCAATAATTGAGAAGGAACTCACTGCAAGTGTACAGCTTCCAGCCTGCTCCAGACCATGCAGCCTCTGTGCAGAGCAGGGGGGGCTTTAAAGGCTAGATTTGCGGTCAGCCCGTATCACCTGTGACAGAGGCACTCTGTGCATCCACAATGTGCTTTGGCTCTTGCAGGAGCGTCTTCTACCTTGAAATTTCCCCTGTACCTTTCAGTTTTCCACTCTGCACTCTGGGTACTTTCCTTTTGGTGCTGCTGTGATGCTCCATGGCCCATTCCTGTGCAATAGTTAGATGTCTCCTGGCTGCAGCATAACAGCTCCTTTAACATTTTCTGCACCTATTGTAGCTTTTTCTTCTTCCCCAGCAGTTTTCAGTTCCTAGCTCCTCTGGATTCTGTAGTTAAATTTTCCAGAGCCACACCAAAGCCAGAGATCTCCGTGGGACATATCACATTTTCAGCATCAGGTATTTTTGTCCAGCAGTATTTTGTCTTTTTGCATCATGCAGTGCTGTTGGTGCCAGTTCCTTCTTACTTTTCAGGTGCTGAATGGCACTAAGATGCAATTGAGTGTTTGTACACTCATTGCCATATTATGTTTTTGTGCATGCAGAAGAGTGGTTGAGATTCAGATCATGAGGCCATGATTTAAAACCATGGAGGAGGAGTTGAAAAGACTGAGAAGGGCAGGAGGATGCTTTCTTTTGCTTCAGTTTAGCACCTAACCAATCCTCTTGATTTTCCAACTCCCGTTGAGGTCCAAGCAAGAGCAGGAGAGCTCTCAGTTCCTCCTCAAGATTATTCCATTTCAGATGTAATCGAATCACTGCATAAATTGCTCCTACAAAAAGCACAGGATCACTTGAGCTTTTGTCACTCTCAGTGACTGCTTTGTTTTCTTTATAATACCATTTTCAAGAGTGCAATGCTTGTAGAATAATCTGCTGCTCCAACATTTGGGGCAGTGCCCTACTTACTTTCAGGGCTGTCAGTTTAAGCAGGTGATGAGAAGTCTCTGGGGAAATACTGGAGCTCAGACTTTAACAGACTGATCTGTACCGCACTGGAGTCTGTGCATTGATTTGCAGGGACTTTGCTTCAGGCCTTCAACTGATGCAATTTGGGATTTTAGAAAGTGGGGGATCTGTATGAATTACAGTTTGCACTTCTTCCTTGCACACACCCATTCGGAGAGTCCCACGAGTCCCATAACCATGGCAACAGAGTACCAGTTATGGATTTATCCATGCCAAACCGTGCAAAGCTGGGATATATCAATAACCCATTTTACAGAAAAGGAGGTGAGAAAGATTAAACGATTTCTCCTGATTAACACATGCAGAACAGGGCACTGCTGGAAAAGGCAGCTGAGCTGCCGTGATGGCTCGTTGCTGCACAGAGGTGTGATCCTTCCCCATCCTTCCTCCCTTTTGGCAGGCCACCAGCCCTGCTGCGTGGCACCTATGGCACTTTCTGAGCTACAGAACACCATTCTTTGTCCATGGTTTGCTTCTATGCAGCGAAGGGAGCTGTGAGGGCTGGAGGCACGTTCCTGCCCAGGGGACAGTAGTGCAGGGCATCCCATCCCTTTCTCAATATTCAAACACGGTTTCCCTTCTGAAAGGGTTGGGTGGAGAAATAGGTCAGCATGGAGACCCAGTTCTTCCTCACTCTTGGCATCTTGGGGTACATCAAGTGACATGGAGAAACCTCCCTAGCTGGTGTCTTGCCTTGAATCACTGCGTGGTTGCAGAGTGGTTGCCATTTACCACCAGTGGAGCAGGACCTCTTGCCGTGCTGTCACTGCTGGTGCCACCTGAACCCCAGGGCACTGCAAGCAGCGCAGCCCCAGCACTCGGGTGGGTCCCTGCAGCCTCCTGCTCCCCTCGCACTGCTCATCCTGTGCGTGCCTGCAGCAGCTCCCACACCCCCATCTCCCCTCCCCTGCTCCCCAGGGTGCAGACGGCTCATCTTGCCGGCGCGTATCTCATGAGATGGCATATTTGTTATCGATTAATTCCGCGCTGGAAGTACACCCATCATTCTTGGCAACATATGGCAACTAATCTGTCCTTAAGCAGTTAATTAGGCACCATTTGTATGCACATGTTGCCCTTCGCACGCTGCCACGGCTGCGGATCCTGTCGGAAGCTGTTTGTTCTGGGCTTTCGCCTTCCTTTGTGTGGAAAAATGAGCTGTTTCTTCCCCATTGTCTTTGTGTGCATTCTTCTTAAGGAACAGAAGGGATGAGGCGCAGCATCGGGCTGCAGGGCTGGGGCAGATGTGATCCAGTCCCAAAGGCGCTGGGCTCAGACTGGGGTGTGGGGGCAGCTGTGTGGGTGCTGATGGGGCAGGGGCTGCCTTGGCAGGAGCAGCCCTCCCTATGCACTGGGATGCAGAACTGATCAGGCAGGGTTTTCAGGAAGCACTTGTGGCTTAAATGCAGTTTCATAGCCAGTGTTATTAATTTCTAAGTTTAAGAGGGCCAATCTATTTTATGTCAAACTTCATAGGTGTTAGTGCTTGGCCTTTCAAAAAAAAGAAAAAAAATCTCTCCAGGTGTGCAGTTTGGTACATGTCTTTTACTGACACTTCCTGGTGTCACAGTGCTGAACATCATCTGGAGTGCAATGTGGAGCCATTTTAGGGAGGGAGAAATAAATATTGCTGCCAGTGCAAGGATCTGACAACTTTTCAAAACAAAAAACAAAAAATAAAATTATGGAGCTGTCCAAGACAATGCTCTTTGCCTATTATTATTATTTATTGTTTTGTGTTGCAGTCATTTCTGCAATCCCCAATCACTGCTGGTTTCTGTCAGGCACTCTCCATACCAAGGGCTGGGGAAGGACTGGTGTTGTCCTTACTTTGCTGTTAGGAGCAGGAGGGACAGCAAGGTGGAACAATGTGACGTAGGTCGTTGGTTCTACAGGTAAAAGCTGTCTGGATTCTTGACTGTCAGATCCAATGCTGCAGCAAAAAGCTGCCTTTCTTGCGTGGTTCAGCTTGTAGTTCTGTGGCTTATGCCTGACATCTGGACAGCATTGTAGCAATTTTGGAGGAAAAAATGTGTAATGGACAATCAATAAACTGTTGGGGAAATTTTCTCCTACCAGAAGGATGGAATCAAGGACTGAAAGGCAGGGGAAGACATCTCAGTGCTGTTCATCAATTATCACTGCTATTTAGTTCCCTGAAATTGAATGGAGAGCTCAGTGTCTGACTTGGTTGGAAGACACAGAAAGTGCATGTTGTTCCATTGCCTCCAACTTTGGTAAACTCCTTGTAAGTCTATGACAAATTACTAATCTGTCTGCAATTTTTCATACCTGTCCTGTCTCTATTTTGCTGTGCTTTTGTTGTGATTACTGCATATTCTCTCTCCCAGCATCTTGTAAATGATGTATCAGCCTTATTGAACGTGTGGGTACCTTCTGCATTTGATGAGCTGGGTCCATCGCTGGGTCCTTGCGCACAAAATCGTTGAGCATGTCTGAGAGTTTTCCCTGCTGCTCTGTGCAGGAAGCAGGTCACTGGAGCCAGGCTCATAACAAAAAGGTTCTGAATTCCCCCCAGCAAGTTGGACTTTCTCCCATACTTAATAACAGCAGCTGTGCAGTGTTGCAAATAGTTTCAGACTTTCCTCTAGTGTTTACTGTATTCTATTAAGTTTAATGTCCTTTTCTTTAGAAACAACTATAAATGCCCTGACTACAAATAACACACAGCAAAAGCAATGTTGTAACGCAACTGATTTGTTTAATCTGTCTTTGAATGGCTCTTCTCCCCATCACCAACCTCATTAACCCAATCTAAATTTTGTTTCTTTCCTACTGTGATTGCTTTTTTGGTTGTGTACAGCTGATAAATTCCATTCTTGCAATGTAATGTATCAGTCCCCCATTTCTGTATGAGTTCTTCAGGATTCCTCCCCAGGAAAGCCTGAGACCCAAAGGGCAGCAAGCAGGGGCAGCTGGAGAGGGCTTTTCATCATTACTGCTCCACTGGTGCTCATGAGCCCCACCTGGATCCTGGATGCTGAACTGGGTACAACACAGATGTAGCAGGAGGAGATTGCCCCTTCTATGCAGGCTATGTACATAAGAGAGTTAAGGTATAAGGAAAGAGAAATGGGTGAGGAACCCACCAAGGCTGATTGCTTTGGAGCTTTAGAAGAGTAAGTTACAAATAATAGAGAAAAAAGAGCAAACTGCAAACCAGCACAAGGCACCTTCCCATACTAGGGACAGATAAATGAGGTAGAAAGCACTTTTTTACAGCTGTCATTGCAGCATCTCCTGGCTGCTTGAGAGCAGCTGACTTACTGCATCAGTTAGCAAAGAGGACAGGTTTGCTGCCTTTAAGGGATGCAGGTGTGCAGGTGCAGCCCCAGGGCTGCCCACTGTAATGGGCTTGCTGCTCTCCCATCATGTTTCTGCCATTCCAGAGCAAAGAGGTCTTGTGGGGGAAGAACAGATGATGCTAACGGCCAACACTTACTGGTTTGGCTGACTTTCCCTTGGAAGTGTGAGTGGGTGGGACCAGTGCAGTATTGGCTATGAAGATAACACTTAAAAAAGTGGAAGGTGGCAAGAATGTATGTACTGAAGGAATAGAAACTCCTTGAGATCAAGGAGAACAGCACAAAATCAAGAAACCTTCAGTCATGGTAGGAGATCCTGTGCTGAGTGCTGAAATAAGTCCTGTTTGCTGCACTGCTGCAGGGGTGAGGTGGGTTAGAAGGACCTTAGAAGTAACCCAGCACCCAAGGGAAGGAAACAATCACTGGAATTAACATAGCAACAGCTATTTGTATGCCAAAGTGACATAGGGATGAAACTAAAAGGCCAGAAGCTCAAAAGAGAAGTGGGCTTCAAGTGTCTTCTGGGAAAAAAGTGAGAAAGAAGAAAGGGGGAGAAGGTGGCGAGGGAGGGAGGGGAGAGGTTGCTACAACTTGAAAAAGACATTTGAAGTGCCACGAGATTAAATGAGGGAGGGCGTCAAGGGGGAATATTTTGCTTTGTCAGAAGTTCTGAAGAACTGTGCTAATAAAGTAAGGTGAGCAGCAAGGCCAGGAAGGCCAAAAGTGAGCAGTGAGACAGCTCTGCTGTTCTGACAGATGCATGGCTCTCCACCTGCCATGGCCCAGATGTGGGACAAAGACCTGGAGTAAGAGGCATAAGATAAATAGTGGTGCAGGAAGGCTTTAAATTACCAGGGATCAATTTCTTTGACATAAATAAAGTTCCTTTAACGTCAGTTCCCCCATGAGTCAGCACTTCTGACTGGAAATGACTTACCAAAGAAAAAAAAAAAAACAAAAAAAAATACAGAAGAGAGAGAGAGATTAGACATGATTGCAAGCAGAGAAGGCAAATTTAAGAAAATCAGTGATGAGCTAGGAAGGATGGAAAAAGATGCAACAATTCAGTAGTTAAATAGGGCTATGTAGTCATTAGCCTGTGAGCGGGGGCAGAATTCAGAGCTTGTTGTTCCCCAGATGATGGGTTCATACTTCCTGTGTTCCAGGAGTGTTTCTGCTCATTCTGTTTCTATTAAAAGCAGTGCATGCTTTATGCCAGGCTCCCAAGGGACTGGGCTTTCTCAGGCTTTAATAGATCCGCTCCTGTGTGGGAGGGTGGAATGATGACACTTGCCTATTAACCCACGAACTTGGCATGAGCAGGGGCTGACCTCCACTGTGCTAGCACTTAAGTTATCCAATTTTATCTCATTTGCACACATAATTTGCTGCCAAGGTGACATTACCAAGTGCTTGTGATGATGAGGATGTTATTTAGGTCCAGGGAAAAAGAATAAACACAAGCTGGAAATCTGGGCTGGAGTTAAGGTTGTTTGAAGGGACCATGAAACAGAAAACATGCCGGTGGTTGTAGGGCAGGGCCTGTTCCGTCTCTGGTTGAGATGCCTGAAGGTCATGAATCCACGTGGCTCAAACTGCTTGTGTGATACCCACAAGTGTTTTTAGAAACGTTGCTTGAGGTTTCTCTTGGTTTTGTTATTGCCATGTAGTTTTTAAGTTTTTGTTGTATTTTTCCTTGCTTGCTTTTATTTTTCAAAGATGGAAGGACCAACAAGGATTCAAAGGACCAACGCAGCTCTCCAAGGACAATGGCTGGCTCAGGGTCAGTTCAGACTGAGGGTGCAATCAAATTGTTTTTTTGTAATTTCTGTGCGCTAAGATCTTTTTTACTTAATATTACACCCATAAAAGGCTTGATTCTTTGAGGTAATTCTTAACAAATTTCTTATCTTTCTGCTTCTTGTTCAGCCCACCATAAGGCAATCTGGGAATGCCTCCAGCAGCAGCGCTGCTCTCCACTGCTCGGGCAGTGCTGGGGAGCTGAAGGCTGCAGACTCCCAAGTGTGGCTGATGTGGCAGCATCTCCTGTCCATGCAATGAGCAGGAGTCTTGCTGGGATGCAGCTTGAGGATACCTTCTGCATGATCTGCTCCATAACCAGTAGGTTGACTGGTGAACCTGCTTTTGTTCTGTAAGCAGGTGAACGGATCCCGTGTCGCAGAGGGTGACAGCTGCAGGGCAGCCAGTGGCCATGCAGAAAGGCTCTGAAGCTGTCTGTGTGCTCACCTGAGTGAGGAGGGAGCAAGCATGCTATTCCAGGCACTGAAGTTATGCAGCTTAGCACACTGTCAGTTGATAGCCAAGCTGTGGTAACCCTGCGCATCCACATTCTTAGCCAGCTGTTATCACAAAGCAAAACATGCAATTTTAATCTATGTCCATATATTTTAAAGCCCTTCAAAAATATACATATATATGTATAAATACCAGTAGCCTTCAGAAACCAAAACCATCTTTCAGCTGCAAGGTGCCAGATGACAGAATGCTTCAGAGAAATTGGACGCACTGCTCATGTTCCTCCTGTGCTGCTGTGGTTGAGGTAGAGACGAGCAAACTGAGCAGGGAGCAGCTGGTGGGAACTGCTGGACTCAGACCTCCTGGAGCTGTCTCATGGCCAGACATCACAGCTGCTTCTCATGGTGCTGGTAAGCCCCAAATGTAGGCACACCATCTCCTGGAAGAGGGAAAAGGGAGGGGAGGAGGACCAGATTGGCTGCCATTTTTGTATCACTTTGAGCTATAAAAATGGATGGGGGGGGGGGGGTTTTTTTTTTTTTTAAATGCTGAAATAAGTCCTAATAATTGTACATATTTCTCCTCATTTTACAGCGTTAGCTATGAGTACTTTTAATGAGTCTTTTTATGAAAACCTCTTTTGGTGAGGGGGGAAGTTATTAAGCCTCCTACAAAGGGATTTTATGGTTTTAATTATAAACAGGTAACGGAGTCTATGTAAAAATTACCTTTTGACTTTGCAATAAAACCCATTTCCCCCAAGGTAAGAACTCCATAAAGAGAGAATTACACAGCAAGGCACTGGAGAAGTCAGCTCTGAAATCAAGAGGTGCCCGTGCAACCGCAGCTTTTGAGAAGCCCTGAGGATCCATTGACCTTCGCCTAGGTGCCTGTATATCTTTTGCAGGCCAAGGAAACTGCAGAAGGTAATGCAAGATTGTGAGGTTTTCCAGACTGCCTTGCCGTGCTGCATTAGAGCAGCCTCAGGGCTTCTGTAACGTGGTTAATAGACACAGGACCCCCAAAAACGCACAGCTGGAGACTGCTGCTCGACTTTGAGCTGCCATGGTTAGAAACAATATTCTGGGCAGTATTCCTACACTTATCCACCCTGGATTTCTTACTGGGCTTGCCTGCTCTGCAGCAGGAATCAGTTGTATCAGGTGAGTCACCACCACCTTTTTCCTTGTCTTGAAGGGAACTGGTGGTTTGCCTCCTGATGTGCAGTGCATGGTTGTCTGATTCTCAGAGGCAGTGTTTTCTTGGCACCACGTCCCTGAGCTCAGCCGTGTGGTCCTGCAGGCTTCTCCTGACCTTGAGGAAGTCGCTTCATTTTGCTTTGCCTCCTCATCCACCCCTCTTCCTTCTTCCCTTCCTTCCTGTCCACAAGAAGGTAAATTCTTTGATGAATGAGTTGTCCTTTTGCATAAGATCAAATGATCCAAAGAGACTAAGTTACGGTGACTTAATGAGTTAATTACGTCACTTGTCTGTCAGCAGTAACGGGCTGTACGTGTGCTCCTGGCTGGCTCCTGCCAGGAAATACAAGCTCCAGTTTAGAGTGCCATAAATAGAGTTACTTCAGCTAAGAGTGTTCAGCATGAGAAATAAGGAAATAAGGAAAGCAGGGGGAGCAAAGACCCCCTAATTAAAATGTTTATAGAAAGCATGAAACCTCTTGATTTTCAGAGCGCAGCCCTGGTGTCCAAGCGCACATCCCCATTGCAGCAGAGCTCAGTGAGGCAGCGGCAGGAGCTTGTCTTACAGCAGGACTTCTTGGGGACATCGGTAAGTCATGCTGTCTGACTACCAGTTCCATAATAAAGCCAGTTTCCAGGTGGTTGGAAATCACATGAGTGGGGAGCCTTCCAGAGGGGCAACTCAGTACCACACCAGTGGCATCAGCAGCGCTTGCCCCAGTGCCAGCCACCATCACAGTGCATGTGAGTGTCAGGCTCCTTCCAGCTCTCTGGGGGTTGCTGTCACACTCCAGTTCAGACCAGCTATCTACACCGTGGCTCGTTATTTGACTAAGTTAATACACAGTTGGTCAATACAAGTTTTAATTGCCTTCTTGGGGCTGGAAAACTGAGAAAGAAAGGTGAAGAGGGAAAAAGCAGCACGGCGCTAGAGTCTGTAATTCGCTGTCTTTTAGCTGTCCCTGTATGTAATTTGTAAGGATATATAGACTGTTACGGCTCATCTGTATCCCTCTAATCATTAATGAGGTGCCTTTCATGTCTTAAAGTTAAAGTCATAAAAGTAAAGTGTGTTTTCTACTGCAGGTCCATTTCCGTTCTTTATACAAATGTCCTAGTGCCCTTTATAACGTATTTGCTAGAAATCTTGACAGCATTATTTGTTTTGTTTTTCTATCTAAATGCAATGTTGAGTGGAAAAAGGCTCATTATCTCCCTATTTCTGAAGAGAACTCTCTGCCTTTGAAAGGTGCTCTATTAACAGCCCTGGAGATAGAAATCCCTGTACAGACAGAAGAGGCACAGTGCGGGTGGGCAGCGTGAGCCCCCCTTCCTTGCTGTTGTGCTGTAAGTGATGGATGGGTGATGCTTTGCTTATCTGTCCTGGACTTGTGGGTTCAGCAGCAAGGAGGCTCATTCACACCTCATCTTTTCCCTTGCTAACAGCCATGCCAGATGAAAAGGTTTTACCAAATCCAGGGAAACAAAGATTTTGTTTTTACAAATTAGTTTCCTTCTTCTTTGACTTTGAGACAGTTGGCTTGTAAAAAGCTGACCCTGATATTCTTATTTGTAATAATCATACTGATCACAGGAGTGTCTGACAGTTAATGAGCCCGGATCCCCACAGTACCAGGCTCCCTTTTAGATTTTTTGAGATCTCTCCCCCATGGTATTTTTGTGGCTGTCTCTGATGCCTGTTGCTTTCTGGTATTTTGCTTTTAAGCTCTCCAGCAAGTGACAATCCCACCAGTCACCATCTGTAACCCTGCTGCACCCTGAGTGATGTCCTTCAGGTCCATTCCTCAGTTTCTGCATGTCAGTCCACATGGCTGTAATGGGGGGAGACGGCGGGGGGGTCTTTGGCCAGCCAAAGGTGCACTGCAACTGCCTTAAATCAGGCTATACAATTTGTTTCCAAGGAGGTTTAACTCAACTCACGTCAGTATTTTATGCAGTGGTAGGAAAGTAATTGTGGTTCACCAAAATTCAGAGGATCAAGCCCAGAAATGTAGTGCCAAATTGAGGCTTGTAACCTTTTGCAATGCATTTCATTCCTTTTTGAGAAGTCTCTTGTTACATATATGGTCAGCCCTGGAATCAGGATAGCTCACTGAGGTAGACGTGCATTTGCCTTTCCTATCCCAGATTTCTTATAAAAAATCTTGTTTGCTGATGAAAAAAAGAATCTGCTACTGAAAAAAGGCATTAGAGAAGAATGGGAAAACAGCACTAAGTGAAAGGAGGTTGAGGAGGGAGACCATTTTGAACATCTTTCTCCTCCACTAAAACCTGCTGTTCTCCAAGGTAGGAGCTGCTCCGTGTCCAGCTGCATCCTGGCAGCACGAGAAGGATTGCTTTAAGCACCCAAAAGGTCTGCCCAGGGCTGCTGGTGGTTGTCTAGTAGATGGAGCCAGTAGCTAATCTCCTCCCTGCACATACCACATGCACGTGCACGTGCCCTTTTCGTGATCCTCCATGTCTTCAGAGAGCCTTCATAAGCACATGTAGGGTATCATTCAAAGTCCTTTGAAATCAAGAAGGGTCTTTTCTTTCTTCTCCAGCGGGCTTTGGCTGTTGGGATTATCCCTGCTTTAGAGCAGGTTTATTTTCTACTTAAGAAATTCCTTTGCAGCTTCTCAGTAGAGGTGAAAGAAATGATATTTCCACCTCAGACCTCTTCCTCAAAGCATGATGCTATCGTATATCAGCATCAGTTCCAAGCTGCAGATGTTTGAGGAGATAAGAAGTAAAAAGCAGCTTTTCTAAAAACTCATATAACATAGTCCAGCTCAACAAACAACTCATGAATATGTTCAAATCTTGTTAATCTCATTGGAAATCCACTCCGTGTTTTGTTGAATCACATCAAAACACAGACCTCCTGGCTTCCACTTACCCAGCAGGAAGGTTTGGATTTATTTTCTCTTTCAACATATTTACCAAAGGTTTTTAAAACTTGCTTCTAAGTTGTAAGTGTGCAGGGTCTCGTGAATTTACGTCGCAGTCATGTCGCTGGAATCTCATTTTAGAGGAGCTCTCCCCTGCATGCACTATATTAAAATCATTGGATACACCATATGCTTTTTCCTCCCACCTATTTTTCTAATGTTCAGTCGTCTTGTCTGGTCTGCAAAAGCATTAGCCCTGCGATCCTCTTTGCACAGCTACTTTGGTTCAAAGAAATGCAGATAGGGTTGTTGCTTTGCTTCAAAGAGCGGTGAGCAGGCAGGGGAAGGCACCCTGCTTTGTGCTGGAGCTGCTTCTGCAACAGTAAGTGCTTCGGCACCTCAGAAAGCGTCTTGCACTGAGAATATTTCTGTTGCCAGAATGTACTTATCCATTTTGGTTTTGGCAATTAAGCATTGCAATATTTTTGTGTGTGTATTGTTCGAAAAATGCATCCTGATGGGAAAAAATTGTTCCCAAATGGACATTTTCCTTTGTTCTCCATCTGCCAGTCTTCCTGCAGCCAACCATCCATCTCTTCCAGAGTCTTCTCTTCTACAGAACCTGGGATGCTCCCAGAAACCCTGGCAATGAGGTCTATTCAGAGGCAAATCTGTCTTTTATTTAGAATCGTTCTATCCCTTTCTCTTTGTTAATGTAAAGGAAGGCAGCAACACGCATGGCAGTGAAGTAAATATTTATCTATTACAGCATTTATATTCAGGTAGATCCCCAAGTGTGATTTTTTTTCATTAGAGGACAAGTGGTTGAGTGCTGGCTTTTTTTTCTTCATCTCACATCCACAGCTCGATGCATCTTTCATAAAAACGGATGTTTACAACTAATGGGCATAATTTTAAAAACATAGCAATTGCCAGACACTGCTGAATGGTGCATCAGATATGGAAGTTTTTCACAGCTTTGGAGCTAATGAGTTGTAGACATTGGCAAATACTGACTTTTTAAATTAGAGCTACTATAGTTCAAAAGAGACAGATGGCTTTATTTATGAAAAGGGATTTAAGGACCACACACAGAAGACTCCACAGAAAGACAATGTGTTGTTGGAGACCATATATCATAAAATGCGATATTTAAAACAGTTCAAATTTCAATTCCCTTTTCGTTGTTGCTAGCCAAATCTGATGCAGCTGCTTTTTTAAAAACCAGGAATATCTGGGCCTCAATTTTCTGTAATCAAATAAAAACAAACACAAGAGGAAATTTTGAGAGGTCACCTTGAGGCTGGATGCACTGTTGAGTTCACATTGGTCCAGATTAAAAACCCTTTGAACACTTTTCTGTTAATGCCAGCGTGCTTCTCCATCTTACCATGGCCATGCAATGGCCGTTGTCTCAAACTTCGACATCTTAAATTTAGCAATCAATCCTTTGGCTTGTTTCCAAGTTCTTCTTGCGCAATATTCAACGTATCTGGAGCACGTTGTTCCTTGGTAGGAAGGTTGTGATGGCCATTTGCCAATGTTGTACTTGGCCATCACTTTGAAATACAAATTCAATCGTAGGTTTAGGTGACCCAGTGCTACTGGGATGCCGGTTGCTCTGAACAGAGGGCAGTATTGGGTAATAAAATGTGCCATGGGGAGGAGAGGAGAAAACCATTCCTCTTCAGAGGAAGCTGCCCGGTGATGTATCACACAGGAGAGATCAGAAAATACTGGAGACTGATGTAGGCATTGACAACTTTTTCATTCCTGCACAACATGTCCAGAGCTGCACCAGGCTGGAGAGATTCCAGTGGGAAGGAGCCCTGCTGGAGACAGAGCTCTGAAAGCTGCCTCCATGTAGAAAGGCAAGGGATGAGACAGTACAGTGATGGGCAGTAGCATAAAACCTGTGCTTGATGATTTCAAATGAGGAACAAATTGTAACCAAGGATAGTACTTATCTGTTCATGCTCTAAGGGGACGAGCTCCTCTTAGGGGAACATCTTCCTCTTCTGCTGCTATTTTCTTTTCCAGCTTTGAGAGCAACTCCAACAATCTCTTTCCTGTCAGCACAGCATATGTCTCCTCTGCTCTGCTGTTATCTGAACAGAATACAAAATGGAAGCTATTTCCAGAAAGCACAGCACAGCTAATATTAAGACACACAGAAGTGCAGGGCACAGGGAAAAAATATCCCAGCAGTTATGTGGCTCTCCTGAGCATAGTGTGGCAGGCCAAATATTCATTGGGTCCAGAGTGCTCCAAACAAGCAGATGGGTTCTGAGCCCTTTTGTTATACAAGGTGAATCATTTGTGTGTCTCACAGCCTTAGTACATCAGTGTGACCCTTACATTTGTTTGGTTCATTGCCTGCATCACCTAGAAAGCTGGGGAGCATGCACTGTCGTGTCTGTACATCACGGTCTCTGGCACTATGGTTGCCATCTGTGGCTGTTTGAATGACCAAGATCATTTGAATAAATTGTCTTAATGAAGGACAGAGTACTGTGCCTCGGCATGGGAAAGACATTGACATAGTGGTGTGAGGCCGGTGGAGGACGTAAGAGAGTCAAGAAGTTTTGGAACCTTCGTTCTTTGAGGCATTGAAAGCTCAACAGGTCCCTGAGCACTGTGATGGAAGGCTTAGAGCCATCCCCCAGTGGTCGCACGGGACACTGCCAGCTCAGAGCACTTGGAAGTCCTGGGCCGAGTGATGGTTGTTCTGTAACAAAGCAGAGTTAAAGGGTTGGTTCCTGCACCAGAGAACAAGACTTGGCACCACAGGAACAGACGAGCTGCAAGTTGCTGTGAAAGGAATGGTCTGTTGGGCTTGGCATTCTGTAATCTTTAAATAAAACATAATTTAGTTCCTAAATATGAGCTCTTATTACTTTAACGTTAAGACCAACATGACTGCTGGCACTAACCGTAGCTAGGGATAAAGGCAATAATAGGAAATTGCAGGAGAATAGTGTGACACAGTTTAATTTCCAGCAAAACTCGGGGAGAGTGGAGGGATCTATTTATTTTAGGATTATGAAATTGCAGTAGTTTTTTGTTGTAATACAAGATTCCAGCAGAAGAGGATAAATGAAGATAAGTGGCTGACTCCGGCATTCTGAAATTAGCACTGAAGCTCTCTGTTGTAGCCCATCATTACTCTGTGGACTTGTGAAGCAAGAAAAAAAAATTGAAGTATTAAGTGAAGATGCCACTGAAACAAACTGTTCAGTTATAAGGGCTAAAAACCAGCTTGTTTTTATTGGCCCTTACACATTCTTATTTTGCTACTCATTTCTTGTTATACAAGGCATAGCTCTCCAGAGGGAAAGAAAGTAGACATGTGGACAACCTACAGACCTGTGTCTGGTATTTAGGTTTTGTACATACCCTACTATGTTACATGGATTTATTATACACTAATAAATAATATAATAATATCTTAGATTTATATAGCACCTTCATATTCCCAAAGATTCCAAAGTGCTTTGGAAACAGCAGGGCTTAATTGTCTTCTCACTTTGCTTTTATGCACTCGTGACTTCGGGGGAATTGCTCTTGATTTACACTAAAAATATACAAGAATTGGTTCTCTCCCCTCTGGAGCACGGCTAAGAGGAATCATAGCAATTACGAAAGATCACTTAGAAGCATGATAAGCCATTTAGGACAAAGAATGAAAATGAATTTCTTTGGCTTAACAGAACAGAGTGCTGTAGAAAGGCAGAATAGAATAAGGCACAACAGGAACTTGCGTAGGAGCCCGTGGTTCAGAACCATTTTATTCAAAGCATCTCTTAGAGTCTTAAGTGGCCAACATTGGGACAACATCTCGTGGGAGAAAGGTCACTTTTGATACAATACTGCAATGTCAATTTGGTGCTTGCGTTTGCTCACAGCCATCATCTTGCCTTCTTGGAGGCTTCACTGCATCCCTCCCTGTGGGAGTGATGCCTACATGAGGTTTGAAATTTCTGAAGTTCATTTCCAGCAAAACGTAAGTCCCTGTGAAGCAGTCTTGGAAAACAATATTACGATTTTGCATTCATCTTTGAGGTGTGTCTGATCTAAAATGTGTAGCAGGGAGATTGGTGTCCTGTAAGGAGTGACAGTGCTTACTGCAGTGCTGAGAGCAGTGTGCTCAGCTGGCAAGTGAACGTCTTTTTATCAGAACACAAAAAAGAAAAAGAAAAAAAAAAAAAAAGCAGATTTCCATGTCTGCAAAAGCTGATGCTTTAAAAATGTGTGCCAAACTATTCAATTGATGCAGAATTATTCATTAGAAAAGAAATCAGAATATTCTGATGTTGTAAAATGCTTTACTGTTTTGAACTTTCCTTCAAAGTGATTTGTTTTTTTTTCTGCTTTGTATTTTAAATGGCACAGTACAAATAGCATTCAGCCAACACCAAAATGGAGGAAAAAAATATAATTGCTCCTCCATATATTTCAGATTTTTGGGCTTTTTAAAAATACGTTTGTGCTTTGGTTGGAAACATTTTCATTTTTTAATTGCTAAAAAATCCATAATTGTCTCTCTAATGTGTACTACTTTAGTTATTCTGTTTTGATGTTTGACCTTCAGAGCCAGCAGGGAGTAACTCTTTCTCCCTCTGCCAGCTCAGCTTTGGCTGAGGCACAACGAAGAGAGAAGTCCTTACACGTGAGGGGTTTTGGTAAAAACACCAATGCTGAGGTCTGGGCCTTCTCCTCCTGAACCCGGGGTACTTCCAGCTCTGGGAAGAACTGAGTGGATGAGGTGCAAGTGTCAAGGTCTCCAGATTGGCTCTACCATGGCCTCAGTTCTGCTGTGTGGTGTTTGGGGTTTGTAAAGACAGAAATGTAGGCAGCACGACAAAGGTGATTAAAAATGGCGGAGCCCCTACAGGCGAATGGGGATGCAGCATTCCTGCAGGAAGCTCCTGCATTTCCCAGCGTGTGCATTGGTTGTTTTGAGCAATATTTGTCCTTCAGAGCTGTATTTAACTTCATTTAGTGCAAGTTTGAGGAAAGCAATTTTTTGGCTGTTAGAGGTCACTGATGCTTTCAGGGCCACCAGGACAGGACCTGCCCTCTGCTCTGCAGCGGTCACTGGGTCAGCAAAACCGGACCTGGGCCCTGGTGGGCACGGGGAGGGCACCCCGTGTGTCTGCACAGAGAGCCCTGACTTGGGTTACACCAGCATCTCTGGCTGTGCTCGTGACGTGCCATGTACCACAAGAGAGTGATCTGAGGGTCGGGTCCAGGTGGGAGGATTTGCTGAGCTTAGTGGGGGGTACCAGAGACGGAAATTCAGGTTGCACGAAGTATGGAACAGGCTGAGGTGACCACATCTGCCTGCTGCAGCACGGTGGGGGCACAGGATGAGGAGCTGAGCAGCTTCCCCCTCCCTGCCCAGCCCCTGTGAGGGCACAGGTCTGGAGGCAATTTTATCCGGGCAGCCATAACTCCGGTGAAAAAACAGGAGAGATTTGAAAGCAGGAATTACATCTCCGAGGAAATTACTAAAGATCCGCAAAGTTTACTGCACAACAAATGAGAGCCACAGGGTGAGGTCAGAGTGCGCTGGCTATTTCAGAAACGCACTTGTTTGTTCTAAAGGCTGAAGTGATGCTTTAGAGAGATATAAAATGAGGGTGAGGAAGCAGCCATAAAGCAGGGCTGTTGTGCAAGCCAGCAGCTGCCTTCCCATGGGAGCGCTCCCAAGCCCTGCTCGCTCCGTCCTGCTGCAGGGCTCACCAGGCTCCCAGCCGGGTCTCAGTCCCAATCCCTGTTCTTGCATTTATCCATCTCCAAGGAGAAGGCTCCATTCTGGGTATTAAGGGTCGTTTCTCCCTGCCAGCAAGCCAAATGGCACAGGGTGAGTGGTAAATGTGGAGGGAAGAAAGGAGTCTTAGTGCATGCGCAGAGCTGGAGATGGGTGATTCTTTGCTGGTGAAGGGGATGCTCGTCTCAGCAGAGTGATCCTTGATCCTGTGGTGTTACACCACTTTGTGTCAGATGTGTCCACCATGTGCAGAAGTGAACTCTTCGAAATGGCCACAAACAGGCTGCAGTCAGGTCCTTGAAAACAAGCTCAGCTCACAGGTAGCATTAAATGCAAACTGAAATTGCTCTCAGGGAGCATTTACACGTGAATTCTGCCAAAATTTGTTTCAAGGCACAGTTAGTAGTCTTGTAGGGAAACTGTTGATCAGGGCCTGAATCTGTGGTTGAGCACCTGGTGAAGGGCTGTGGCTGCCTGGGGAGCAGAGGCAAATTGTTGACACCTGTGCTCCCCTGTGACTGGAAGGGGTGGGCCCAGGTGGGGCTGCCCTGGGCTCCTTTAAGCCACAGAGATGAGCCCCTCTGTTTTGTGTTGTTCTACTCACTGGAGGAGCATCTTTTGGATAGGAGGGTGCTGTCACTGGTGGTCTGAGTCAAAATTTTGTGAAACCCTTGTGTATGTCCATTATTAAAACCTGTAATAGTTTTCCTGGGATCACAAAGAACCTGTCTGAAGAAGTTTGGCTTCTTCATTTGCAAAACAAGTCTGAACTCCTCCCGTGCTGAATGTCAGCGTTAAAAGAACTGCATAGACTTAAGTAAGCTGAAGTGCAGCTTTTCCCACGTGTACCAGCATTCAGTGGGTATCGACTCACGTGGCTCCAGGCAACTCCACCTCCCATATATTTCACATAGCTGGAAAAGGGAAATCTGCTGTATTCTAAGAGCTCTCATTTCCTCATCTTTGTCACAGGGGTGACCTAGAATGGGAAAGAAGGCTGTGCTGTGTGAGAGACCCCAGAGTGGGCCCCTGCTTCATGCCATGATGCTGAGGGAACGTGAGCACAGCCTGGTGTGTGCCTCTGCTGCGCCGGGCGCTGAAGGAGCCTGCGTGGTTTTCACAAACTGTTTGCAAGGCTGACATCATGTGAGCTGAGTCTGGGCCCTGGCGAGCTCTTGGTGGTTTTTCTGAGCCCTCATCAGGGCTATCAGGAAATAAACACAACATCCTGGAATGTTCACAGTTGCATTTTGCTGACGATAGCAATCGTTGGTGTTTTGTGAATAGGGAAAAAGTGTTTCCCTATTCTTCCTACAACGCTGGGTTGAAATCCCATGGTTTTGTGTGTGATGTGTTTCTGTCTGTGGTGTTGCAGAGCATTGCCCTCAGATGTGGGTGGGTCAGCTGTCTCTGGGTGCCAGGCCATGGTGCAGAAGGGAGTCCAGAAATGCCCCTGAGCGATGCTCTAGGGGGAAGGAAGGTTTTTTCCTTATCCGGAGTTACACTGGTGCTCTGCAATAGCCCCAGCATGCTTCCAACTAACTTCTTACAAGGCCTCTATCAGTAGTGCTTGAACAGCTCAGAAACTTCTTAGTTCTTCTCAAGACACCTCTGTAATGGAAGCTGAGGCTCAGTGAGCCTGAGCGACTTTCACTGGGTTATATGAGGATTCTGAGAGAGCTGGAAATTAGTCTCGAGTCCCAGTGTTGTTCCCCAACCACCGAGCCTCCCTTCTGTAGCGTTTTGGGACAAGGCTATAGAGCTCTGCGTGTTTCCTAATAAAAGTTAGCAAGACTTCACAGCACTTCTCCTTATCCTGTTTGCAGCATGCTCCCCTTGGAGATGCTTTGGCAGGAGCTCAAAGCTGAGGTTTTCAGAAGGACTACCAAATTCAGATACCTTGGAGCTTACAAAATAAATCCAAGAAGTAGCAAACCTCAGTCTTTCTCTTCTCCCAAAGGACAGAGCACTACGTCTTCCACAAGTTTCTGTTCATTATCATTATTAAAATCAACAGCAAAAAAGCAGCTAGGAGGTCACCTGTTTTTCACTCCCTCTGTCTTGCACCCAGGTAAAACAAGGCATGGAGGGAATGTCACCTCTTCATCGCTTGAGCCTGTGGAGAGCTGAAACAAATCTTTTTGATCAAGTGGTAGGAAAGATAATGGTCCTCCTAAAATAGTACTATAAGCACAATTTAAAGACCTCCCATTAGAAGAGAGTCAGCAGTTCTGGGAAAAAAAAAAAAATCAACCTTAGGTAAACAATATGAAAGGGCAGGATAGGGACTTCTGAACGGTCAGTTCTGTGTTGGCTCTGTGGTATTTCTGCTTTTAGAAAAAGATTCTATGGAACAGTTTCTCCGCACAGATGCCACGTGCTTGTGCTTTGTGTCGTTGATTATTTAGCAGGAAATGGAAGCACAGATAGCTTTGTGTCGTTCAGCCATGGTTAGGAGCTCTGTAGCTCTGCACTGGCTCTGCCTGCCTGCTCCTGGGGAGCTCTGTGCTGTGGTGCTGCTCACAGCCACTGGGCACGGCTCAGCGCAGCGGGCAGGAGAGCGACCTCCAGCCATCTCCTCTGGGCCCACCACAGCTTCACATGCTTGCTGGCTAAGTGATGAAAGCTGGTTTTCTTTCCCCTCAGGAAAACATGTGGCTTAAACTTTGTAACCAGCAAATCCCTTGCAGAAAAGAACTTTGCTCAATCTGCATTCAACTACACAGAGCTGGTACAACATAATGGCTCTGCCAATTTATTCATGCATCTGATATTTGCTAATATGCTTTGATTTATTGGCTTTCTTAAATCACAGTAGCACTGTGTTTTTACATGCTTTATTTCCACCCCAATCCTCAGCATGAACAGCTCCTGCTGGGCCTTCACAAATTAATCTGTGATATTCTTTCCTTGCGTCGTGCACAAGCAGAGAGCACCATCCATCTCAGTTTTGACTTGGTCATGCTCCAGTTTCCTGCTTTCCCTTGGTCTCCTGTCTGCTCCCCATCCCACAGCACTTTGCAGTGGCCACGTGTGTGTGTCCTTGTCCCAGCACTGCCCAGCATCTCCAGTGCACAGCGTGGCACAGGGATGCAGGGACAGAGCTCTGAGCATCCGTGCTGCGCCTGCTGAATGCAGCACACACACGCTGGGCTCCCTCCTCTTGCTTTTTGTCCTCTCTGCTTCTGGCATGAAAAACACAGAACAAAAAAGAGAAGCGCTGTCACCTTTCTACTCATCAACAAAATAATTAAATTGACTGTAACAATCTCAGAGAAGATCTTCAACTGGGGAAAGCAGTCCTGCTGTCTGAGACCCCGTATCAAGGTGGGCTCCCATTAAACTCCAGTAGGCACCAGGCAGGCTGGCCAGGTGGTGGTGAGAAGGTCTCTGTTCAACTCCTCAGCCCCTGTGCAGATAACAGCACTGCTTGTGCTGCCTCGTCTTCTTTGGAGACATCCCAAACTTGCTATTTGTTTAAATCTGTGTGCCCAGGGCTTACAGAGGTGTATTTTTAAAGGATGCTCAAAAGGAATCACAGCTCAGCTGGGGTGCTGAGAATTGGTTTGCATTTAGCTTTAGTTGTCTCTTTTGACTTGTACAACATTTGATGGATGATAATATCTTGGAAATTAGCTGTTGCTGCTGTTGTTGCTTTGAAAGGCTTTGGTTGTTGCATGTGAATAGGAATACCTATAGCAGGTATGGCCATTGTGAGCTGCAGTCTGGATAGCCTGGGAATGGAGGAAGGTACATAAAGGCAGCGATAAAGCCTCTAATTTGTCAGCCATGTTTGAAAGCTGGACTCGCAAAATGATTTAATGGGAGGAGTAGGATGCTGGATAACTTTCCCCCCAATACTTTTAGGTGCAGTAACCGAGAGAGGGATAATCAAATTTAAGTGACTCTGCTTAATTCACTGGAAACCATATGATCCACCACTGCGACAGCTCTTTTAAATGGCTCGTTCCATTATCCCAAACAGTTTGGGACCCCTGGCGCACAGACTAGCACAGAGCCCAGGCAGCAAATGCCAGCAAGACTATTTCCCAAAGCTGCTGGAATTTTGATGATTGCTGTATTTTAAAGTACTTACAAACATACTGTTAATCTGCTCCCAAATACACCTATGTTTTAGGATCCAGATAAGCGCATTTGAATGCAAATGTGGGTAATGCAATGCAAATTGCTTTAATGAAAACGAGGCTGCCTCTTTAAAAGCATTGGCATTACCAGAAGAATACAGGCTAATAGAACTTCCCAGAGTACACAGCATCACGAGTGTGCTTTCAGAAAGAGGAAGGCACATAAAAATAAAATAAAAAAATAAAAAAAGAGGAAAGTACAGTGAAAAGAGAATAAAGTGAATAAAGCTGAGATGAAAGGAAAGATGGGAGGGAGCAAACTGAGAGGGAATGAGGGTGCTAGAAGAATCAGCAGAAGATGACACTTGTGTCTGATCACAAAAGAAGACAGAACGACGCTGGTGCACTCTGGATACAGCGATATATACATATACAGAGATGTGTGTATCCAAAGGAAAATGAGGGTGGGCAGAGTGGTTTTAAGCTGACAGTGGTTTGTGATGAAAGCCCTGAGGCCAGCACTGTCCTGGGGTGGGCACAGCGGGTGGGATTTCCCCGCAGTGCTCCCAGGCAGAGGCTCTGTCCCTGGGTGCCACCGCTGCACTGGGAACCAGATCCGCATCTTAATCCCAGAGCTGATGCTGGGTCTGAGATTGTGAACGGGAAGAAGTCAGTTCCTTGGAAATCCAGAATGAATCCAGTTGGCATGGAGTGAACTGGGGTCTGTATTTGGAAGGCAGGAGAGACGTGGGATCACCATGGTAAGCAAGAACATTCTTGTCTCACTGCATCTCATCAAGAGGAGAAACAGAGGGGCAGAAGCAGCTGTGTTTGCTCTGAGGCCCTTGCAGTGTCTCCATCCCTCTTGCATTCAGCAGTTAATCTCCCTAGTCATCCCACTGGCTTTTGTGGAAAAGATGCAAGATTTTCCTTTTACATTATAGTTTCAAATCTGGTGATCAATTAACAAAAAATGTGTGAGGAAGATCTCTTGGAGAGGAAGAAGGGAGGCACACTCCTGTTCCTGCTCCAGATGTTTTCCTCCTGCTGCTGCTTGGTTTCTCTTCTTCCTAAGCACCACAGATTGATCTCCTGTGGTAGAAGGAACAAGAACGAGTGGCAGCTGTTGCCAGCTCCTCTCTGCACAGCTCCGGAGAAAGAAGTCAGCTCACGTCTGTGTTGTAACAATGCAGAGATTTGGATTTATGGTCACCTAGCTTGCATCTTGCTAGGGGAAGAGCTTCTCCTTGCCAGCTGGGGCAGAGGGAGAGGCAAAGACAGTTGCAAGCAGTGTGGCATCATGGTGTGGGGTGACGTATTGCTTTGCAGCTACATGGGTTGTGCTGCAGCAAAGCAAAGGTTGCATGACAGCAGAAAGTTCTGCAGAGGACTGAAAGGGCCCTCAAATCTCTTTCCTCTTGCACAGCATAGTGGATGTTTAGTGAACCTTGCTGGATTTAAATGATTGATTACATGAGTGCCTGTGACTGCTGGGGTGGACTTGAAGACTCAGGTGGTAATTCTGATAACCGTATTCACTGATTACTGATTCCCTCCACCCATCAGCTTTCTGGTTCGTGCCTTCAGTGTGATTCAGAGTGCACTGATGAAGAAGAGCAATCCCAGGGCTTGCACATGTGATGGGGCTGTGCAGAAACCCCTGTTCTCTTCTCAGATGGTTTGTGGGGACATAATCAAGTGACTTTTAGCCTTAGTGTGCCCCTTGGTAACTGAGGGCTATGAGGCATGCTGCATTGCTCGCTGGCATGCTGCTGGACCCATCTCTGTACTGCTCAGGGATGTGTAATTGTCATTTTGCAGTCTTTTCTCCAATAAAGTGTCTTTGGGGACAGGCTGGTTAAAACACATTTGTATGAGACTGGTGCTAGGCTACATTTAAGCCTGGATGGCTTTGCATGGGCTGGTGCACTGCAGGTTGAGCAGAGGGCTCTGCAGGGTCCCAGTAGATACAGGCCAGTACTAATGTCAGCAGATCTCATTTCTTCTCTGAGCTTCCATGGTGATGTATTTAGAGGACATTTTCTGCTGTGTCTGTGAAGGGAGCCTGTGTGGCAGCAATGGAAATGTACATTGCTGTCCCTTGTGTCTGAGCGATCTTCCTAGGTCAGATGGGGAAGGAAGGGGTGGAGGTGGGAGGGCAGGGGGCCCCTTCCTCATTCTGCCCTCACTGCTTTGTGCACAGGGCAGCAGGTTATCATCCCAGCCAGCAGCTTGCAGAGCTGTCCCTAAAACAAACAGCAGTAATCAGAAGGATCAGATCAGAGCATGACTGACAAACAGACGGCTGTTGTGCTACCAGAGTGGGGATATGTGGGCAGCAAGCTCTGTGCACTCCGGTGTGGGAATGCTGAAGGAGCCTCAGCAGTCTGTGGGTGAGGAAGCTTCATGGAGCCATCACAGCATAGAAGGCAAAGCCACCACCACACAGCAGCCATGCCCTGGGACCTCGGTGCGTGTCTGCAGCTCTGTTCTGCTCCCTTGGGCTGGAAGGAGCCAAACCCAAACCGTGATGCCTACAGGAGGCTTGTTGCAGCTGCTGCTGTGCCAGGTTGGTGTCACGTCAGTCTCAGTGGATTACACTGGCTTAGTAAATGCAATCCCATCTCCTTCAGCTCCAAGGCTACAGCCCAGCTACTGCAAGCAGCTCCTATAGCTCAGGATGGAGACATTTTGCTGGTGCTGGGGGTCATGGGCTCAGCCCTTGCTATCATTCATCCCAGGTTCCTCCAGCAAGGTAGGGACGTGCTGCTTTGGCAGCTGGCAGCCAGCACAGCAGTGCTGCTTCTGGGGACGGATGCTGGCCTCAGGTCCCTGTGTCACATGTACCAGGAGCTGTGCTCTGCCTGCAGAGCCTCTTCTGTTGTGGGCATTTTCCCTACAGGGAAGCATGCAAAAGAAGTTAGTGACAGCAGCATGGAGCAGTCTGGCTCCAGCACTGCATCACCTACAAACTGATGGATGAAGGGAGATGGCACGTGGCTTTTTCCTGCTTCCAGTGAGTTTGCCTTGAAACGCTGATTTCTGCACAGCCAAACTACACAGCTCTCAAGCCATTTCCCTCCAGCCCCCTCGGTGCCTGGAGGACACAGCTGGGGAACTTGTGGCTCTGGAGCACGGGGTGCATGGGGATGGGGCTGTCCTGCTGAGTGAGGCTGACTGCGGTTTCCTCCTCTGACAGTTCTCCTTGTAAGCCCACCACTGAGGGCTGAGACGGAGGCTTTACGTCGGGGTAGCTCCACGTTAAGATGCTGATTTCTGCCTCTGGCCCTCTCTGCTTTCCAGATGTCCTGAAGACATTGAGAACAACCTGTGGAGAGCAGCAGGAGGAACAAAACTCAGCCACATCTCTTTTTTCTTCTTCTTGTCAATTAAATGGGATTTATGTTGTATCTCTCTGCTCTGTAATTACCCCCCAGGATTTATTTTGGATGGCTCAGGAAGCCAATATACCTCCAGAACTTTCTGGCTGCTGACAGGAGTTATTGCTGCACCTCCTGATTGTGTAGGAAAAAACAACTCCTTCCTTCCTTGCTTTACTTTACTGAAGCAGCAGAGGGTATCCACTGCAATTTTGTTCTCTTTCAGAAGACTGCATAAAAAATGGCCCTGGCCACGTCAGGTGGACCCTCTAGGATAAATTTAATCACAGATCACAGAGAGCATTAATTAACCTCTGTGCTCATCAAGCTGTGAGAGCTCCCCTGTGCTAACCCAGGCAGGCTTTGCTGTCAGTAGCGATGGGTGGAGGCCAACCTCGTGTTCCTGGTGAAGCACTAAGGATGGTCCGATGCGATGGAATTTTATTGTTTGTTTCAGTAACAAAATAAGAGATGCTTTTTTTTTTTTTGTATGCATGCTTTGAAAACTGGCACTTTCAGATGATATCTGGTTGCTTGAGTTTTATTTGAAGGGATGGGAAAGGGATTTATGTTTGAAGGAGAGCTTGACAAAAAAGAGAAATATTAACATAAATTAGGTGTCACTCCCTGCAAACAAGCTGCGATGTTTTCCTTATAATAATTTACATCCATTCCTCTGCAGAGTGTAGTGTGTGTTTCTCCTCATCCAAGTTAAGTCCATCATTCTGCCTTACAGGCTTTCCCACACGTGTTTCTGCCATGTTTGCCCTGAGCTGTGGGTTTGATGGAGCCCCATGTCAAGTCAAGCTCAGCTGAGATCACCAAGGGTATGATACAGGATAACAGATGGGTTTGTTGTATTTGTATGTAGCCTTGCTTCACACAGTGCATCCTGAGTTTGTGCCCAGATCTGCTTCCAGCACATTTATTTGAGATTGCAGGTGAGCTTGAGGCCATGCACATCTACCACTGGAGAAGCCAACGCATGCTGGGAAAGCATGCACGTGGGAATGTGTCGCTCCTGCTGCAAACACACACACGTGATTCTGCCTGCAGCCGTCCCACCGGTGCGAGGCCAGGTGATCCTTCATGGAAATGATTCAACAGTCGACAGTAGGGGCAATCAGGTCTAAGAGCGACTCACACTGCTCTAATGGGTGATAGGGGATGCTCCCAGCTATTGAACATGTTTCCAGTGGGATGTTCTTCCATGTTTTGGAAAGCCATGGTCATGTCCCAGAGGGCAGAGGGCTGTGGGCTGTGGTAGTGCCCAGGAGGGGCCCACAGCAGCGAGGGAGGAGCAGGGCTCTGTGTTTGCTGCAACATCAGGAGGAGGGAAGCTGTCCCCCTGCTTCTGGCTGCCTCCGTTGCCTGTTTTCATCAGACAAGCAGCCCTAGAATTGTTAGCAGTTGTTCTTTCTGCCCGTAGAAGTTCAGCCCTGTGCTACAGAGGTTACTCTGGCTGTTAAGGATGATCAGAATCAGGCCAGTTGTTGCTAAACTTTCCTGCTGATTATTGCAGAAGATGCTTGCATTTGTTTCCTATTCTTAACAGTGCTCCATTCAGGACTTTCTTTGGGAAAAAAGGTGCTGTTTACTATTAAAAATAACTGCCTGGTCGGGAAGGTACCTGGAGCAGGCAGAGAGAGAACAAACGTTGTTTTCTTGATTTCCCGGTGAAAATGAAAGGTCCAAATTAGAGCTCTGACATGCATTTGTTGGAATCTTCCTACACAGTGCTCACACCACAATTCAAATTACAAATGCCCCATCTGTGAGAGCCTCCTTCTGTCCTCTGCAGTGTTTGTAATGTTAATGCCCCATTCCAAAGTGCTGTTGCTGAAGAGCTTCAGGCAGTTTTACTTATTGCCATGTTGACATCAGTGGGAAAACACCAAGTACTCCTGGTCTTTCACCTCTCTTTCCTTTTTAAGTGTACCCATAAGTAACCATCAAGCTTTCTTGGGAAGAAAATCATCAGTGTTTTCATCTCAGTGAATGAATAATACACTGGCAGTTTTTGAGCTCACTGTTGAGCCATTGTGTTCTACTTTCCTTCATGTGATAAAGCTGGAGCCAAATTCAAGAGGGTCAAGAGCTCCATGCAATGAAACCGTGTGAAGTAAATGGTACCAGGACCACAGTGGCTCATGGTCTGTGCTGCAAGAGATCAGGAAGCTGGAGCTCAGAACACTTCAAATAGAAAATCCTTGGTGGATTTCTCCTCTGTAAAAGAAAGTTTATTCTGAAGTGAGGTGAGAGTGAGCATAGTTTCCTTCAAATAATCAGCTGTAGGAAATAGATTCCCAAGCCCACAACACTCACGTTTAGGTGAAGATTCGATCTTTAAACAAGACTGAGCAGAAGCAGGTTCAGATTTTCAGAGCTGCTGCAGGTGACCGAGTTGTGGGCACGGATGCTGTAGATCCAGTCAGTGCCTGGAAAAGCCAAAACCAAGGAATGTGCCGCTTTGCAGCCTTTCTGTGCTTCTGTCCTCAAGGGTTCATTGGCTGCAAAGAGTTCCTCTGCAGCTTTGACACTTGCCTTGCTGAACGACCTGAAGTGCGCAGGTTTGTCTGTACTCCTTGCATCCTTCCAACTCAAAGTGTCTGTGAATGGCTGGGTGCTGGGTGGTGTAGGAGCTGCTGGGAGATGCCATCTGCCCCACTTCTGCCTGCTGTACGTGCCTCAGGAGGAGGAGGTATTTCACTGGATTTGCTCTCGCCAAGAGGAAATTGGATCAGATTCTGCTCTTGATTTGCTCTGTCACGTGGAGAACTCTGCTTTGTGCTGTGGTTGGGTGGTGTCACAGCTGTATGGACAGTGCCACTGGGCAGCCTCAACAGTGACAATTTCCAGCCGTGCTAACCCCTTCCTGGTAAAAGCCGTGAGGTTCTTCCTCTTTAGAGTTAAAACAGCAGGTCTGTGCTGGAAGTGACCCAGGTCCCTGAGTGTCTCTGTGCTTGCAGGGTAAGCCCAGCGGAGAGGCGTGGTGTGGAATGGCAAGAAACTGCATTTGTGTTGGGTATTGCTATTGCTCTGTAGCTGCAAATTGCTTCTGAACCTTCCCAGATTCCCTGCTCCTGTCACCCCCATTTCTCTCAGACCACAGCGTTGCTCAGCCTCAGCTCCATCTTCTCATGCTGTCAAGTGACTGCTCCAGAAGTTAAAAAAAAAAAAAANGGTATGAAAAAAGGTATGAAATAAAGGTATGAAATCTCTGTAGTTGTATTAAATTACTGTTAGCAGGTAACTCCAAATGGGACTGTGTAGGTAGGCGAGAGACAAGGAAATTTAACACTTTACAGATTGCCATAAAAACAACATTCAGCAGTCAGTGGAAGCAGCATCACAATCTCGATAGCAGTTGTGCAGCACCCCTGGTGCTGTGACCATTGGTGCCTGCAGCAGTGGAGCCAGGGGGCTCTGCCCAGGGCTGTGCGTTGGCTGTGTGCCTGGATGTGTGTTAACGTAACAAATGGTGCTTTTTAGTGGACATCCTTGGGTTTGGAGTGAGGCTGGCATGGTGGGTGTGCCACTGATGCCGTGGCACCGGGCAGCTGCAACTGCACAGGGAGAGCCAGGTTATAGGAAGTATTTAAATACTTCTGAGCAACAAACAGCCTGAGGGTTTGGCGATCTGCTGGTCGACGATTTATAGGCGGTGAGAGGTGAAGCTAACAGATCTGTCTGTAGCTGAGGATTAATTCAGTCCCACATCCCTTTCCTCTTCTCCAGCTCTGGTCTGTGGTCAGCGAAGCACTGCAAAGCTGTGTGAGTGCCAGCTGCTGGGCTGAGCCTTCGCTCTCCTGCTCCTGAGATTCAATGGCTGCGGCTCCAGGGGTGTCCCCAGGCTGCAGACCCCCGGGGCTGTGGGTGGCTTTGGGTTGTGCCATCCCTGGAGATGGCAGTGCCAGGATGCTGCACCCAGCCCTGGAAGGGCGGTTGCTTTCCCCCAGGTTTTGTGCTCCAGCTCTGTCTGGAGGAGCGTACGGACCCTGCAAGGAGATCAGCCCAGCCTTCAGCCTGGGCAGGAGGGATTTGTTCACACAGACAAGTGAATTATTAATACAGTTTGCAAGAGGCAACCTCACTGGATCGCTCACACAGCTGCTGCTTAGCCTCTGTGGAGGGCTACAACTGTGGCAAGGTTAATACTGAGCATCCATCATTCCCATTAATAGATGGCAATGCTGCATGGATCCCTTCTGCATTCTGCCTTTAATTATTTTTAAGGTGGCCTCTGTATGTTTCTTTCAGTGGAGGCTGTAACGGAGAGCAGAGGTCAGGTCTGTGGGCTGGCTGATGGAAGCTGCCCATCACTCCTGCACAGGCATCTTCCCAGTGCAAGCAGTGCCTCCTAGCAGAAGAAATAGACAGGAAAAACGTGATGGTGCAGCCTGTATTTGTGAGGAAGCAGTTTTTGAATAGAATTAATAATAATAATATTGTGTTGATAGTGGGTAAAAGCATTTCTTTTTCCCCCACCCGAAAGCCAGAGGGGACCCCGAGCTGCCTTTCCTGGCTCTGGATCCTGAGGGCATCCCTTGTTGCTGCCCTGTTAGCAGCCAGCAGTGCTTTCAATATTTCCATTTAATAATATGGTTTATTGTGTATTTTTGAAAGGCTGCCCATTGCCTGAGAATGCTGTTACATGCAAGGATAGCAGTTGCTTTTATCCATCCTCTGGGCATCCTGCTGAATTGGCACGGTTTATACCACATGCACCTGAACACAGAAGGTGAACTGGGCTTTACCAGATTAGCACACCTTACCTCACGGATTTCACAGTAATTTTAGCATGCAATAATCCATCCAGAACAATCATTTCTTTCTTGTGTGCTGCTCTGGCCAAGAGGGAAAAGTTCACGTGGGGCCTATGTACATGCAGGAGCTTATGAAAAAGCAGAACTTAATATCCCAAATAGCAGTGAAATAAATTCACCTGCATGGATAAACCTTATGAATAGCAAATAGAGAGAGGGAACAGGAGCCCTGGCCCTGATAGAAGGGGAAAAAACATGAGTCCAGGGGAAGAGAACTGCAGAGCAGACTCGCCTTAGTGTGCCGAGGACGTGCGTAACCCCCGTTGTCATTGCTTCGTGGTCTCTTCTGTCATCACCCTTACAACAGTCAGTGGGGTAGGACTAGATCCGCTCTGAAATAAATGATGGCCATGGCCAGGATGGAAGATAGTGGGTGGCTTCAGAGTTGTGCTTAGCTCACTTCCCCTGGCATCCAGGAGCCCTGAGAGTGCTTGCACCCGCCCAGCCCCGGGTCTGCCATGCAGCCCATTGCTGAGCACTGGGAGCTCCTTGCACTTTTGTGGCTGAACCTCTAATTATCTCAGGGTGTGCTTTAGTTGTTGCAAATTAGGGGAAGTATGGAGAAAACCTGCTTGCAGAGTCGGTGCCTGGTGCAGTTCTGATCATCGCGACTCACCAGCTGTACGCAGCTGAGTAACATCCAACCTCAAACCAGCGCGAGCTGCTGAGGGGCCATTAAAATTCCTTTTCAGTCCTGATCATTAAACAAACCATATGAGAGGCAGGCTCCATACCTGGAGAAAGTGGCATGTTAATGGAGATGCACCCTGCATAATTGCTGTCATCCATCACCCCTGCCCCGCTGATATTGACAAAGTGCAGCTAAATATTTAAATAAGCCATTTTTCTTCAGAAGCCGAAGGATTAGATGCAGCCAAATTTCTCAGTCTAGTCAGCAAACGATACAAGTCCAGGGATTAAAGAGGATTTGCTGGAGAGAATGAGAGCTGCTCCTGCATTATGCTTCATGAAAAAAATATTCTTTGCTGCCATGACTGTTGCTTGGGGTGAGAAGGGGAGGAGAGACGACTCTCCTTCTTATTGAAAGCAAGCAAAATAGAATTAGTTCCCCTGTACTCGACACTCTTGATTTACTTTGAGGGTGTAACTGAAGGAAAATGTGGCTTTCCCAAGCCCTGTTACACCTACGCTTCTAAAAACATTGCATTTAAAGTGAAGATGTGGGGTTGCAAGGCCACGTCCACCTGTTTTGCTGCAGTTCCTGGGAAGGTTTGCCAGGTTACTGCCAGTAAAACAGAAGGGGAATGCTAGTTGAACTCATTTTGTCTTGGATGTGGGTCTGCGTGCTGCACTCCTTCCAAATTTGGTGGTGGGCATATTGATTTTATGGGATGAGAGAAGGGGCTGTCACTGGACACATCAGGCACTTGCAGAGATAGACGAAGTTTAGAACCACGGGAGGAAATATTTGCTGGGCTTGGCTGGGAATGGTTTGAACAAACCTTCTTTTTGTCTGGAACCTGTCTGCTCATTAAAGGTGGATGAAGACATTCACAGACAGAAATTGGTATTGATTTTTTTTAAAAATAATAATCCAAGTGTATATTTTCAGGCTTTGGTTATTGCTTTTTTTTTTCTGGGACAAGATAACTTGTTTTTATCCATTCATCTTTAAGCAAATTATATTATAGATAAGAAAAGCAAAACGAGATGAACAGAGTGAAATGAGCTGATTCAAATTAAATTAAACTGTTTGAACTGTCCTAAACCAAGGAAGTTAAAATTTTTCCTGTGAATCTTAAGTTTCAGAACTGACTTCAGTTTGAAGCTGTCTGGTGTGATCAGAACGGGGAAAATTCTGACATCTCCCATCAGTTTTCAGGAGGTAGGAAAAGCAGTTCCCTTTTTTGTGCTCACCTAGCAACTAGCAGGAGGTATTTGTGATATTATTTTCCTCTGGATGTGTGAAATTCCCCCAAATCTTACTTTTCCCATGACTTACATGTTGGTAGGGGGAGGATTTGCAGCGATGGTTGAAGAAAGCTTGCATGTCTTAGCATCTTGTGGGCAGTGTCCCAGACATGTTGCTCTGCCCTGGTTTGGAATCTGAGCAAAACTCCTGTCCATTCACCTTAGGCACGATATGAATTGCAGGAAGAATTGCAACAAATTGGCCAGAGTATTCAGCTTAGGCAGTGTTTGGGGAATTCTTTTTCTCCCAGCCCATCATTTCTCTTTGCATGTTCACAATAATTTCCTGTAGCATCTGAACTTGGGTAACACCTGGATGGAGCTCTGTTTGAGGCTGCAGGTATTACCTCTCCGTGGTACATCTGTCCAGCGATTGCATGTGTTTGTCTTGTCAGATCCAGTTACATGCTTTTTTCCCTTGAATTCATCACTGTCAGGAATCCAAAACTCATGCCCATCTCTAGGGAAAGACACCAGCATTTATAAATCATGGAGAAAAAATGAAAATGGTAAGATAAATGTTTTCCAGCTCGGGTTTGCAAGGGACTATGGATTGAATATTTTCCCCTAAATGACAAGAAATAAAACTGTTCTACCCTGATATTATAGAGAGCAGGTTTCAGTGGAAATTAAGTGGATTATTCCTTATGACTTTATTGAAATTCTACAAGGATGTCTAAAAATGCACGAGCCTGTTGCTTTGCAGGGAGCTCGATGCGTTTCATCTTTGTGAATTGATAGTGATACATAAATGTCAGCTTTATTGAACATGTCTCCACTGTCTGGCTATCCAAACAGTATTAATTAACTCCCAAAGTCCTGTTCCAGCATGCATTTGGACTCATTTAAAAACTTACACTGGAGCAGCAGCTAGACGGACGCAGCTGAGAAATATGGTGCACATTTTTTAGTGAGAGTAATTAACCACTGAAATAAATTACCCGGCGGCAAGGTGGATTCTCCATCATTTGAAGTCCTTAGCTGGAGGCTAAATGTCTTTGTGAAAGATGTGTCACAGCTCCTACAGAAGTTACAAGCTTAAGGTTGGGCAGTCTGTAGGACACGCTTGTTTATTTACGGCTTCGCTGAGCGGGGTCTGTGGGAGAGCTCTGTGTGCTCTAGGTTACAGAAATCCTGGGGGGGACAGGGCTCTGCTGCTGCCTGGAGCAGGACCTGGCTCCGTACCTGCTGCCTGCGCTGAGCTCAGCCGGACAGAGCGGGAGCTTGTGGTGTTCTCCACGTCGCTGTCAAGTCCTGAGCAGAGCACTGAGATCTGTTAAATGTCACCAGTGTGGAAAACATTTCAGAAATACCTTCAGTAGGTATATGTGTATATGTGTGTGTGTATATAAATATATATATATTACTTATAAAGTATATGTATTTTTTTTTCCTGTTCTGTGAGCTCTTATTCTGACTGGAGGAAGTCTGGTGAACCTTACTGGGGTTACCCTGCTAAAGTGAAACTAACAAAATTCTTTGGACTTCATCTTTGAGAAGTAAGGGGGTTTTGCATAAAAATGGGCATCTGAGAGTGGGATCAGAAACTTTTTTGTGAAGAGGACGTACCCACGTGGGCCAGCCAACCGGAAGAGGGGGAATAGGTGAACCAAGGTAACCAGATTGGCGTGAAGGAAGGGATGTACGTGGTTCAGCCTTGGAGACCCCAGAAAGGTCCTGGTGGAGCCAGGCTCCTGGGGCAGCCCCCTAGGAGGCAGCTCCATGGGATCCCCACTGCAGGTCGGTGTCAGACAGACTCATCTCAGCCCAGCTGGAGGCTGGCGGATAATGGGATTAAACAATAAGCATTTTGTCACAGTAATGAATGCTGGCATCCATCTTTCTGATATGATTAAATCAGTCTGGAGACAAATTCTTTATTCCTGACACTAGGTCAATGTGGTTTGTTTCATTTTTTTTTTTGTTTGTTTGTTTCATTAGTTAAGAAAGGTGCTGCAAGCAGTAACAAGGTTGCTCAGGATTAATTCCTTCCTTGGTGAATAGCAGGAGCACCAAGCTTTCCTATGTGAGTGTTTTGATGAGTCTCTGCCTGGCAAATGGTGCCTGGCTCCTTCCTCTGGATCGGGCTCTCCCCCTGCATGCACATGAACACAGAAATAACTTTTCCTATTTGCATGATGTTCTTCAGCTCTGGTCATTAACAACAGAGCCCAGTGACTTGCTGAGCAGGACCGTGCCACGAGCTGTGTGGGGAGCAGCTGGACGGCCATGTCGTTGTTGTCATTGATGAAAAGTCCCTCTCATGGCAGTTCTGGTCCTTGCAGGTTGAAGAAGGCTTTGCGAGCAAACGAGCAGCGGTTCACAATTAACTTGATTATTGATGGCACTCCATAAATGCTTAAAAACACTGAAAGAGAAGTAATAAATGGTTGATTTGTTTTCTTGACTGCAGCTGCTGTAGGCTTGCACTGTTTGCGTATAATTCTTTATTCCACTTAACAGCAGTGGATATATCTTCTCTTACCTCCTTCTCTTTTAAACTGGGCTAATGAGATATCTCTGCATTTACTGCAGGCTGAAGGGAGCTGCCTGCACTTGAGCACTGGTAGAGAGGCCAGCAGGCCTGCACCCAGTGTCCCATCTGCTTCCCAGGGCTTTAAGGGATGACTCAAATTCCATCTGTGCAATGTGGACATGTTTCCAACCTTCCAGCAGGCCACCTCAGCAAACAGTGATTTAGCCCAGAAGGTTGTACCATCTCCTGAAATCTGCCTTTGGTTCTTCTCTGGCCTCTGTGCTTGGCTTGAGAACCCGGGGTGATGATGAGCAGAGCCTCCTGTTCTGGCATCAGGGAGTGCCTGCCATGCATTCCCATTGACTGGGGCACCATATGGACTCACCCCTCGTCTGGGTCCTATCAGCACAAACTCACCTGGCCTTTTGTGCTGATGTAATCTAGGTCTTCCTTTCATTTATCATTAAGATCTGCAAATACAATTTGCACTCAAACTGATCTGAGCCTCTGCAGCTTAAAGGCCAATGCGTGGATCGTTGTCTCAATCTTGTGTTCTCTTTCCCTTTAGTAGCAATTCACAGGGCACAGATTACAAGTTTGGTTGCAGGTTTGAAGAGAGGAAAAAGTAACTGCATGATCAACAAGAAATTATAACTTTGGTGCTGTGGAATCAGCAGGCAACACTGCTGCATAGCTTATAAATAGCTGTCCTTGCTCCATGTCCTTTTTCACTTGCAGCAATAGTCTTTAGATGCTTCTAATCACTCAATTTGCTTTCCTGTGGGCTGGCAGGGGCACCAGCTACTGTAAAAAATAGTCTATTTACTGGAATATATCTCCTCAGAAGGACAAGATTGTTCTTCTCTTCGAAAAAAATCTCTGGAAAAGGGAAATGTTTGCTAAAATTCTCTTCAGAGTTACTGGATCCTCGATGTGTCTGTGTTGGTTTATGGTGTGCTTTCCTCCTCCTCCAGCCTTGGAGCACCAAAGCAGCCTGCACTGAAGCCTCCCCCTTTATCGTTAGGAAGAAGACTGGTCATTAGCACAAGCTAATGAAAATTTCACTGAAATGCCCCAATCCATGATAAAGAAATCTGCAATCTGTTCTGGTTCACCAGAACAGTCCAGCCTTGAAGCTGTGGTCGTTCATCCCCTGCTGCCCACCACGCTGTGCAGAAGTGGTCGCAGGGCTCAGCTCTGTGCTGACAGCCCAAGGACTTGTGGTCACAAACCGCCCCATTTAAGGCTGGATACCATCAGAGGAAAACTGCAGGAGGAACCCATGGAGTGGGGGAGTCTGAGTTGGAAGATAGTGGCTCTGGGATGGACTTGGAACCACAGAGTGGAAGAGTCTGAGTTGGAGGGTGGACGTGGGGTCATCACGGATAAAAGCTGCAGCGTGAGCTCCATACACTGCAGCAGAAGGGCAATGCTGTGTGCACATGAACAGAAGCCATCAAGGGGAATGAAGGGAACAGCCTCTGTCCCTGAGGTGCTGATGGCTGCTGGAGGACTCTGTCACCTTCTACCACCACCTCTTGGTGAGCAACACGAAGATCCTACAGAGCTCTCGAAGGCTGTGAGAATGGTTTGGGTGCTGGGAAATGAGCTACCTGACCCGAAGCATGGGGAACTCTCTTCATTAGCTCATTAGAAGATGGAGAGGAGATTTCACTGTTCATTTTAAGAACACGTATATAGAGAGGAGTCGTGAGAGTCGAGGGCCTTTTGACCTTGCAAAATAGAGCCTAATGAGAAGGATGAAAAACTGAGCATGGAGAAATGCAGCCTTGAAATATGACAGCATTTCAGCCAGGCTGAGCAGAGCAAGCTCACAAGTGAGTTGTGTATAATGAGAATTCTGTGGCACGAATGGAGGCTGGGTGGGAGGCACCAGGGGTGAGTTTAACCCTTTTCCTAGGAAGGGTTTGGTGAATAGCACTAACAGGCAGAAAATGAGAGGTGTAAGGAGCACTGCCTAAGTGCCTTGCTGCAAAGCAGAAGCAGCACCGACCTGTGGAAGGGAAGCCAGGAGGAGAGGCAAGGCAGCTCTTGATTCAGTCCAGTTCTTGGTTCTACTCTCTTTTCTCTCATTTTACTTGCCCAGCAGCTTAGATCTAAACAAAGTATCAGTACATCCCATCGTGTTACACCGGTGATGCATTTGACCCATTTATTTTTAAGTGCTCACACTCTCTTTTTGGGATCTGCTCCAATGTGTGCTATAAAAAAGAAAGAAGCTTCATTAAAGCAAGAGGTATTTGATCCAGGCAGCCTGGACCTGTGTGCCTCCGTATAAAAGAACACGATGGGAGCTAATGGGGGATTTCAGGGGACTTGGCTGTACCGGTGATAATTGAAACAAACAGACCTCTGTGGCCTGGACTAATTCAGCAGAGCTACATTCCTCTTCCTTTCCTATTATACATTCAGTAGTTGAGCGCTCCCCAGCTCCCCACTGGCATTAAGAGGTGCTTACAGCTGTTCTCGTCTCCCTAATAACAGCACTCTGTAGAGTTAATGGCGGCCTCCGAGGGCTGATGGAGCGGTGCCGGGCTCCGCCGACACCAGCCCGAGGACTTGCCATATGCCTGCGGAATTTCACCTCTGTTTAGACTCAATTCAGCCGAAACTCCCAAGGTGAAATTCCATTTAGGTCGGTGCATTTCTGCTCTAACAATTACAGTTATGTGTTGAGCGCTTTCTTTTATTTCTGCTGGCCTGGTGTCTGTTGTATGCAGCCAGATAGATGCTGCCGTCACCCCTGCCGTGGTGGCCCCAGTTGCAGATGGAGAAAGAAAATTGAGATTTAAATGGGGAAAGCTTGCTTCCAATAAAAGTAAATAAACAGAAGTAACGTCAAAGAGGTTTTATGCTGACTTTCTCTGCTGCTGTGCTTAGAGAACAACAGGGAAAGGAGTGAAGCAGTTGACCTTTCTGTCTGATACACTCTTACCAGTCTAAGATAACGTGCAGAAGGTTTATTCTGATTTTATAGCAATTGTACCAGAAAGCAGAATTTGTGTTGGTCGTTACTAAGCACGAGCAACTATGTCCAAATGAATAAGAAAGTATCAGTGGAAGGTGGGTGGTGGGTGACTTCTGTAATAACACCTCTGCCTGTCTCTGCAGCCATGGACGGGTGGTAGCAGCCTGCAGTGCTCCGTGACCCAGAGACAGCCCCGTGCTGCTGCCCTGGGGTATGGGTCTGCCTCACATCCACTCCTGCTTGGCTCAGCAGCCAGGGAATGTCAGGAGCCTCTGTTGGGGTGTCCCAGCCCCCAGCACTGCCCCACTGGTGTGTTCTGCCATACCCCAGCAGTTCCATCAGGTACCTGGCGCTGTCAAGCTTTCCTTCAGAACTACAGAACTAGAAGCTTCATGTATTCATTTTCTTGCACTCTTGCTAATTGTTACGTGATTTTCAGAACACGGAAGCTCGGGTCTGAATGTAATTTCAGAAATCCCAGTTATCTCTAGTTACCTGTCATCCTAATGAAGCTTTGGATATTGTCCTAAGTTGTCCTAAGCCTGAAGTGCCTATCAGTGCAATGCATCTAGTTTACAAGTGTTTTGTTCCTAAAAATATAAAGTCTTGGAGTGTTTGTTTGTGGATGCTGCCCAGTTGGCTGTGCTGGTTGGGGAGAGCTCCCAGCAGCTCAGTGGGACCAGGGCGGCTCTGCAGACACCCACCAGGCTTTGGGCCCTTGAGGGGCTTTGTCAGCAGGATCTGGGAGCCTCTGGGCCTGGATTTTGTATAGGAACAAGGGGTCTGTCAGTGCCACGCACCTGTCTCCAACCTGACAGGTACAGACATGAACCCATTTATATAGGTTTTAGCTCCTTTGAAATCTGAAGTTATATTCAGCTGCTGTGAGCATGGAAACTTGTCTCTGACCTTTTGAGACTGTACCTTCTATCAGTCATGTCTCTAACTAATTGCTGCTGCAGTTCATGGCCCTGGGTGGAGGGAAGAGCGTTACAAAACTGCCCTCTCAAAATATAAATTATTTTAATTACAGTCAACGCGCTCTCAATGCGAAACACGGTGAATTAAGTTTCTAGCTGGCTTTTTCAGCAGCATCTATAAAATGCAGAAGCATATCTTGGCTGTGCAAAAGATGGGTGTGTTTGTGTCTGAGCTTACTGCAATACCAGTGGGTAGGCTCTGGAGCTCGTGGGTGCCCTCCTGCTGCTGTGCCTCGCTGGGGACTGTCCTTTCTCAGCATAGAGACACTTAACAGTTTTTGCTGATGCAGTTAGGAAAACTTGCTAAAAATGTGATCTAGTATGTTGCTTTCCTTCTTTTTTTCTTTTTTTTTTTTTTCCCATTTTTTTCATCTTTCTGTTGGGATGCTGCAGACAAATAATGAGCTTTCCTGCAGCTAAACCTGCATTTAACTTCATACCACAGACCCTTCTTTTTGAAACAACAGCTTCCTTCTGCGGTAAGGTTGATCAGGAAAGGTGCAGCTACTAAAGCCTAAAGCAGCTGCTAAAGCCCTGGCTTGTAGTTGGTTGTGATTAAGCAAAGCCCTTAAGCATGTGCTCTGCTGAAAGCCTAAGGTCTGCTTTGGTCTTCACTGAATGGAGACTGATTTAAAGTTGTGCTTAAATACCTTGTGTAAAGATACAAGCAGCTGGGGTTTCTCTTCTTTTACATGGATGTGAATCAGGCATAAATTCAGAGACCAGTGCTATGTGTGGGAGAGGAATCAGGTTCCCGGTGTATTAGAAAATAGCTGTGAATATTTCAATTGTCTTACAAAACGAAGCCGTATTTTTGGGAAACTAAAGCTATCAGTCGTAGCTCTGCTTTAAAAACCAGCCCTTTCCTGCCAGAACGTGGCCCCTTAGCTGTTCCATTAGCTCGTATCTCCTTTCTAAAAGAGATGTATTTGAATGTTCATGCAATCAAGCTATCATGTTGGCTGAGCATCCTTCAGGGCTCTCTAATATACAATAATATGGCTATCACTTTGTGCCTAATGTTTCATAAAAATGCCATCTATAATGCTACCTTCTTGGCTTCCTATCTTCTTTAATGAAAGGTTGCAGGAGTTTCATTTCCAAATGGTTGCTCTACCAATCAAAAAAAGAAAAAAAAAAAAAAAAGAGAGAGAAAGAAAGAGCGAGGATGTTACTGTAAAATGCTCTGTAATTGTGGTGGGGGGAGGTGGGGGAGTGGGCTTCCTATTCCCTATAGCACTCAAAAGTGGAAACATAATGAGTGATCAGCAACAGTAACCATCACATCTCATTCCTGCAATAATATATTACATTTGTGTTTATCTTCAGCGTTTCTTATGCCTCCCATGGATGGGCGTATGAGAGACAGTGGGGTTTGGAAAGCCTGGATAGACACATCAAGCCCTCAACTTTGGTGACATCTTCCTAAATATTAATTTATGTAACAGAAATATATGGAAATGTAGAAATTGATACAATCAGCTTCCTGAGCAGCAGACAGGTATGATGTTTGTGCCTCCTGCTACCTGGCTGCCCAGTAATGTTGCCCTATGTATTCAAAAAGAATTTTTCATGAGCAATTACTTCTCTGTGCTGTGCTTCTTGCAATTCTCAGGGACAAGCTGAACTCCAGACTCTGAAAAATAGGCTTGTGGGAGACTCATTTTTTTTCCCACCAATCATTTCTGATCCTTGCCTCCCTTTTTATAGGCTTGGAAAGGCTGTATAGTCATTTATACTCGAACTTTTCCTAGTCAAATATTATAGGTACCTGACTTTGCCCATCTCTAATAAGTAGGCAGACATCTGAAAGGCTGCTCACCGTTTCTGTGGGTTCATTGACATTTTGAAAATGTGCTTCTTTTTATCATCTCTAAAATGTCTTCCCCTACAAACATCATACTTAGAGTGATTTATTAGCCTTTCTGGAGATTTCTGCCTTTTAATGCCTGCTGGGGAATTTTCCGGAAGATTGCAGGGATGTAAAAATTTGGCAATGGGTTGCACAGCTGTATGTGCACATCTATACATGTGTAAGTACATATGTATGCATATTGACACATGTATATCTACATATGTACAACTGCACTTGGCTAACAGCAGGATGGATCAATCTAGACTTATGAAGAAAAAGAATATGAAACAGCAATGGGGCAAGACAAGGACAAAAAGAAACTTTTCTAAAGGTCGACAAAGAGAAACTGATTTGAAAATACATCTTGTCGAAGGAGTACAGGGAACATTTTCAAAATCTCCATCTCCACACGACTAAAGCACAGAGGTTTTGTGCTGTTTGCTGTCCCAGGCTCTCACACAGCTGCCTCGGGACAGCAGTGAGCCCCGGCAGCGCTGCGTGGCCCTGGCAGCGAGCGCACAGCTTCGGCCATTGCAGAGCCTTGGCTCTCCATCAGTGGTCTGAAATCCCATTTTATCCAACAGAGAAAGGACAAATGCAGTTCACCCTTCAAACTGAGGATACGGCTATTGAAAATTCGGGTGCAGATCTATCAATGTCGGAAATTTAAGAAACATTGACTTCCATATGTCAGTCCAGATTTCCTCCCCACTTCCCAGATGGAAGTGCAGATGCTGTGCTGCGTTTGCAGCCTCAGCTCATGAATCCAAGAAAGGCATGTTTGGGTCTGTAGATACCCAGACACCTCAAAGCATTTGTGTGTTGCTGAGGGGTGCTCACGTGCCTTGCCCGTTTGTCCAGGATGCTCGAGAGCTGCAGCCCTGCCAGGGCCATTGGCTGCCTGAGAAAGCAGACAAGTGCCATCCTGCTCAGAAGGGAAGTCAACAGCTTGTGGGAAGTGTTGGCCCACGAGGTCAAGAGTGGAGATTTCAGTGAGTTTCCAGTACATCCACCTGACACCAAGGAGAGGGCCGGCTGGAACAGCTCTGTGGCTGCAGACGCTGTCGGGATGAAACGGAGAGGCAGTGGGTGGAGGTGCAGCTCTGCCTTCCCCCAGCTCTCCTGAGCTGCACTGGCAATCCTCCGCATCCCCACCCGCTCCTAGCAGCACCACTTGCTTTCTTTAACCGTAATAGGATTTTCAAAGACTTGAAGCTGTCTGGCAGTCTCCCTCTCGAATCCTTTTGGAGATAATCAGACTGATGTGTTAATCACGTTTATGCTGTATTTAAAAATAGTGGGATAAAGTCTGAAAAGTGCTGAGCAGCGCTCTTCACCTGCAGCTTGTTTACAACCCAAGCAGAAAGAAAGGTGGCAGACAGCATAGCAAGCAGGGGTGTCCAGATGCTTTGCATATGGATTAGAAAATAACCCAGACCCCGATTATTGGCTGCGTTGAGGTTCCTTTGCTATGATTGAGGATGAGGAATGGAGAATTGCTGTCTCAGCTTGATCACGCCTGAGGATAACCACCCCGAGCTGATCCTTCCTCAGCCCGTGAGCAGCCTCTGATCTGTGGGATTTATGCTACACATGATTAGGTGTGAAATGGAGAGGAAGTTTATTGCAGAACGCTTGGCATGGGCTTGGGGAGTAAATTGATAAAGCCGACGTGTACATTGTCAAGTTGGGTGTTCTCAATTTATAGAAACCCCAAAAGCCATTACTCAGTTCCACCTCGTGCTGCTCTCCCTGCCAAATCGTGGTGTATTTATAGGAATAAAAAGGAAGAACTGGTTGAAGATGAAGAGGCCACTACACACACACGTACAAAACGGTTAGCTTTTGGGGTCTGACAGTCTGTCTGTAACAAGAGCTCTTACACCAACAACTAGCCAATGTAGAGGCATGTAAAATGATTTAATTCTCCTTTTTCTTTCGTTCAGGAGGTCTCTTTCATAGAATGTAAACCACTCTCTTCAGTCTGCTAATTGTGTGCAATCACAGAATGGACAAGGCACTTAGGATTCCCTAGAACCACGAGAGCACATCATGTCCTAAAATGATCACCCTTGGTCTCAGAGTGCCCTCTGGGAGTGAATTTGTTACTCTGACTTCCAGGTGCTTTCTGAACTGCCAGGGGAGTGCATAGGCTGCCATTCCCTTTCTGCTGTCCTGGTCGCAAGCAGACACCAAGAAGGAAGCAGCTCTGGGTCTCCTGAAGCTCTGTGCCCCACCTGGAGGACGTTACAGGGAGCTGGAGGTGAGGGCACTGCGTGGGGCTGGGAGGACATTGGGACGTATCTGCAGCATCTCAGCTGCCCTCAGCCTCACTGCAGCGACAGCTCGTGCCAGAGGAGCTTCAGACACGTTGGTTGCCCTTGGTGAGAAGGCCAACTGTCCATGTTAGTGTGGGATGTCACTGTTAATGAGTGTGATTATTCTCGGGCTCGCATGTCTCTTCCCATTAGCCATGGCGTGCGGCTGCCTGACACCCTGAACATGTTCTCTTTCTGCTTTGCATCGTGCAGCCTGCTGCATAAATGGCAATGCAAATGTTTCCTTGATAATTTTGTCACACCAGATCTGATCACATTCGTTCTGTCTCATGCACACGCACGTACATTTGGAGACGTTTGCCCCGAGGCACCAAAGCCAAGCTCTGCTCTGTTAGTGGAAGAGACCCAGCAGGAAGGGATCCTGAGTGCTTGTGCGTGAGCTGGCCTGTTGTAGCCAGTTCTGTGGGCTTTGCAGGACCAGGGGAAGCATGGTGGTAGTGCTCTCAAATTAAAGCATTGCCTTGTTGTGCACAGGGGCCCAACCCCGGTGACAGCCTCACATAAACCACTTTGTTGCTCTGTGCCTGGACTGGATAAACCATCCCTAGGGGTTTATTTACTGGAAGCTTAATTAATCTGTTTGCCATGTGCTTTTAGATGGTCTCATATAGTGGCAAGATGACAGCAGGAAGAGTTGCTTCTTAGTTCCAGGGCATCAGCAGCCATTTCTAAACCCGAGCTTCCCGATTCCAGCCCTTCCCTGAGCAGACACGGCAGCTCCTGGACAGCATCCATTCACGGGCTGGGCAGGGCTGGGCTTGGTGTGGCTGCCTTTCGTCCCTGTGCTTCACTTCTCAATGGAGAGAGCCCTCAAAGGCTCCTTTGAAGCCCGGAGCTATTCCAGGCCCTGGGAGATGAAAGCCAGCCTGAGCGGGGCTGGGGAAGGAGCTGTCAGAGCCTGAGCTCAGCTGCCAGCTCCTGCTCCTGACATCAAAGCCCATCCATTCTCGTTTGCCACAGCCTCCATATTTCAAAAGGGGACTAATTCCACTTCCTCTGTCCTCCTGAGACCTGTGGTTTGCTGCTTGCCTTTTAGATGGTTGCATTTCATACATATTGCCAGGGAAAGAGGTGGAAGCCAGGTGTGCCTGGAGGCTGCTGGCAGTGTCCGGCGTCATTCAGCCATTGCCCCCCACCTGGAAAGCTCTGAAGTGAAATCAGAAGAAATCAAACGTGGGAAAGCAGGAAAAAAAAAAAAGCAGTTTGGCTTTGTGTGGTACAGAGAACTAAATCCATCTCTTTTTGATATGCAGAAACAAAGAAAGGGAAAAAAGCATTCCCTGCTTGGAAGTGATTTTGTTTGGTTTTTTTTTTTGACAGCAGATTTAAGATTGGAATTTCTCTGCAGTGTGAGACCAAGCCCCAGGACTCTTTGAAAGCCCAGCAGCTGGTGCTGATACCAACCAGGGTTGAGATGAGGCCTCACCCACCCTGTGCTGCTGTATTCCATCCAGCACGGCAGCAGTAAGGCTGGAGACGAGCACTGCCCTGCACTGTGCAGCTCGTGCACAAGCAAACAGAGCATTAGCAGCTGCTCAGTGTGCTGCATCTCCATTTCCAAAGCATTTTATGTAAAAAATTAAACATTAGCAGCTGTTTGCGAGTGAATGTGTAGCAATTCCTCATTTGGCATAATAGCCCTGAAGGACTAGTAAAACTTTTATCTGTTCCACTTGGTGACATTATCAGGCTGACACAGATCTGAACAAGGGCAAGGAAAGAACATTATAATTAGGGGCTTATTGATTGCCTTAAAAAATTAAATAAAAAGGTTGTATGCAGTGGAAATGTGGTCTCCTTGTTAGCCATTGGCTGAGTCAGACTGACACAGCTGGGGCTCTGGAGCCCTGGTGCTGCAGCAGAGCATCCCGGGAGCAGATCCCAGGATTTCTCCAGCTGTGGGGAAGCATCGGTTGTCAGACAGTGGCAGCACCCCGAGCCCTGAGGGCACGTGGGGATGTGCAGCTCCAGAGCCTGGCACAGGGAATGGGGGTGCCCCTTGCCCTGCTCCCCCCATCAGCCCGAGGTTATGTGACATGGGCAAGGAGGACCTCAGCCTGCCCTGATGGGAGCTGTCTGCTGCAGAACGTTCACAGTCTCTCCACGAGCCTCCAGGTTCCCTAAGGGGGGAAGCTCATTCGTGCCTCTCAGAGCTGTTCCTTGTGTTGCAGCACACCCTGGGCAATGTCACTGTCTTGGTGACGTGCTGGTCCCATTTTGATAGCTTCCTTTGTATCTCTAGGGCTGAGCAACAGGAAGCTTCTGCAGCCTTTTTAGGTCTCCTGCAGCTCCTGAGCCCATTTACCCCATAGGGAACAGTCTGGTGACTGGCAGAGCTCTCAGGCTCTCTGCTGGGTGGGGCAGTGCAGGGAGCAGACCCCCACCCCCAGGTAAGGACCTGCATTAAATTAAATAACGCCCTCACATCTCTGTGATCTGGGGATCTGAAGCCTGGGGGTCTCCTGGCTGCCCAGCTCGGCTGCTCCCCAGGTGATGTGCAGCTCTGTCCTTAGGGGGTGGCTTTTCCTTCTGGAGCTTCAAAGAGGCAGTTTAATGCTTTGGCTCTGTTATACCTGAATTCCTCCTCATCCCCAGGGTATTTTAAGCACAGGCAACCTGATAATTCTCTGTCAGATCTATGTCTTAATAGTGACAGGCATCCAGCTGATGTAAATCATATTCCATTGAAGTCAAAATTAGGAGCTCGCCAAGTGTTGCATAAGAGTGTGATAGGCCATTTATTTTTATTTAATTATTTTTGGAGGCAAATCATACAAAATCCCTCTGCTGTGTGAGTTGTCCTGCTTATATTCATATTTCCTCTTCCGTGCCTTCTTTTATGTGAAGTGCACAAAGTTTTGCTGCTCGTGCTCCCATGGAGCTGTTAAGATGGACATTGTGCACTAACGGGGATCCTCTGAATGATGTGGGGTTCTCTGAGCTGTCTCAGCACAGTGTTTAAATGGGCTTTTGCTTCTTGGGCCATCCCAGCTGGCAGCCTGGGCTGGCAGAGCTTAGCTGGGCATGGGCTGTGTGTGCCCAGGCACTGCCACAGGTGGGGATGGGGTGGGGGGACCCAGCCTGGCCCTGCCGAGCTCCTGCCCCATCCTGGGGGGAGCACGGGATCAGATCAGGACAGAGCCTGACAACGAGGGCATGGGGAATGAATGGAGAAAATGAGGTTGTGGCAACATCAAAAGATCGCTGCATCAAAGGGTAATAATTGCCAGAACAGGAGAGATCTGAGCTATCTGATGGCTGCTCTATGAGATTACCAGTTATCAGAATGGGAAAAAAAAATATATCAGAATTAAAAACCTCATGTGTGGAAAATTAAGGACAGGAGCAGCGATGGCAGCACGGTGTTTTTTGATCCCGTTCTCAGGAGCAGAGCATCAGTGAGGGACAGAGCTGGCAGCGGAGCCGTGGCACAGCCAGCAGCATCCCACAGCCTGGGAGAAGTGCCCGGATCTGTGCGTGGTGATGGGGCACTGCTCACCCAACATCCATGTGGCTGGGAGGAGGGATCCTGGCACCAGTGCCACCAAAGCCAGAAATCTGCAGAAGACATAAATTTGGGGTTGGTAGCCCATGTGCTTCCTGCTGCAGGTCCTCCCCCTGCCCTTCACCAGCCCATCGAGCTGCTCCGTGCAACATGAGCAGGGCTGCAGCTGCTGGGCACCTCGTTTTGCTGGGCACCAACAGATTTCCCTCTGAGGTTAAGGGGGAAAGCACACAGTGAAAATTTCAGTCCTTGCTTCACTGTTGTTTCGGCTGCTCCACGGCAGCATCGAGCACTAAACTTGAACGTGTGTAACGGAGGGGATGGAGCGAGCACGTAATTGCCAAATTTACAAAAATGGGGGAAATTTAAAGGGAGAATGGAGAAATATTAAATGATCTCATTCTCCTGAGCCTTAATGGAAACGAATAGAGGCTGCTAGACAGCTCAGGAAGGCAATTATAGGGGAATAATCGGTGGTGTTTAGCGAAGCGGTGATGTGGGGCATGTGAACATGATGGATCTGGCTGCTGTTTCCAGTTAATAATAACGCACTTTAAGAAAAGGCGGTGCTGCACATGTTTGTGCTTTTGTGTCTGTTTATGTAGGAGAGGAGCCAGCCTGTTTGTTTTCATTTTTTTTCTGCACCGGGAATTGCCTTGAGTCCTGTGACTGGGGCGGCCGTCGCAGTGCACAGTTCCCCCTAAGGCAGAGCCTCTGCAAGGCAGCGTTTGCTTTTGTGAAGGTGTTGGCCTTCTTTCCCCAGCCCAGCTGCTGGAAAACAGTGGCTTAGGGAGCTGCTGTGCTCCCTGTGAGTTGTTGCGTGCCCTGGTTGATGGCCATCGGTGGCTCTGAGATAGCTCAGAAGTCGTTGTTAACAGTAAAATGTCTGTGCCTGAAAAGAAAGATTAAAAAAATTGACCAGGGAAAGACTTTTCCTTTTCTTAAACCTTAGGTCCTCCTTTCTGCTGCTGGGCTGGAAGAACAGCTGGGTAAGCTGTGACAAAAGAGCCTCTTAAATCTGAAGTGTTGCTGAGGTTTGGGAAGTTGGTTTGGCTTTTCCTGTCTCACTGGGAAGCAAAGCACCCATCACCCACAGGCAGGGCTGGGCGATGGAGGATGGCAGAGGCGTGGGTGGAAAGGAGACGTCCAGGCCCCACGGCGAAGGAGCTGCCTCGCTGTCCCATGCAGGTGTGGGGGCCATGGGGCTGGTGCTTGGCAGCAGGGTCGCTTTGCCTCTCTCTGGCAATCAAAGCAACCCTGAAACTGACTTTAAATGACCACGGGGTGCAAATGAGCCTTGAGGAAAATGTCAGAGGACCTAATGAGGCTGTACATACAGTTGCTGTTGGTACAAACAAGTTCTCTCTTCCTACTTTCTTCCTCTGTAGGTCCTGAATCCAATCACAGCAGCACTGACAGGCTGCTTGCAGCCACTGGGCAGCACTGGGTTACTCTGCATTTTGTCTGCGGGCTCTGTCAAGCTGATCCAGGCTCCCAAATCCTCAGTCTGATTTCCAGATCAAACACACGGGGATAAGCCCAGAGAAAAGTGCTGAAGACAAACACATTTAAATATTTATCTGGAATGGAATGAATGAAATTCCAAACTCCTGAGATTTACTTGTTGCTAATGATTTGCTAATGAGTCAGTCGGATGCGGGCTGACAAGAAATGCATTTCCCAACATGGAGGACCCATGTTTGTGTCTTGTACTGGTTACTTCATGAGGCACCTTATTTACCAGTGGACACCTACAAATCGGGTGAGCAGGGAAACAAAGAACCAAACTGTGATGCCATGAGAGCATCTGCACAGAGCGCATTGCAGAACAGCAAACAGAATCCATGAGTTTCTTGTTCAAAGGTTTATTCGTAAGTAACATTTCATAAACTCTCCATCTCACTCCAGATCTGGGATGTGCTTCGTTATTTCTGAGAAAAGGAAAATGAAGATGTACTTTTTCCTGTTTTTCTATCAAGGTGTATGTGAAGCTGGTTTAGTGCTGGAGAAATGTTGCAGCGAGTTCGGCCTGTAGAGTCGTGCCCTCAGGTTATCTACACATCGTATTGAAAGCTTTTTCTGTCTGTTATGTCTGGAGGTCCCAATTCCAACTTGTTTGCAGGTCAGCAAAGCATTGTGGATTCAACACCCAGTCCATTGCTGTCACGCTCTCACCAGAAATACCCAGCTTTGCAGTAAGTCCTTCAGTGGTGAGGCCACACCTGCTGGGAATGGGCATTGTGTGCCTGTGGAGCTTCACTGCTCCACAAACAGGCCCAATTTGTATGGATAGAGGATGTATTAATTGCCCTAATCTGGACTCCAGCAGACTTTGATTTCCTCGAGGATGTTTAAGGATGCTACAAAGGGAGAAGAAATGGCATAAGTGTTAGGAATGAGTGGCTGTTACAAGGAGGAAATCTGAGAAACGGAGCTGAAAATTAGAGGGTGAGATTTATGCACAAAACAGGCTTCAGCTCAGTGCCCGTCTTTGTGGGGAGAAAGAAAGTGGATGGGGATTTTGAGACTGTCAACAGTTTTCTTTTTTGACATTTCACAGCGTAACTTTGCAACCTCTTTGTGTTAAAACAGCAGCTGTTGAAAATCAACCTGGCTGTAAATATTGTTAAATAACCCGAGAATGAAATGAAAATCTATTTCAAAAGAAATATTAAACACTGGCTGGCAAGGAAATTCTTTTAATTTTTATTTCATCAAGTACAACCCTATGTACAATACATACATGTTTTACATACTTTTAAAAATAATAATAATAATAAAGATCTGCCTTTATAGTAAACAGTGGAGTACATTGTGCACCCAGCACAAATTCAGACTGAAATTGAAAGGGGAAGGTGGCATTTAGCTGATTCTTCAGTACCTCTGTTTTTCTTCTGGTTTGCAAGTATTGAAGTTACAAGAATTCACCATTCAGCTGGATGTTCCTGCAGAAATTTACTTCACGCTCAAAAGACAGGGAGAGGCAGCTGTGCTAGAATAGCAGTCCTGGGCCACTGGTGCAGCAGGATCCCCACAGAAGGTGGCACATGGTCCAGGGTGCGAGAGGAGACCCTGCCCGAGTGTGGGGAGGGAGAGCCTACACAGCAGAGAAGTGTCAGGGAGCAGAAGGAGGGTCGGGAAGTAAAACAAAAAGGAGAAACTGGCAGCACAGGCAGGCACCTCCAGAATAAAGTACTGCAGAGTTCTCAGAGCAGTCAGGACATCAGTGCCCTGCAAAAATATTTCTGTCCGTGGCCACAGGGCTCCATCAGCAGCGGGACGGGAGGGACACCCGGGGGGGGATGCTGCATGTGTGCAGGGCAGGGTGCTGCCTGAAAACAATTCCTTCAGCTTGGATTCCCACCTCAGTTCCTGCAGGTTTCCCATCGCCCTGGGTCTGCAGGCTGCCATCAGCGCTGCCTCCTGCAGCTCGAGCTGCCCATGGTGGGGCCGGGGACACACATCCTTCCCAGAGCCATTCTGCATTGTTTGCAGTCTGCATTGTGGAGTCATTACTCAGTGGTACAAGAGTGCGTGCGTGCGTGTTGGGGGGGAATAATTGTGCCGTTAATGATTGCTGGTTTGATTACAGGATGCAATTGTCACGGCAGTTGGAAGCCAATCAATGCGTCATGAGTGGGAGCCCGCTGGTGCTTTCCAATGGCCCTTGATTGAAAAGGAAGCTCTTGGCTATCTTCAAGCAGCAGGAGAGGAAGCAGCACGGTGAAGGTGAGGCAAGTGCCAGACTCCCACTCCCGATGCATCACAGCTCATTTTCACCCTGGTTTAGTCACACAATCTGCTTTTTTCTCCTCTCCGAGGCCTTCTTCTCCCTTTGCTCCCCACCAGACAATGTATTGAACAGCCTCAGCTCTACAGTGACAAAATCAGAGTGCTCAGCCCTGGGCTCTGCTGTATTTCCCTGCCCACCAGATAGCTGTGTGCCTGCAGTGCATCTCGGGGCTATGCAGGCTGCTGCTGGCCTCGCCACGCAGCCCAGCTCTGTGCAGCTGTGGCAGTGCGTAGCTGGAGCCCAGCACGGAGCGGGTGACAAGGTACAGGCAGTATTTTAGTGCAGCAGTAGGGGGTTTAATTAGAGTGACAGCTGAAGATGAAAATACATAGCATTTCTCCTTGGATTTTCAGATATGTGGGTTTTCAGATAGTGGAATTGCTTCTAGGAAATTTCTCAGCATCACATATGTCCTTTTTCTTCCTACGAATGAAAGTCAGATTGTGTTTTGGTTATAGTGCCAGGTATATTTCTATGTCTAATAACTTTGGTCTGTCTCAAGATGTAGGAGATTCATGAAGGAAAAAGAAAGTCCTGGGTTCTTCCTTGGGTTCCACACTGCAGAAACATTTTCTGATTGATGCTCAGGGCTCTCGGTGAATGTTGTGATGTTTGCCTTGCAATCCAGACACCAGCTTGGCTTATGGGGATGCAGGGACACAGCATAAAGCTCTCCCCTTTAAGAGGATATATGGAGCAGTATTATCTGTATTGTAGAAATCACTGTCATTTCTAATGTACATTTGTAGATCAACACTGATATCTTGTTCCTAGTAATTCCTAGCAGAGAGGTTGGCTCTCACCCGAGCCCACAGTGAGGATTTCAATTATCTGGTGGGAAGCACATGGCCTGTGGTACCTGGAGTGTTCTTGTCTGGCTTGAGAGTTATCTGATCTTCTGTTTTGCTGCGGCTAAATGAAAGTGGAGATGTACTTGGAATTTAAAGGTGCATGTTCCTACCTAAGCCGGGTTAGCCATTAATATGGAGTTGAACCTGCTGCATAGCCAGGGCCCTGTCATAGCAGAGCCTTGTGCTGGGATGGGCTTGTTACACGATATTCAGCACCACAAAAATAACAGTTTTCAACAAACTTCAACAGTCGCTCAGGCAAACTGCAAGTGCCTGTGTCCTGTGCTTTTAGAACTGCTCGCAGAGCTGCAGAGGGGTCTGAGAACCCTGGTACACTCCTTTCTCCTCAGAAACCCTGCTAATGCATCCACCCTTTTAGCTTGTTAAATATGGGATAAGGCTAAAAGGTAAACACTCAGATACAATTGTCATAGCAGAAATAATTTTAAAAATCCAACTTAGAAGCTCTCTTGATATCAGAAATAATTACATGTCTCAGCACCAGGTCTCAGGCTGTTTTCTATACCCTTTCATTACCCAACCAACGTGACAAGGCAGCCCACACACTCCTAAATAACTCTGGAAAAAATAAAAGCCTCTTACAGGATGAAGTGGATAGCTGGCATGCACAGAGGTGGTATCTTTGTTCATTAATGATGTACAAGTGACAGCCATCGTGGGAGTGGGTTTCAGCAGATAGAAAATTTGGGACTTTGAAGAACTGGTCAGAGTTTGACCAGTTTGGCTGTGCTGAGGAGAGGAGGGCATCACAGGGCTGCGTGCAGGTTGAGCACAAGGACTAACCCAGCCCCAGAGAATGCTCTGGGCAGCTGATTCTGATCTGCAATTAATGGCTGAGCAAGAAAGCATAGCACTGCTTTGCTGGTAGTTATCTTCCATAGATAATCTTTTCTGAGGCCTGAACCCAAAAATGCTGCAGAAAAGAGCCCCTTTGGCTTCAGCAGTCCTTAAATAGGAGCAGAATGTTTTCTGAATGACTGCCACAGCCTTCCCAGACACTCCTAATGCTCTTACAGGATCAGGAAAGGGAGAGCTAGAACTGAGATGGGGCAGCTGTCAGGCTCACAGCCATGATGCGTGGACTCTGTCCTTCCTCTTCTTTTCTTTTGCCCCGTCTCTCAATAGGCAACCGTCCCCAGTCTCCCACACAAAGTTGGACCTTGCCACAGTCTCATCCTTTCAGATAAGAAGAACTATCATCTAGCTCACCCCAACACTTCTACTAAAACGAGGGAAACTTGTTTTGGTAGATAGATAGATAGATAGCCAGATAGACAATCTCATGAAAATGGCATTCTTGACCACACTCTGTAGCCAGTGGTAGATTAACAAGGAAGGAATCTGCAAGAAAACAGGCAATTTTAGATTAATCTTTTTCCCAGATTCTGGAGTTCAGTGCTTTCTAAGCTTAATATATAATATATGTAGTGATGGTATACAGTAAGAACTTATCTCAATGAAAATTCTTCCAATCTGTTCTTGGTTTTGGCCTCTAAAATGTCCTGTGACAATGAGTGTCTCAGATATTCTTTAATTTGTACTAATCATTTTTGTTTGTTGTTTGTTTTAACCCTGTTGCCAACACATTTCATTAGGCATTTCCCTGATTTCATGTTTTAAGAAGCTGGAAATAATCACTCCATGTTCATCTTCTCCACACAATTGATGATTTTACAGGTTTGTCTCACCTTTTACTCTTCTTTATCCACCCCAGCTGAATCCTGGTTATTTAACCCAGAATTCCAGACTTCCAGAATCTATCATTTAAGTCATAGATTCCTTCCCAATGAATTTTCTGACCATTTTTATCATGCAGTGTCATGAGAACCTTTTACACTTCTTTGAAATGAACTTCAGTTTTGGTTACCACAAATAATTTTCCATCATCTGCAATTTGCCATATTCGTTTTTGAGGTTACACAGAGCTGCTGAACTAAACAAGCTCCAGCAGAAATCCTTTCAAGACCTCACTGGCAACCAGTAAAGGCCTTCCTTACCTTTTGGTTTTTGTTGTATAACCAGCCATTAATCTACAAAACGAGCGGTCCTCCTATGCCAGGGTGGTCTCGCTTCTTTACGGCCCCTAGTGAGCAATGTCAATGAAATCTCTATTGAAATCCAGCAACGCTACGTTCACCAATCCTGTTTATATACAAGGTCATAAACACTCTTAAAGAACTCCAGTAGGTTTCTGATCACAACTTGACTCAACAAAAGCTACGTTGACTCATTCCATTCATTCACATACCTACTTATTCTTTTCTGTATTACACTTCCATAACTTGTCCAGTACAGACGATTGTTTCCTTAATGAAAGAGAAACAATGGAAGAGAATAGTCACTGTCCTTTAAATTTAAAGATGATTGATGTTCTCAGCAAAGCACATCGTGATTTAACGCACTGTTTTTCTGTTTGCCATTCCTGCCTTTCAGGGAGCAGGGAGGAGGAGTGGCAGGACTCCCCTACAAGCAAAGTGCAGAGAGCAATGCAGTTACAGTGGCATCATGGAGGTAGAGGTAGGAGAAAAGATATCTTGAAGGGAAGGATGAAATTTCACAGTCGACTCACTGGGATCTTTGTGAGCTGAAGTCCTTTTGAAGATCTTCTGTATGGTGGTCTGGTGGAGGAGATAGTAGTAACAAGATGGCAAAGCCAAATTTCCTCTGATGTGGAAACGCTTGTCTAAGTTTCAATTTTTCTTTAGCATTTAACTTTTCTGTTAGGGTGTATTTATTTCCTGGGTTTAGTTTGCCACCTGCAGACAAAGTGTAAACGAGAGAGCTTTAGCACATAGCCATATGTGATGGATATTTATAGGTGACACATGTTTTGCAAGGAGAGTGGTTGTTGAACTTGAGTTTTATTTTTAACTTTTTACCCAGAAATCAGACCTAGCACTGAATACTGAGGGCCTGAACTTCCCTAACTGTGGTTGAGCAAATCTGTAGTGCTCTAATAGGACAGGAGAAAGCTTAATCTTTGTTGGAAAATGTAGATTTGATGGTTGTCCAGGCTGCAGCAGTAAATATTCTTGGGCAGAGCTTGTCAGATTGTTTACTTCAGTTATCTAAGAGAATGCATACAAACAACAACTCTCTGACAGCCCATAGACTTTCACCCAAAAGCATTATTTGTGGCAACACCGGTGTTGCAAGGCTGATAATAAATCACAAGCTCAGAGTGATCATCTGGAGCAGGTTGCTCTTAAGCTGCAGCCTGTCCTGCTGCTATTAAAGTCAGTGACCATTCTGTGTCCTGTCTTTTTGTCACTGATGCAGAAAATGGACTTTCTCAGCTTTCAGAGACAACCTGGTATCCCCACTGCCAGATGTGTTTGCAGGTCTGTGCTTTACTCAGCCTGGCTGGCTGATACCCTGCCCTGAGAAGTTGGGCTGTGCAGTGCTGGCAGTGGGTGCTGCCGCAGCACCTCCTGCAACAGAAAGTTCATTTTGGAAGGACAAAGAATACCAAAACCAATACCAAAATCAAGCAACCTGCAGCACCCCAATGCTTCATTTGTAGGGAAGTATGTGAATTTTTAACTTGGATATTAACGTCCTACTACAGCTAAACCCATGTAGGTGGTCACACTTGGAGCACAACTATGAATTTATGGTGTGAGTAAAGGCGCTGGGAATTTGTCATGGAGCAGAGGCAGCATTTCTCCTTGTCACATGTGAACACATTTTGTGTGCATAAAGAGAGAATTTGGGCACCATTGTGGTGGGAAAGCTTGTAAAAGAATGGAGAGGGGGAAAAAAAAGACACACACTTGTTTATAGGTGGTGTCAAGAAAAGAAATAACCTCTGCAACAGTGCCTGGCCCTCCAGGGCTGGGGAGGTGGCACTTTCCACCTGCACAGAATTTACTGGAAACATAAAATCCAACAAGAAGAAATGTATCATTTGTGCTGATAGTCTACTACAGAGGTTCTGCTGGGAATGTTACCTCCCCTCACTCGCTTCGTCCTGGTGCGGGATCACCTCTGCTATCTCCATGCAGAAATGCTGCTGAACCAGGGCCCGTGCCCACACTGCTGTGTTATCCTCTCGTCTTCTGGTGTGGCCACGAGGAGCTGGTTTTGTTCTCAGGGTGGAGTGACTCACGTAGATGTGAAGAGCGGATTTGTAGGCAGGCATTGTGAACAATACCCAGTGTCTAGCATCCTTGGACAATGTCTGAGCAACGGGAGGGAGGATGCAAGAGTGAGGTCTGGCCAGGACGCCAGATTCTGTGCAGAAGTACCTGGTTGTTAGATAGACTCAAAGAGGACCATTAAAAATCAAAGTTGTAATCATGAGGAGTGTTTCTGAATGTATTCAGATTTTCATGGCTCTTCTTCAGACTTATTTTATATTACACTGAGGATTTGTTAAATTATTTTCCTGGGTTGGTAGCTCTTTGTATTTTCCCAGGAAGCAGCTTCTTTGATCATTTCCTGAGATAAGTCACTGGGTGAAATGGTCACTGGCTCTTATTCATGCTGACAGTTTTGATGTTGCTCAGAAAGATGTGGATTACCAGGAGAGGCAGGGTAGCACTGCCCTGCAGCCGTCCGTCCCAGCCTGGCTGTCAGCCCCCCTGCAAGGAGCCTGGGCACAAACGGGCTGTGCTGCTCTGCCCTGTGCCTCCCCGCACAGGGCTGCAATCCAGCTCTGCTTTCCATTCTTTTTTCTGTGTTTGAAGACGAAAGGCAACCAAGGGCTGAAAGAGAAAAGCAGACAGCTACCAGAAGAGAAATCTTACATTAATGCAGAAAAGAGGGAAGAAAATCTCTGTTTTGGAAGGCTGTGTATGTGGCTGTAGAAATCTCTTCTTGCACTACGCTTGCAGGCTCAGGCAGGCCTCCAAGCAGCAGGAAAACTCCCTCCCCCAGGTACTCCCACTGCAATCTCTGTCCTGCTTGCTGGCTGTTTGTTGTGATCACTCACGTTGCCCCACTGTGTCATTCCTGAGGCTCCACAGTGAGAGCCTTCTGATCTGTGAGCAAGGAGGGTGTGGAAGGATGCAGAGAAATTATCTCAAGTTTCACCAGCACAGGTTTAGAGTGGATATCAGGAAGAATTTATTGACATAAAGGATGGCCAAGCATTGGAAGGGGCTGCCCAGGGCAGTGGTGGAGTCCCCGTCCATGGAGGCACATGTGGACGTGGCACTGAGGGCCATGGCTCAGTGGTGGGACTCAATGGGTCCGGGTGGTGGTTGAGCCTGGTCTTGGAAGTCTTTTCCAACCTGGATGATTCTATCATTTGAGAGCACTCTTGAAGGAGCTCTTGAACAAAGATGGTCTTTCAGCAGCAAGCCATTCTTCTCTTTCTTTCAGGAAGTCTTGCTCAAGTGCCAGGACTTGGTTTAGGGCTCGGCCCTGTGACTGCTGCTGTTGGAAGGAGGCAGCGGGAGGCGAGGGCTCCTCCTGCCCCGGGCTGCACCGCAGGCAGCCCTGCCACAACCAGGGCCCAGCTGTCAGCACAGAGGGAACACAGAGCGTGGTGCAGAGAGCAGACAGACTCAGAGGTGATTCTCCGTGCTTAGCAAGAAACATAGATTTGTGCTACTCAGAGGCTGCTATGGTTGGGCTGAGGATTTTTAAGGCCTCGAAATTATCTTGAAGGGGTATGTACATATGTATTTAGATAGGAATTTAAGTAAAACTTTATTATCTTTCCAGGCATTTTCACAATATCTTGGAGAGAGAAATAAGAATATGGTTGGAAATTTTGATTGAAAAATTGGACGCTTCTGATTGCTGTTATCTCCTGCCATCCTGCCCATTAGCCAAAGACTCAAGCAGAAATTGACTGTCAGGGCAATAGTTTATTTTTCTTCCCTTCAGGACAGTATTTTCTGTTTATTTATCTCTCCAATATTTGTAATTTATGTTGGACATTTCTTCATCTACCATTCCTAGTACATGTTTGTCTGAAAATGCTGAAAGCTTTAACAGCAGCCCTGGAGGAGGAGGAGGGCTTTGTGATGAAGATGAGATTTTGGCATCTGAGCTTCACTCGGCTGCTGCTGGCAGTGTGGGTTCCCTTGGGGGAACTGTGTGCAGCTGTGCAACCTGCAGAGCTTCCTGGGCTGGGGGCCTGGGCCTGGGCACTGTGTGACAGCGTGGGGACAGCGTGGGGCATGTGCAGCACGTCGCTCCTGAGCTGGGTGCATGGTGTGCCTGAATGACCCCACACCTCCATTTAACCTCCGTAAAATCAAACTGAGAATGATTTTCTCTCCCTTTGTGTGTTTGCCCTCTGTCCACGATCTGCAGCTTCGTGGTGGGCAGACACCCTCGTGCTGGGATGGATCTGTGTCTGTGCGTGTGAGTGTGTGTGTTTAACAGATTAAGTTAAAAACAATCTTTATCGCTTCATTTAACTAAAGCATTTTTCCAGACAAGTTCCTCTGCTCGAATGTTCCTTCTAATTATCATTTTCCCTTTACAATATGTTGTGTCGTGCTGCTTAGGAGAAAGCTCATAGCGAGCACTGGGCTGCTCAGGAAATGTGTCCTGGCTGTTAGGGAGCTCAGTGAAGCGCCCACTGCTCCATCATCGCGTGGGGATGGGTGAAACTGTCCGGAAAAAAATACCCCCAGCTGAGCAGCAATGTGGAGCTTAAAAATCGCACTTTCCCTGTGTTATTTTAAGGTTTCTCCATCAGTTGCAGGATGATTTTTTCTGCCTTTCAGTGTTTCTATCTGAGCTGATTGGCGGCAGAGGCTGCGCTGTGCTTTGCAGCTGAGCGTGCCATGCCCCGAGCACCATGGCTCTGCTCTGGGCTGTGCAGGGCCCTCCTCGCTCAGAGGGACTGAACTGCAGCCACATTCATTCGCTTTTATCCCAATTCCATGAGCTGTTTGCAGCTGTTAATTTAACAGTTTAGTGCTTCCATCTTCCATAGGCAGGAGCAATTGCTTCAGTGCCTCAGCCATCGAAACTTCATTTCCAGTAACAGGACATGGAGGACCGGGAGAAGGCAGGAAAATGCTTCTGCTCCAGTGAACAGGGACAGCGCGGTGGCCACAGATGTCAGCTGAGAGTTGTTTTGTAAAATGAATCTCTGTAAGCTGCCGCTCTACAGAGATGAGACGGGAAGAGAAGAGCATGAAAGCAAGGCCATCCTGGGACGAGTTTTCTAGGACGTGGAGTCTCTGCAGAGCCAGGGGACCTCGATTAGCCCAAACAGCTAAACTATTACGTCTGTAGAGTCTCTGCTCTCATGCAGGCTGGTACACGTCTCGAAATACATAAGCATTCAGGACTCTTATCTGCAGGAACACCTCGAGCTGAACCTGGAACCATTACCCCAGCTGTAGTTACACTGAGGGAAGGAGAGAGGGGAGCTGCGATGTGCCATCGATTTATGGAAGAAAATGTCCTTTGGTCTTACATCTTCTGAAGGGGTGATGAACTTTATAACCATGAAGCTGCTTTAAAGAGTTCTCACCCAAGGACTGTATGTGAGCTTGTACCACTGAAATCAACAGGAATCTTCTCAGTGTTTTCAAAATCAGGTTTTTTCCCCTCTTCCTTTATAGGAAAAAACACAAGTTTTTTGTTTTCCAACCCCTGTGTTAACTTGTCAGATCAGTTGTCAGGCTGCAGTAGAAGCTGAAAGCTTAATCATTATGCTTATTATTTTTATTTTAAATTGTATTTATTTACTCTTTGTTTCACCAAGTCTTTTGTCTTGGAAAGAGGAATTCATCTTCCAACAGGGATGGCAACTGTTTTTCTAAGGTCAGATTTTCCATCACAAACACCTACACTTACATGAGAAGCTCTCCCTTACAGCACTGTTATGCTGCTCTGTCAGCCTCTACCTCTATTCTGAATTCTGATACCACTGAGAAAAAAAAACTTTATCCCGGATTTCAGTGTTAATTGTGACTTTGTATTTTGCTTCAGTGCTAAGCCACTCTACAGCACTTAAATGATATTTCATGCAGTGAATCGTTGTCAGCATCAGCAATCAAAGAACAGGAGTTGCTGGAGAGATTGTGCAATTTGTGTTGGATACAGTTCAAGGTCTTTCACACAGCACAGGAAACCTTGCTAATCTTCCCCTTCTAGGGCACTTTGCAGGGCGTTTGTACCACACAACTTCAGGCGTCTCATTTAGGCAATTAAGGTGGCTCCTGATCTGCTCCAGTTCCCCCTGCAATCAGTGGGGAGCAGGGAGAGCTCTGCCACGGTGTGGCTCAGAGCAGCTAAATTAGGTTCCTGTTTGCAGTGCTGCTTTGGAGAGGGCTGAGTTGCTCCTTTAATTACAGAGCAAGTCGGATTGGACTAGTTAGTCATCTGAAAATGGGCGGTGTGAATTCTGCTTTCATACATTTACCTTTAGCATCCAAGTGAGAAGACTTCAGCTAAGTCCTCCTTCCACAAATATCTGCCAGCTTCCTCTGCAGCTCGCTGCATCAGGCACGAGCATGAGGGGATAATACAGCAAAAAGCCTCTGTTTATCAGTGAAGATACTTTCCAAAAGGCATTGCCCAGCTAAGCCATGAGAGCGTGCTGCTGGGTCTGCACAGATGTCCAGACCTTTGCAGTTCCCAGCCTTCCAGGAGAAGCAACTGTGTTGTTCCCACTCAACACCCACACCTATGCAACACAGAGCTGCGAATCCTGAATTTTCTCCAGTTCAGGCAGCTCACTTCTTGCCCTGCACTGCTCTGGAGAGTGCCAGCACAGCTCACTCTACGTTCCTCTGAAGCTCAGCAAGCACCCCAGCTCCTGCCCTTACCCAGTGTTTCTGCACTTGTGTGTGTGTGATGATTTCAGGGCTTTTATGAAGGAGCCTGGATGCCCTTCTCAGAGTCACTGGAATATATAGTTTTGTCCTCTTGGATGATGCTGCTGGAGTTGTTTAGGAGCTCAGTGGTAAGGATGTTTTTTCCTCTGATGTGCTTGGTATCTCTCCCTGTGCCTTCAGTATCGGTGTTATTTATTGGCAATGCCTTGCACTTCTATAATTCTCCTTTGAATGGTCATTTGCTTTGCTGGCCAACATTTAAGTCCTGAGATCAGTGATTTTTCTCATGGCTCATAAAATAAGAAAAACCTGCACTAATGCCATTTTTTACTGTATTTCTGCCCGATGGAAATCCATATCTGGAAATGTGGGTAGGTTCACAATTCATTGGCAGGCACTGGGGAACTTATATAGTATGAAATCAAACTGCAAAATATTTTTATAAGTAGGTGTGCACATTTTAAAAGAATCCTTGTGATCAGCAGAGTCTTCCAGGTTAGATAAATAATCCCAAAAACGTACAAATGAAGTAATTTTATGGATATTTTAGGTTGCCTGGTTAGACAGCTACAGTTATTATATGAGCTGTTACACCCAATGGGAATTTCTCTATGACTTTATTGATTTAGCTTATCTTGGAGCACTGGAGTATTTATAATATTTGCAGCTACTCAGATGCAGTGGAATTCAAGCATGAAACTAAACAGCTTCTCAGATATTATCCATTCAGCCATCTGCTTGACACACAGTGGATAACCTTCCAGATTCATGGAGCTGGAGCTGTCTTTTAATGCTGATAAGCTGTAAGTAGCATGAGTGGGCTTTCTGTAGAGGAGAGCCTGGGAGTCAAAGGAGCATGCAGCATCTCAAAGCCTCTCCCAGCAAGAGGCTGGGGACCTGGAGCCATGGGTCATCAGAGGGGCTGCAGAGGGGCTGGAGGACCCCAGCAATGGGGAGAAGCAGGCATGCGTGCATCCATCAGCTGATTGTTTTTAAAGTAACTTTTCACTGAAAAGCTTTCATTTTAATGGATGATAAGATATTTTAAAATACTGTGTAGCCTGTCACAGGTCAGTGGTGAGGGAGCTACTTAAAATTCCCGTGTTGGCTGTGTTGGGTGAGTGCCCACCATGTGAAGGAAGAGCTGACAGCCCCACGTTTGGGTACGCCCGTGATTCAACTTCTGTCAAAGCCCAGGTTTGGCATCAAGTGATGAGACTCCTGAAAAGAACATTCTGAGTCCTTTTAATGCATCTTTTGGTATTACAATCTGAGGTGTATGTTGTCAAGGCATTTTCTCTTATGTCTGGGTTCAAGTTACAGTCTTGATTGTTTTAATGCAGGAATAGTGGCTCTCATCCCAGTCACAAGACTGCAGAAGCTGGGCTTTGGGGGAAAAATCCAAAACTTTCGCGCTGATAAGGCAAACCAAATACACATTTGATAGTAAAGGACTGTAATCAGAAATTTTACGTCTACCAGAAGCCAGTCTTAAAATTATTTTGACCTGAAACATCTTCCCTCTTTAGGTGAAAAGGCAGAAGGTTAGATTCTGACATCAGGAGCAATATTGGATGACTTTGGACACCTACATTTGGCCTGTGACTGTAAGTAACCATTATTTTTATCATTGCTATCGTACAATCCACTCTTGTATGGCTGTTCTTTGGTTGCCATTGCAAAGTATAAATGAAATAATGGTTTAATGGTGTCTTCTGTTATGCAGACCATATTCTGTTACTTATGGATTATGCTCCTAATATTTTGCCTAAGATAAAAATAAGATTACTGTACAAAAGAAGCATTAGAATGTCAAAGATTTTCACAGTTAGAGGAATGTTATAATTTGGGGCAGCATAAACTGGGAATTCTTGGAAAAAATAATGGTCTATATAAGATACTTTGTCAGTTACCAGAAAATAAGGATGCATTTCTGTACTTGGGAAAAGGAGGCTGCTTTCTTGATGTTAGTATTAAAGACTGTGGAAAAAGCTCAAGCACTACACTTTTTCCCTCATGCCTTATTCAAGTTCATCACAATATGATGATAAATGGAAAGGTAAAGATGATCAACTTGAGTGGTTATTTCATGTGATTATTAGTTCCAGCATTTAAGCAAAGAGAAAAGTTTTTGCTCTGTCTATTGTTTTCTTTAATGGTAGTAGTGGTTTGTTTTGGTTTGTTTTGTTTTCTTTCCTTTCGTTTGTTGAGTGGTGATATTAAAAACAATACAGCAAGAGGTTTCAAAGGTTGCACTTTACATTAAAAACAAAGATTTTTCATTTGTTTGTCTAATCTTCTGTTCACTTCCTTTCATTGCCATGAATTGGAAGGTGACAAATGACTTTGTGAAGGGATAAGAAAAAGCTTCCACAGTGACATTTAAATTGGAACCAATGTTTGATGGCATGCAGATGATTTAAATACATGTCACCAATGCAAAGCTATAATGGCAGATTTTAAAAATGCTTTTGCTTCCTTTATTGCCATTTTAACATGCATCTGGAGAGTGCTGTGATCCAATGGAGCCATTGTAAATAAGCTGCAGTAGCTGTCTTTCCAAGCTTTTCCTTTACTTGCATTCCTCAGGTGAGCTGCATTGTGGGGGCTATAAGTAATGATTATAAACTTAACACTTCCTATGCAGACAGAATTGGCAATGTTAAAGTCACCTCGCAGTGAGCACTCCTGACCCTGTTTCTGGGTTTACAATTCAGCACGGGGTCCCTGCGTGTTGAATTCCCATAATTCAGAACTCCACATCAATTGCCAGCAAACATATTCTTCCTTTCTCTAAACATGTGCAGGGGGCAGAGCAGGGATCACCATCGCTGGAAGCAAGGAAATTAGCTTCTGCAGTCAGCATGTGCCTGATACACGTGCTGAACCTCCTTTCATAGTTCTCAAACAGATCTTTGTCCTCCTCCAACAGCACTGCTGCCGTCACACCTAAATGCAGACGTGCTCCTTCAATATTCTCTCTTCGCATGCCTGGAGTCAGCTGGAATTAAATTCAAGCCTATAAGCACCACTGGCATTTGGGAAAGTGTGGATCTCTACCCAACTGTGGTAGCTTGTGCCCTGCTTGGTTTATTGGTGAAGCGGAGCTTCTTTGTTTGGGGATGTGAGTCTGTGTTGGGGTGATTATTCACTGGCTGCATAGCCAAAACCCAACTGTCTTGCAGTGTGGGAGAAGGCCTCCAAGTCCAGGGTTATTCATGCTACTTGGCATAAGAAACCCCAGTTTCCTTTGTGCTCTGTTACATGCTAGAAGACTTTGATTTCAGCAGATTTGCAGACTCCATTAAATAAACTATTAATTAAAGGGAAACCCAATGATTAAAATCTTTCAGTACCATTCATGAACTTCCAGGGACATTTTAACAGCATAAGATCAGAATATTTGCCATGAAACAACTGATACATAGATATCTGATATGGTGGTGTCTAAAAAGGAATAACTTAATGATTTTTTTATTTTTAGCTTATTCCCTTTAGGGAAATGGGAGATGAAAGTGGAAATGGCAATTGTGTACCATGAGGAACATATCTGCAATCCGTGAAGCAACTTTTTTCCTTTCTATCCCATGCTGCCCTGCTCAGGTTGCAATGCATGACCTCTACCTGATACATACAAGTCTGCAGAGCAAAGAATCTTCAAAACTTTTTTGTGAAGAGTTGTATTAAGAGTTACCTTACTGTTTGTTTAGCAATCTCATCTTTGCATCTCGCTGCTCTTCTCTTCTCCCTTGCCTGATGCTGGCTTGTCAAAGAGCTCAGGTGTCTCAGTGCCTGCATGGACGGTGCTAGCTCCTCAACACAGCAAAACTGTTCTGGAAAGGCATCAGCTTCTTTGTGGAGGGAGTGTTCTTCCTTTTGTCTTGACAGTGGAATACCTTTATATCTAGGCACGCATATGTGTGTATTGGAACTGAAACTTGCCACTCTTTAGCTGTATTCATATCTCTTTTACCTCTATCCTCGGTATAAAAAAGCTTATAAAATCATCTCTGTTTTAATTTTTCTTTACCAACACCATTCCTGAATGCATTCATTGTTTTTTTTGTACTTCTTATACTCAATTAGCTCAATCTGCTCTCCATAACAGACCTTTCAAATTGTCACTGTTCCTCTGTCTAGCTGTTATATTTCACAGCCTTTGTGTTCTCCTCACTCTCTTCGTTCCTGCTGTTAGACCCCCAGCTGTGCTGCCCCTGCTTTGGGTGTTCCTCTGCTTGTCACCAGGCAGCCTGTTCTCTCCTCCATCGCATCCAGCTCCCGCGCATTCCCTCCAGCCATCCTTTCCATCTCTTTCCCTTTACCCAGGCTCCTCACCCCTTCCAACACTCAGCTGTTATCTACGTTCTGCTTTGGCTCATCTGACTTTGCTGGAGGCTCTGTTGGGCACAGGCTCAATCTTATTTGAGATTATTAATGGGGCTGGGAACCCCTGGTGGGAGGCTGAATTCCAGGTTTCCAGGACTGCCTTGCAGAAGTACAGCATCACCGCTTGAAGGCTACGTCTTCTCCCTACCGAGATGACTTCAGACACGTTTCATCAGTACTGAGTCCTGGGGAAAACAGCAAAAGTCAGCAAAGATGTGAGTGCAGGAGGCCTGCTGCTGTCCTTTCACAAGAGAGAGATTGAAGCTGGAGATGGCTCTGCTATTGCATTGCTGAGCCAACTGCCAGCGAAGGCAGTCTGGGCCAAGGCTGAAATGTGCCAGAATGGCATGAGAAAGGAGCATTGAATCTCTGGGCGTCTGGGGACATGGATGGCACGGGGACGTGGCTCAGCCAGGGCTGGGAGCAGCTGCCCTCCCCACGTGTGGAGCACAGAGCATGGCTGGGAGGGACAAAGATGGCTACCAGAAAGAGGAGCCATTTTGTAGAGCTCTCGATGCTGCTCTGCTGCCCCTCTGCTCAGGGACCTCCATGGTGGAGTCAGCAGGAGCAGAGGATTGGCAAGGAGAGGCTGAGCCTGATCCTGGGGCAAAGCGCCGGTGTTGCTGGGTTGGTGCCTCACTGCCTGCCCGGGGCTCAGCGAGCAGAAAGAATCCGAGAAGGTGAGGGAGAGGATGCGGAGGGGCTCAGATGCCTTTATTTCCCCCTGAAGCATCCCTGTCTGTTACTGGACATCTGAATACCATGGAGGATCTTGACCCGAGCATATAACACAGTGAAGGACGGTTTGGGGACAATTGCAAAGCACCCAGGAGAAGGATTCATGGAGCTGAGGGCCGGGAGGGACTATTACCATCATCTAGTCTGACTTCCTGCATAATACAGCTCGGGAGACCTCAGCTAATAATTTCTGCATCAAGCCCATAACTTCTCTTTGAGTTATAGCATCAATTTTCAAGAGACATCCAGTCTTGATTTAGAGAGGATAAACGTTGGGTTCTTTTTATCTGTTTTCCAGTGTCAGAGCCTTGGGGGTGAGCTCACATCTGGTTTTGAGCTTTTCTCTGCAAACACAAAGGCTTGCTACCGACTTATCACAAAAACTAAATTAAATTAAAGCTGAATTTTTTACAGTGACGTTTTCATCCTTGACTTGGGGCTTTACACTGTACACCCCCAAAATGGGAATCTTTTGATAACGTTACAACTTCACAATCAGATTAATAGTTTCAGCCTCTTTCCTGGAGATTTCCATCCGAGAGGAGCTGACCTGACAGGCACTATAGCTGTGCTTCTCAGTGTGCCCATCCAAGGTGGGGCTTGGCCAGCTCTTGCTCCAGAGCATCCAGAGCCACAGATTAAAGAGGCATGAAAGGGACTGCATACAACGGAGGTTAATAGATGCTGATGTGGGAGTAGCCGGGGCTGTCAGGGAGCGATTAAACTGCCGAATAATCTTCCACCTGGAGCTGTCAGGCCTGTGTCTAATGTTTCATTCAAAGAAGAAGCTCTACATTCCTGATGAGCAAATGACAGAGAAGATTTCAATTAGAGCTGCTCTGCGCCTCAAATCCTGACACATCCTGATGGTTTACTTTCAGTCCTCCCACTGTTCTCCAGGGGATGCCAACCCATTAATAACACATTTTAAGAGGTAGATCCGGGGCACTTCTGCAGCTGATGAGCAGGTAGCCATCAGAGGGGAGGAGGGTGCACCCTTCTCGAGCTGAGAATTGGCTTCATTATAGATAGTTGGATGGGGCAGGAAAGGAGGTTGAAACTGCTAATTTGTGGGAGCTGCTCCTGTTATTACATCTGTGGTGAGGACAGCAGGCATTGCACAGGGAGGAACCTGCGGTGCTGTTGATGCTCCACTGGCTCCAGCCAAGGTTCGACCTGCAGTAAAGCTCCCCTCACTTCCCACATGGTTCTAAAGCAAATCAGAATGGTTCACAAACTCAACTTGCATTTTGCACAGTGCCCTGTGTTGGGAGGGGTAAGGAAATCTGTTTAGGTAAAGGCAAAACCTTTTGGTTGACAAGGCTTTTTGTTTTTAATTTAGCATGAATTAAGAAATGGTTGAGTGCCATGAAAACAAAATGAAAGCTTTCACTGTGGGTCAAATGGGATGTTGCAGTTGATTGAAGGTAAATTTTTGCTCTTTTTCTCTCGTTATAGTGGAAAAAATGTTTCAGGTCAACACAGACCAGCTCTGGTTTATTTTCCAAATGAACTGAAAAATCCATTACAGTCACAGCTGTACCTGCAATATCGCTGCTGCTCTGCTCCTGAGGTCCCCTATGGAGCTGTCAACAAAACACAAGATAGAAGACAGATTAAATTGCATTTTTTTTGTTTTGTTTGCTTCTTCATCTTGTAGGGATGATTGTGAGCTACACCTCACAGCCAAAGCTGAACCTTCCTCTGGATCCCACTTAAGAGTTTTAGAAATATGGCTCTTACCTCTGTAGAGAGGGCTAAGCATTGTTCCTCACACCTGTGTTTTTCAGTGTGAAATAGCACTGGAGGAGAACTGCCTTCATCCCCATCACTGCAGGCCATGGAGAAACTAACCAGCCCAGGTGAGTCCACAGGACATTGGGACTGGATCTTCATGCTGGGACACAAGGGATCTCATTCATGCTCTGGTGGGACAGGCCTGTGTTAGAAGAGACCATCTGTGTGCTTTCAGAGTGGCTGGGTTTGAGGAAAGCAACTTGTAGGGCAACTGATGAGGAAGATGTGTGCATGTCATAAGCACCTGGACAGCCTGCAGCCTGTGCAGGGGGCTTTCCCATGGACTGGAGGGGTTGGTTCAGTTGGAGAGTGGCTGCAGGGGTAAAAAGGCAATTTAGTAAAGTAATTCAATTCAAATAAGCCACTGATATGAGATACGAGTATTTCCCAAATACACATCTCCCCCTGCATTTCAGTGGCTCCTCTGTATCTCCCTGCTCTCCCTGGTGTATACTGAGGATGTTTCAGGCTGCAGAGAAGTCAGAGAGCACTTCGCTCTTTGCAGCCAATTTGCACCTTGCAAAGGCTTAGGTCCTGGTGCTAATATGTAGCAGCAGGCTCCTGCACTCACTGCAGGGCACTGCAGGCATTGTGCTCTGCAGCAGCACTGCCTTGTTCCTTCTCCTGCTTAATCCCTCTGCTGCAGGCTGGGTGCCCCGGGACTCTGCAGCTGAGGCAGTGACTGATTGTCCCGTGAGGTCACTGCAAGCTAGGTGACAATAGTGTCCCCACTCCGGTAAACTTGAGAAAAGTGGTTCTCAAGCTGTTTCCCTTCTCAGGGAGCAGCCTGTGTGTCTCTACCATGTTCCACTCAGTGCAAAGTAATGGAAAAGGGGTGGGAAATGCTGCCAGGTGTGAACCTTCAGATGAAGCCCATCGAGGTTTGCAGGGTGGATGTGAAAACAACTTTTTTCCTCCCCTTTGGGCTGTGACAGCCCAACCTGGCTGAGAACAGCCTTATTTACATCCATCTCTCTCTTTTCAGCACCCCTTGGTTCAACCTCATTTCCACTCCCTGCATGCAGTAAATCTCAGTGGAGTGAGCTCCTGTTTGGGGCTTTGCTTCCCTCCCCTTTGCACTCTGCAGAGGGACGCGTCCGCAGCCACACCTCTGAGCTGCCTCTGAACCTCAGGAAACGCTGTCAGGAGGGAGCATCATTTTCTGACTCGCTCTTTCCCCTTCACCGGGCTCCGCAGGCTCCAGCAGGGATTTATGGCCTCATTCTCTCCGTTATCCGCTGGGCTTTACTTTAACGAGTGCTCGGATGGCCGTTCAGCATTGCTGTGCAGAGGGGCACAACCTCCGTTTCGGATTTAAGACCAGAGCTCCCTGCTGCAAGGCTTGTCCCTGCCATAATGTTGGCTCTGTGGATAGCACTTATAAAAGCCCACAAGGAAAGTTAATGTAGTTTTTGCTAGCTTGCAATGATGCTGTGCGTGTAGAACCAAAACTATGCTCTGAGTTTTTCAAGTTATGTCAGGTTGGATTCATCAGTGGAGAGTAAAATTTGGAGTGTGTGTGCTCTGGAGTTTGCCTTGCCCCTGCTGAGCTTCATCAGTGGAAGTTGTACAGCCAGGGACGGAGATTTTCATTTGATCTGCTTATCCAGAGCACAGAAAGAGGGAAGAAGTGGCCCAGGGTTTGGCTGACGTCTGGTAAATGCCTTTTGTCTACATCAGCATTTGAATGACAATAAATATAAAATAATTCTTGTGATAATTGCTGGGTTCTGGTATTTTTAGAAAACTATTTGTGGAAGCAGAGGCAGAGTTGAGAACTTCTTTCGTATGGGCTCCCAGAGACTAAAACTTCTCATGTTTTAGAAAACAGCAGCAGGAAGTGCTTTGTCAGCTTTTTCTCTCCTGCCTCTCTCTTCACGTCTGCTCCTGGTACCTTTGATTTGACCTTGGTATGGGCTTCCATATTTTTGGTTTCTTAGTTCTGAAATGCCTCCTGTCCTGCCTTTTCTTCTAGGGCAGCTTCTGCCCTATTGAGCTATGAGCTCTCACACAGAAATCCACTGTTCTACCTCTGATAAATGCTGCAAATCCAAAGCCAGACCTGCTCTGGAAGTGGGCAGTGCGTTTGCCATGAGCACACTGGTGTTTTAGGGACCCTGCTGTGCCTTTTCCCAAGGCATGCTCCCCTCCTGGAGAGTGAATGCGTTTCCAGCATCTTCACAACATGCTCACACTGTGGTCATCAGACGGGGTCTGCTGCCTTCACCATGCTTCTGCTCCTGTGGCTGTCTCCATCCCTTCTCCTGGGGCTGAGATAGGATCCTGTAGGGCCAATGCACATCCACCACAGCTCTGCTCAGGTTTGTGGGGCAATTTGCAAATCTTAATTTTGTATCTCAACTCATGGGAGAAGAAGGGACCCTGGAGGTGGGGCTGCCAGCTGGTCAGTAAGGCCAGGGCTGGCTGCTGCCAGGCTCGTCCACACAAGCTGCACTGCGGGCGCCTTGGGCAGTGGTGTCCTACAGATACACTGTCAGTGCCAGAAGCATCCCTTCCTGCAGAGAGGGTTTTTTGAGTTTGCAGCTCTGTCACATACCCCACTGCATGTCCCTATGGGTGGGCTCAGTCTTTGGGATGTCTTTGAGATGGGGAGGGGAGAGGAGCTGGCAGGAGCTCCAGGCGTGCCTCCCCCCTGTACCAGGAGAGGAGCAGCTTGTTAGGCATCAGAAGAGTTTGTTGCATCCCCATCACTCTGCCTTGCTTTCTTTTTATGTGTGTCAGCAAAGGGAAGGCAGGATTTATGATCAGTTAGCACGGTGCCCAATGCCTGCCTGTGCAGAGGAGGCTGAGCTCTGGCGTGCACAACACACAGCATCAGCTTAACAGAAGCTGTTACATAGGCTCTAAGTGATGAAACCTCAGTAAATTGAGCCTATTTGTAATAAAGTTGAGAATAAAGTGTGAACAAGAAAGGAAGAAGGGGCGGGAGGGGGCAGCTCTGGCATCATTAGCTGGGGGCTCTCTGACATGCAGGGCTCCGCCAATGTGCCTGCTGGAAGCTTAGTGCTGGAGACAGCTCACCTAATGGGATCTCGGGGGAGGCATCCTCTGGCCGTGGATAGCAGGCTGCGAGACAACGCTGCTGGCTGGCTCTGATTTACTGCTCTTGCAGCAGGGAGATAAAAGTTCGCGGTTCTTGTAGCAGAGTAGGCGATGGGACTTCTTATGGCAACACTACATCAGAAGCCAAAAAGCTTCAGCCCAGCAGGACAGGGAGGGAGAAAAATGTAACAAACTCAGCCTGGTGCTTTGCTTTCAGAACGTGCCCAGTGCATCAAACTCATTTCCTGAGGAGTGTCTCCTGTAGCTCCCAGTTGGGTGGCTGCAGGAGTGCCTTCCGAGTCAGCCTCTCCACAGGAGAATCCCAATGTAAAAAGATAATTCAATGTATGAATATTTATTTATGAGCAGATTTCCAAATGGCAGGTTTAGAGTTTACCTTCAATGTGACACAGCTATGTGAGTGTTAAGATGAGACTTTGCAGACTTCAGTTTTGTGTTCTGCTTTGTATTTCCCACACAGCCTCAGCGCGATGAGCCTCTCTGCTCCTCTCCCCCCACCAAGCAGCCATCAGGGCGAGCTCACAGCTGGCCATGCTCTTGCAGAGACGTTCGTTAGCGCCTGAGGGACAAATGAGCGTGACAGTAATGGAGACAACAGAGGTAACTCAGGAAGAGTTACAGGCTTGCAAGTGTGGCTAACCATAATGTGAGGTCACAGCTCCAAATACATTATAACCCCCAGGAGAAGCACCTTGCTTTTAATTTTGCTGATAACAGTTGCTAACGGGGATGAAAGACCAGAGCCAGGGCCGGCTGGAGGGCTGTGTTGCTATAGGGCTTTGGCTTGGAGAGAGCTGAATTTCTCTGCAGAGCAAAAAACCCAAGGGATGTGCTGGTGTCTGCGAATTCACAGGGTGTGTTGGTCTGCAAAAAGTCCCTGCGCTAAAAGGGGAGTGAGGCTGCAGGTGGGACCCCAGGCAATGTGCGGGGCTGGGTGGGCACTCAGTCCCATCCTCCATGACTCTTTCTGCATCTATAAAAAAAGACAAATCTGAGAATGGATATGATGAAATTTGAGCCTAGAGGGGGAAAACAAGAGGCCGAAGGGGCCATCCTTCTGCCCTCATCTCTCATCTTCCTCAGCAGCATGTCCTGGGGGAAAGCAGAGACTAAGTACAGTGGGGTGATGTCTCCTGGGGAGTCCCTGAAGGACGTATTTCTGGGCGTGTTCTTAGGTCAGCTCCCCTGAGTCCATGTCTGGTGTCATTGCTCAGGACTGCTGAGCCTGCCCCAACCTCAGCCTTTGCAATTTATTTGATTTTTATTTCACTTCAGACAGGTGGCGAGAGGGGAGTGTGGTACAGATGACTCTGGAGTGGAATCAGTGTGCATAAACAAGCATGGAGAAGGGAGACATTTTTCTCTTTAATGTCATCTCGAGTCTTTCTGGAGCTGCCTATTTATCGCCAGTCTGTAGGTCCACAAGATGATGAGATGGATAAAGCGGGATGATAAGCTCGTGCTGGAAAAGAAACTATCAACAGACCTGTTGATTTATTGCCCTTCTCAACTCAGGTGGATATAGGGGTGAGGGAAGGATAAATCTTCCCCATACTTTTTTTGTTGCTGCTCTTAGGTGGCCATTAACTCTCCATGGGCCGTGACTTCCATTTCCCATCAGCTTTGAATTACTCAGTCTGGGACTGAGCTGAAAGGTAATTTCAAGAGGCAAAAAGAGATGGGGAGAAGCCCAACGTTTGTATTTAATTCTGACTTAAATACCGCCCTTTTTCAGGACTTGCATCAAGGTCAGGCTGATGGGAATGCTGCTGTGGGCAAGGGGAGATGACAGACTTGCCCAGTGGGATTGTGGAGCAGTCCTTCAAGGAAACTCCAGCGACCAGACTGATCCAGCAGAGGTACGATCAGCGTTATATCAGGATAAGTACTTTGGTATTTGCAACCGTATATGCTTCTCCAACTATTTTTATCTAAGATTACATACACCAGAAATGGTTAAACCAAGAGAGTTGAGGAATGTTTTGGATTCTTCCCACAAATTCCTGCTTTGTCTCTCTTCTTCACCTTGAAATGGTGCTTAAAGACAGAAACATAATCACTGCTTCACTTGAAGGAAACAAATGGCCCCATGTCAAGAGCATCCCCTCTAATGGATTAAAACCCTCTCTCTGAACTGCAGTAGTGATCCTCTAGGATGGTTCCAGCACTGCTCCATCCATCCTTCACCCCACCATCACTGTATACTCTCAGGCCAGGCACTCAAACTCCACAGAATCACTCATTTTTACTGTTCTTCTAACCAGAGCTCTGTGAACAGACCCAAAATTCTGAGTGACTCTCCATTGTGAGAGCTTTGTACAAGTGGGAATCCATGGCCAAAGTGCTGAGCATAAAATGCAACCAAGTGAAGCCAAAAGTAAACAAATACAAAGCAAACAAAAAAACACATTTGTAAAGAATGGGAGAGAAGATGGGAAAATATTTACCTTATTCTCTCTCTGTACTTGTTCTACTCACATTAGATTTCCCTTTTGCAGATTGTCTCGTGCATGAAATGCACTCAATCTCCATGGGCTGTGTGGCTTTGCAGCCCTACAAGCTGAGCGCACAAACCCCGCTGCGCTGGTGGGAGACGGGGAGTTCTGGCTCTGAGCAGTGGCTCTGGGTCAAACTGTGCAGAGGGCACTACAAATTAATGCGACTCATTGTGTTCATAATGGCTACAGCACACATTAGAAAGTGCCATCAGTGTTTGGTGGCTCCATTTGCTTCGTGAAATGGTGGTTGGGGCCACTTTGCATCCGCCTTCTGATTGCTCTGCTCTTCCCTTTCTCCTATTAGGAGAGAAAAAGATTGAATTCACGTTAATTAAAAGCTAATTGATGACAAGATGACAATACTAATATAACAGCTCGTGGTCCTGAGTAACAACAAGCTGCTAAATATCACCAATCCATTTAAAAAAAATTGGCATCGATGTTCACCTAATGCCCAGAAAAGCGTTCTCACTGATTGTGGGAAACGACTGGAAGCTGTGGTGTGGTTGTTAGGGGGGTGTGATGAGCCCCACAGCACCCAGCGGGTTGCCCTGCCCACAGTGCTCCAGCAGCAGGAGGTGCTCCCCAGACCCACATTGGGGCACAGGAGCTGCCGCGCTGACAGGCCCTGGCGCAGGCCCTGCTGCAGGCACAGGCAGCACGCCCAGGCCGTGCCGCTGGCCTGAGCACAGCCCTGCCCCTGGGCAGGGACAGCATGGCAGCAGCGGCCTTGCTGTGCCAGAGCAGCTTTCCTCGAGCTCCCTGAGCACTCAAAGGGAGGAGGCCCAGCCTGCCAGCCAGGGATGGAGGCCAAACGGCTGTGCCGCTTGCAGGCCTCTGCCACCGGCTCTGGGATCAGCATGTGCTGCGCTGGGAGCGGGCCTCCACCCCCTCGCTGCTTTGGGGCAGGGATCCATCACCTGAAGGTAGTGGCCTTGGAGGGCTGAGATTAGTTAAGGAATTAATTGAACTACATCTTTTTCTTGAATTTGTTTTACTCTTTTTTTTTTTTTGCTTTGAATCTGCATTCTTTTAGGAAAGGAGCTGTGGCTGGCAGCTCTTCCTGCAGTTGGGAACTGGAGTTACAGAGCGGGGAAGGGTAAATACAATCCAGGGAGGAACCCAGGGGGCCAGTTTGGATAAGGAAGCTGCCGTGCCATTCTAGAATCACAGAATGGTTTGGGTGAGAAGAGACCTTTCAAGATAACTTAGACCAACCCCCTGCCATGGGCTGGGTGCCCCCAGCTCAGCTGCCCAGGGCCCATCCATGGCCTTGGGCACCTCCAGGGATGGGCACCCATGGCTCTGGGCAGCCAGTTGGGCCACCTGAGGAATCAGAGAGAGACCTAAGGGAACGTGCCAGCAGAGCCCTGCAAACAAAATGAAAGCAGAAGACAGATTAAATGTGTTGTGAGTAACACAGGCTTGGTTTCAGACAAGTCCATTTTGTAAGCAAGATTTCATGTTTCCTCTGAGTCAAAAAATAAGAGCTTGATGGAGCTGGTCTGAGTGAGAGTTGTGGCTTTCTTCAAGATTTTATTGCACCAAAAATGATCATAAAACCACAAGAACACCTATTTCAGCAGACGTGCCTCTCTGTAGAAGACCCATTACAGCGCATGTAATAACAGAGCCATGCATCAGCTCTGCCCTGGGAGCTGAGAAGACACCTGTTCTGGGACCAAGCTGACCCATGGAGCTGAGCTCTGCTGTGGAGCAGGAACACAGAGGTCCTCAGCACTCTCTGCTTCCCCTGACAAAATATTCTGGGGGCAGCCCGTGAGCGCAGGGCTTTGCAGACAGAGCAAAGCATCTCTCCTGCACTCAGGCACCATGGTGCTGCCGGGTGCTGTCAGGAAATGTGCTCTGACACGCAGCAGAAGCAAGGTCTGCACGTTTTTTCCTTTGTTCCCAGGGCTCTGTGCCTCGTGTCAGGAGCTGAGAGTGGACAGAAGGTGAGGTGCTGTGCTTTGGCCGGTCCCACTCGGGTGGTTTACGGTGATTTGTGGGAATTACCACATGCTGCTTTGGGGTCCAGCAGTGGTAGTGCTGTTTAAATGTCAAATAGTCATATTTTTTTGGTAATTTTTTGTAATTTTTTATAAGCTCTCACAGACAAGTTTGAAAGTGGCTTCAGAGCTGTTCCCTGAGGGATTTGGTCACTGTCTTACAGACAGGAAAATAACGGCTGGGCTGGGACTTGGTAGTGACCTGGCAGCCCCCATGGGATTCTCACAAGCCGCTCTGATCTAATCCTCATGAAGCCTGACCCTTCCTTTCCAATGAAGCCTCATCCATCACCCCCTGATTGTGCAAAACATTATCTGCTGACAAATGCGGTGATAACAGTGGCAATAGCAGCCTGATGGATGGCTGGTGCTGCGGACCGCAGCGCTCCTGCCCAGTGACTCCAAGGTGAGGTTCAGCATCTAGTAGTGGAAACGGGGTGAATAACAGATTTTCTGGAGCACAGTCCAGCATTTTTGGCTGCTCTGTGCCCATGCCCTGCACGCACAGGGCTGCTTTAGGAAGGAGGAGCTGCTATGAGGCTGCCTTCTGCTGCTGAGGTCCAAGCTCCATTGCTTTTATCCAATCCAACAAAAACAAATAAACTTTCCTATTAGCTTTTATTATTGTTATCTAAATCATGCAAGAAGAAGTGTTCACTGACCTGTTCTGCTATAAACTATGAGTGGTTCTGAAGACCATGAAGATGGACAACTTTTTAAAAACACCAGGCACAAATACTGCATGCTCTGGTGAGTTTTTCATTAGGATTTTTCTCTCTCCCTGTCTGTTTTTCACACTCACTGGATTATGAATTTACGTGCATTATAATGAGAATAACTACAATCATGATAGGATTTTTTTTTTAATCTTTATGTAAGATGCTGTAGAACATAAGCAAGCTGTCAAAGTTCGAAGGAATCATCCCCGTTTTGGTCATACGCTTTCAGATTTGTGGTGGAGATGCAGAGCGAGTCTGGGCTGCAGTCTGAATTCTGCAGGGAGTTGGAGTTGACAGAAATAAACCATGTGTTGAGGGTGCCACGTGAGCTGAACATAAACATGAATTAAACCCTGCAACTGTGAAGGAAGCAGGGTAGTTGGAAAACTGGTACTAAGAATATAAATTTAAAGCCTAAAAGAGTGGATTGGAAGCAGATTTAATTGCCTCAATAAAGGGGTAACATGAAAATTATGGGTGTCAGAGAAGATTAAATGTACCTCAGAAATCAGAACAGGCTGTTGATACATGATGGATGAATGGCAGAAGCCTGAAAGAGGGTATTGCATCAATGGAGTTACATAGAAAACGTGGTTTAGTGGTTAAAAAGGGTGAGCGGAGGGCAGGAGCTCTGCTGGGTGCAGCAGGTCTTTGCTTCATGCTGTGACCTTGGGCTGGAGCTGCCTCTTGGGGCTTCTCCAGTGGGAGCACCATGGAGCTGGCATGGTTCTGGGGCACTGTGCAGCCCTGTTCATGGCTCTGGCAGTTTACCTGTTCTTGGAAAGGCTGTGCTGATTTGGGCAGGGCCAGTGCCAGAGTGCTTCAGCTGTCATGGGGCACAGGTGGGGTGTCCCCACACAGCACTGTGCGGGTGGGGCAGCAGACATCTCACCCAGCTTTGGACACCTACGTCTGCACTCATCATTTAGGCTCCTTTTACAGCCAACAAGGAAAAAATATCCCAGCCATTTTCAGGCTGTGATGCATCTCACTGCTTTTAGACCTCATTGCAGTAAGAGGAGGAACTGCTCAGGGATGGCTGCTTGGGTTTCCCCAGAATGCACACAAATAAATATTGGAGGGCATATGGTGGAGGAGTCGGTGTTAACATATGTGGGGTTACGCCCATGCTGGGAGAAGGCAGCAGATAGGCTTAATTTAGCTGTGTGTGGATCTGAGCAGGATATCCTGCTCTGCTTGCTCTGTGGATGATGCTGAATGAAATGATGGCTTGTGCGAGTGCTGCCTGTTGAAATCGTTACAGAAACTTCTTCAGGGTTGCAAAAGAGGCACGGTGACGATGCGGCCTCTGCGGTCCATCCGCAGGTGAAGGATGCTCATCACTGCCTGCAGTGGCTGCAGCAGGGCCGCACTCAGTCAGTAGGAGGTGACAGGGGCTCCCAGGAGCGATGGAGTGTCACTGCTGGCAGGCAGAGGCAGGCAAACGAGAGGCTTTGAGATAAAATGCAGTTGCCAGATACTTAGTGATTTTTCTAACAGGGCTGTGGCCAGCAGCAGGAGCATCAGGAGGGACTCGTGCCACTTGTAAAGAAAGTTTTCATGCTATCTCCCACTTCTAGAAAATAATCATTTTGGCCAGTGCTGATTTTCCAGGAAAAAAATAAAGCAACCCCCTTCCAGCAAAACAGCACAGCTACAAAGCGAGGTGAGTCTGAATGTGCATTGGTGGCCTTAGAAACAAACGGTGATGTGCTGAGGGGGAGCCTGCCATGTTCTATAATGCAACAGGTTGCTTGGTACAAACCAAACCACAAAGGTCTGTGGGGCCGCAGCAGATGCAGGCTGGTGTCTGGCACAGGCTCGCGGTGTCACTTCAGCTGCATTATTTAAGCTGTGAGAGTCTCAGGCTGTCTTGGTAGAAGAGTATACATGTACTTACTTGCCCACCACTCAGAGGAGCTGCAGGGCTTCGTAAGTTTCAGGGAAGTATTTGTGTAGTGCCAAGACACAAACTGATGCTGTGTGAGTGCAAAAGTTTGTTCCGATGGGATTTGCTGTACAACTGCTCCTGACACTTCCAAACCAAAGGCTCCCAGAGGCGGCTGCTTTCCAGCCTGCTGACTTCCATAGTCCACATACAAAGGCCACAGCAGGTGGGTGGTTATCACAGGCTTGGATCCAGCCGAACCTCAGAAAGCACAAATGGCCCAAGAGCCAGGGAAGTGTCTGCAGGCACATGAGGTCAGATGGGGACATCGTCCAGTGAGGCAGATTGCTCCTGTGGGGCTGGCAGCCATCAGACATCTCCACGGTGTGTTCAGGAACTGTGTCTGAATGGTTTCGTGCAGTATCAGACAATAGGGTGTTGGAGGGGGAAAGGAAAAAAAAAAAGGAAACACAAAAACCAACAAACCAAATGTCTTATTTCAGTCTCAGTTCCTGCTGTTAACGTTCTGAAACTGCAGGAAATGGCGTGTACATCCCAAGGGGCACACGTACATCCCAGGAGGCACATGTACATCCCAGGAGGCACATGAATATCCCAGGATGTGCATGAACATCCCAGGAGGCACATGGATGTATCTCGGGAGGCACACGTATATCCTGGCTGTACTGCTCCCCTGGTGTCTGTTCTTCTCTCTTCTGTGTCTGTCTCCTTTAATTCAGTTTTGGGGAAATCTTTTTATCTTTGCCAACCTGTTTTCTCCATTATTCATGCCATTCCTGACTCCAGCACGGCTGTCAGCTCTGCACCTGAGCCACGCTGGATTCCTCACCCGCCTCTGAAATCCTATCAAAAGCTGCTGTAGGAAAAAGAACCGCGGGAGGCTGTAATTTGGGAAGTTTTCAGAGTGGCTCGCAGCTTTTTTCCCTGCTGCCATGCCTGACAACTTGAACTTGGGGGAGTTATTCATTGGAAATAAAGCATTTAAGGAATATAGCTATCGATTGTTATGAATGATTTATGCATTGTTTACATTGCTGCGGCCTTTATTGGCTCCGTATGGATCGGGGCTCTGCACATAGCTGCCCTGACAGTGCCTTCAGCCAAGGACAGAGGGCCACGGGAGGGGTGGGGGGCACAAGGGGACCGATGCTGTTTGGTAGCAGCTGTCACAGCACAACCTGCCCCACTGTCAGCAAGCATTCTGCAGGCATTTTGTCACAGGTGGGTTTGAATGAGCTGTTTGGAGCAACAGCCTTTTGCATTCCTGGTAACGTGCCAAACAGAAAGCAAAATCTTGCAGGAAAATGGAACCGGTGGGCAGCAAAAGCTGGCGATGGTGAGAGAGCAGAAGGCAGGTTTGGTGTTCTTCACTCGGTCTGCACGCAGGTTCCCTTTGTGAGCTGCCTGTTGCTCCTGCTTGCCTGCTGTGTGCTGGAGTCCATCCACGCTCACACATTCAGCCTGGAGCTGGCTGGTGGGAGCAGCTGATGGCTGGTGCATGCATTCAGGCTGGGGTAGGGTCCTGCATCCCTGCTGCTGCTTTGCTCCCTGCGTGCATGGTCCTGGCTGTGTGCCTGTGGGAAACTCAACCTCAGCTCTCTGTGAGATTCATGGGCTGAGCTGCTGAAGGTGGCAGGCACGGTCCGTACTCAGAGTGGATACTCTGAGTCCAGAAAACAGCTCAAATTCACTGAATTGTTACAAAACGAGCTGACTTTCATCCTGGATTAGCATGTGCCTACAGACACTGCTGAGCTGAATGGCCCATACCAGACCCCAAAGCAATAAAAGATAATGATGATAACAGTAAGATGGCAAATTAGGTTTAAATGATATTGAATAACGTCTCTGGAGCCCCATTCCCTCTGCCCAGGTGACCAGGGCATTTGTTTCGAAGATGCTTTCGGCAACCTTATATAATAACCTGTGTTTTCAATTAATGCCGGATAGCAGTATTTTGGGTGCACAGAGAAGCCTCGCACAACTTTCTGACTCTTCATCATTTTTGTTGAGCCTGCCCTCTGGGAATATTCCCATGACGATTTGCTGTGGTTTAACCCTGCCACTGTTTGCTCACTCCCCTTCCAGTGGGGTGGGGAGAGAATGAGAAAAAGGTGAAACTTGTGGGTTGAGATAAAGACAGTTTAGTGGGACAGGAAAAGAAGGGAAAATAGGAATAATAAGAGCAATCACAATAATGATGATGATGATGATAATAATAATAATAGTACACAAAACAAGTGATGCATGACACAGTTGCTCCCCACCAGCCCACCAATGCCCAGCCCAGGGCAGTGCCCCCTCCAACCCAGCTCCCCCAGTTCTACGTTCAGCATGACACCCCATGGCATGGAATCCCCCTTTGGTCCATTGGGGTCAGCTGTCCTGGCTGAGCCCCCTCCCAGCTCCTCCTGCACCCCCAGCTCTTCCTTGCCACCAAGTCCTTGAGCACTGCTCTGTAGCAATTAAAGTATCACTGTGTATTCAACAATATTCCATTCCTAAATCCAAACCATAGCCCTATACCAGCGCCTAAGGAGAAAATTAACACCATCCCAGCCAAAAACAGGACACAATTACCTTCCTCTCCTTCCCCCCCCCCCCGCCCCATTCAGCTCCTTTTTCTCTTCC
>WBMW01004685.1:81062-258204 GCA_013396635.1 Penelope pileata
TGTTGCTTTTCTTTCAGGCCAGAAAATTTCCCTGCTTTGGCAGAGCCTTTAGTAAAGGCATTTGTGTTTACATGGTTATTATGTTTCTGTCTTCCATCAGGCATCCATCTGGCAGGGTAGACATGAAAATATTAATCACAGGGGTGTTTAGACACCCACGCCAGAATGGGAAATTCAGAAATTCAGTGCAAGATTTTACGTAAAATTTCAGTGCTTCAAAGTACTGCTGGTTTGACTTGAGGAGGATTGAGTACTTTGAGTGTTTTAATGCTGTGTTTTTTTGTTGCTGTTGGTTTTGTTTGTTTGTTTGTTTGTTTTTGCACTCCTTTCCTTGTGACCAGCTGGAAACTTTGGGTATTTTAGATGGGTTTTTACTTAGAAAGCACCCTAAGCTTCCTTGTCCTGAAAAAAGCTTAAACGTGTTTAACATATGGAAGTTAATAGACTTTAACAATGGAAAAGGCTTACGTATTAATAAAAAACAGTGCTCCATCAGACTGGTGTCTGTGTTAGGAGTGGATGTGAGCTTCCACAGGCTGAATGCTCTCTGAAATTAGGACCTTTGTGCTAAACTCCCACCTGAAGTGCAGCTTAATGCAGCCATAAAGTCTCTGCCTTTTTTGCCTCTTAAATTCATGGAGCTTCAGTTTATCTATAAGCCTTTATTGTGTGTTTTTGCTTTGGTGGATCTGCACTTTCTGAATTGTAGCTATTATTGAAAGTAATATAACATCACTGAAAAGGGATAATAATGCCAGAGCTGTATGTATTTAATGAATACCCAAAGGCCATGAAGAAATAATTTTGACCCAACAATGCCCCTGAATATTGAGTTTTGCCTGGGAGTAAAGACAGATTTAAAACATAATTCTGTAGCATCTGTTCTGCTGCCATCCAGTAGCAGATCTTTTAAAAAAGAAAACAAAGCCTAAACTGCTTGAAAGCAGAGCAGAGGGCAAGGGCAGGGAGGGGGCTGCGGATCCTGTAGCAGCTCTATGGGCAGCCTCAGGGGTGGGAGAGACCTTCTGAGAGTAACGTTTTGAAGCCATGGACCAATCTTTGTTTTTTATTTATTTTTTCCTGTTTTGAACTTTGGAAATCTAGCAGTGCTGATGGGCAGGAGACTGTGAGAATGCCTCCCAGGAGCCAAGGTGGGAAGAGCCCAAGATAGGTGGCAGAAATCCTTTTGTTTGGGAAATAAAATAAGTGAGAGTACAGGATACGACACAGATGGGAGAGATCTAATGCAGGATCTGTTTATAAAGGGGAAAGCCCACATACTCTCCAAGTAAGTGAAATTAAAGGAAAGAAAGTATGACAGAACCACCAGGCTTAATCCAGTTTCTACTAGAAACCAAGATGGATCGTGTGGGTCATTCTCTGGAGAAGAATGACCTCACTTTGCTGACTAAAAGTGAAGATTTTCGATAAAAGAATTAGATTTATTGAGAAAAAAAAATCAGTTTTCATGGAAAAAATGAACCTCTTCTCGGAGGCAAAGCCACCGTGGGGGCACAGCCTTCAGTATCCACACAGTGTGGAGCAATGCTGATCGGTGAACATCGCTTCATCCATTGGCCCCTTGTTTCTGGCTTCGCAAGAAGGGCAAAGCAGAGCTGCACTGTGATGTCCATTATGCACTGCTTCCCTCAGAAGGATGGTGCTCCTGGAAACATGGCATAACAAGGCATTCCTGTTGCTAAGAAAATTTAGGAGCTTGAAACAATTCATCTGCTTTGGGGCATTCTAATAGAAGCTCAGGATATAGGAACTTATGAACAAAAGTACAGAAGAAAGGTTCTGCTCAGCTTTACTGCCTAGCTGGCTCAAGCTCAGGTAAATACTAGGAAGTCCCACGGAGCTTAATGCACAGTGAGCTCAGAGCTCAGAGGCTCAGGGTACCACTGGGACTTGCAGCTCAGAGCAATCAGTTCTGCCTCATACCCAGAATTCTCACATTGCTCTGTATCCCCAGCATCTCCCTGTGCATCAGCTCCTCCTGCTGAGTGAGGTGTTGCCACCTGGATCCAGGAGGCTTCTGTTGTTTTTCCATAGCAGCTTCCTTCGTCTCCTGAGTATGTACTAGTTCAGCACTGGCCCTCAGACTAGAGCGAGCCCCCCCTGCATAGTTAGGAATCATAAGAATAATGAGTTCATTAAGAGGTGCTGGATGGATTAAGTCATGCACAAGGTCTGGTGTTATAAGACAGGAGTTAAACAACCCAGTGTGATACTATAATTGGAGTTATAGGAGTTATAGCAAAGGAGCACCAAAAGGTAATTTCCAATTTGGCTGAAGCCCTCCCTGATTCCCTCTGGCCACAAATTATCATATTTCTTCTCTGAATCAGATCTCCCCTACATTTTCAAGCTCCTGTAAATTCGATGCTGTTATAGTAATCCCTAATCCTCACACAGACCACTGAAGTTCTCTCTCTTTTTTTTTCCTTTTAAACAAGCTCATCTGTGAGATGTGTACAGCTGAGAACTTGATCTTGGCTTCAGCTCAGGTGATAAGTAGGCACAGAAAGACTTTCGGAGTAGAAAGACAAATGAATATTTGAAACTGATTAAGCTAAAAGAATGTTCAATCATGTAATGTTCCAAGGCTGATTTAAATACATGGAGCCAAGAAACAGCAGAGAGAAAGTGATTACAGCAATCTCTTGGGCCTGAGTGTTGCAGAGGCTGGCATGTGGGACACGTGAGATCTCTCCTGGTCCAGGATGCTCTCATGGGATAGGCAAAAGGTTGATTTAAACTGCTTCAGTTTGCTTAAACTGGCACAGTTACACTGAGCCAAGGCTGAGGGAGCAGTTCTGAAGTGCACCTGTTGAGATCTGCCACTGATCAGCATATTTTCTTGTTCCTTCTTGTTAACTTGAAGATGTTGTACAAGTGTATACTATGACAGCTGGCCCTGAGACAAAAAAAAATAACTTATGTTGTAGGAAGAACCTGCCTTTAATACAAGATAGATACACATTTCACCTAAACTGAGCTTCCACTGAATGTGCAAAGCAGATAAATGCATCTGTAGATGCATTTGGTGAAAAAAAATGGGTGTGCAAATAGCACCTGTGATTCAGTACCCAGGCTGGGAAGCAAGCTCACATGATCTATCACTCCTGTCTCTGCTTTTGCGGTCCTGCAGCGAGTGGAAGGTTTCCAAATGCCTGACATATTGGGCTTTCTGGTTTTTAATGGATTCTCCTCATTCCAGAGCGATGGTGGCATATACAGTGAGTGTTCCTACCTCCTTGCATTGCCCTCTGGGGGGAGGCAAACAAACCTTAGAGACTTGCGTACTCTCTCCTCTTTTCTTGAACAATCCTTTAACACAGGCTACAATCACCCTGAAATGCATTCAGTAAATCATCTCTGATTACACAGTTAAAGAGCACTACTCTATATGGGTCATTTAAAACATCTTCAAGGGTTTCATTGATGAAGACTTTCCGAGAGGAAAGAGACAACAAGAAAGATCTATTGAATTCTGAGTCACTGTGTGCTGGGTGTTACATTAGAACCTAAATCAGATCCAGCATTTCACAGGGAAAAGAAAACAGAAAAGTCAAGTGAGATAAAGGGCTGTTTATCCATAGGAAGACGTGATGTGTGTAGAAAGAGCCACCTTACAAAAGGGCTGGCTGTTCAAAATGCCCCCTTAAAGAAGATACAATTAGAGCTTAATCGCCTCTCTCTTCAGTTCAAAGCTCCCACATCTGAGTTAATGAACACGTATGCCAAGTCAGCCCTATCTGCACCTTGCTTATCTTGACCATTTACACAGACTGGCTCTGTGCTAACATTGCTGTTCATAGAGATCGCACATCCCGGCGTGGGAGCGCTGCTCCGTTCAGGGGTTGCACAGAGTGCTGGGGATCAGATGTAATTTCTTCCTTCTAAGGAAGTCCTAGCAATTAATTTACAAATAAGTTGATAAAAAGCTAATAGATGCTAAATTAACCACAGGAGGGCTCCTGATCTGTTCCCTGAACCGCAGGAACACGGTGGAAAATTACAAGAAAAAAATCAATAGAGAAAGAAGTTGGAGTCCATGAAGTTCAGGCAAGGTACAATTGTTACTTGACACCAGCATCTGCTTGCATAGCAAATTGGTTTATTAATGTACACAATGCAGCACACTGCCTTTCAGTCTGCTGTGTGTTGTGGTGAGGCTGGAATAAGGAGTCAAGCTCTAAAAGCCATGGCTGTACTGCTAGATTAAATGTATCCTGTATTAGTCCCATATGGCCACACTGCAGAGCTCTTCTCCTTCAGCACAGGCTGCTCTTTGCAGGATGCTTGTTGAAATGGTCCTAACATGTTAAATCCCAAATCCTGCCCGGGCGATGTCTAGAGGTGGGTTTGCTGCACTGGGGCAAACCTGGGGACTGCTGTACAAATGTTGGTCAGCAGATACAGCTGCTGGGAGTGCAAGGAGGAAGGCAGGGAGGTTGGTTAGGGAGCAGCACAGGTTGTCATGAGGGAGAGCTGAGCACTGCCATCAATTCAGAGGCACAGCCCTGCTTCTGGAACTGGATCCCTTTAAAGCCGCGTTCAGCCTGTGCACACAGACTGGCTTCTGAGGTCAAGCTTTTCCCTTTTCCTCCCCCAACACAGGGTCTTTTTTCCCTGTCCATGCACAATATTGCAGCTTTGTGCTGTTGCATCCCCTGGGTGAGCATCCAGTGGGGAGCAGTGTGTGTGTTCGTGGGGACATGGCCTCTGGTGTTTGCCCATAGCAGCCCATCAGCTGCATCTGCTTTGTAGTGTGCTGCCCTTGCTAATGTGACTTTGCTTTGCACCTACAGGTAGCCGAGCCCTTTCCTTTTCTTAGGCACATAGCAATATGCATGCACATCTGTACATGTATACACACAGACACTGCTGTGCAGGCTATGGGCTGCATGGCAACATGCACACATCTCACCAGACAGCTCCTCACATCCAACTGATGGGTTTGCTCCTGGTCTTTTATTTCTGTCATTTTTGCTGTGGTCATATCCATAAAAGGGCTTGCCTTGGGCACTTCATGGTTAATTCTCAGGCTTAAGGTGAGCACGTTGATCCTGCAGCGAGGAGCGCACAGTTCCCTGTGTGTCAGCTCAACACTTACAAATTGATGCCCATCACACTTTGTCAAACGTGTTGTTTCCAACTGCAGGATCAGTTGGCATTCATCCTGCAGCCAAAGTACCAATAACACCTGCAGCACCCAAGGTCTCTTGAAAGCAGTGAAATCCAATCCCCAAAGCCTTGTAGTAGTGATGAGCAGAAAATCACAGCAGCCAGTGTTGGAAAAATAGGAATTCAGCTAAAGCAACAGTACCTTGACAACACTTGGCACTGCAAACATCACTTAACTTGACAAACAACCAGTAATAGCTAGAGTGAAAATAAAGGGTTAGGCAGGTAGAGAGATAAAGTATGAAGAACATGCTGAGCAAATAACAGCCTTTTGAGAATCAACATTAGCATAATTACTAAACATAGGTAATTGCTGAAATAGCATTTGCTGGCAGCGTTTATGTTTCTAAATGCAACACTTTTGCTCTTCCCTATGTAATCTTCTGCTAGGACTATAGAGTGTGCTTACACTCTGCTTTTAGCTGGGAGGGAGCTGGTATGGAAATTGGCACCATCTGAACGCCGAGGGACAAACACATTTAACACCTTGGAGTCCCACCATCCTTTTTAAACAAGGTTGTCATACTTGGGGCTACGTACCGTGTTAAAATCTATATGTTATACCATCAGCTCAGCAATTGTCTCAGCACCCTACTCGATACTTGATAAGATTGGATGTTCTCAAATCAATTCTTATTGATTTCTTGCTGCTGAAGTAGGATAAGCATGTGACAGACACAATGAGCATTTAGTACAGCAGATCAAGCCATTCCTGCACTAGATAACAACTTAGCTGTTCAAAAAAAAAAAAATAGAGAAAAGAAAGAAAAAGACACAAAATGACCCAGACACAGTGACATGCAGTGCATTAGCAGGAGCTTTGGCCCCAGTCAGAAGCATTAGCTGGTTCTGCATTTGCCCATGGTTTTGGCGACCCAGTAGACTGGGTGGGAATTTACAAATAATAGTAGTAATAATAAAAAGGTAACAAATGAGGTTATGTCTGTGAAGGGTATAGGGCTGATGTGCAGTTATTTGTGAGTGCTGTGTGTGACATAGGCACTGCAGTCACCCTGTCCTGGCTTACTGCAGCCCATGCTGCATGTTGCTTCACAGGGCAGGCAGGAAGCTGCCAGAGGTGATAGCTGGCATCTGCTGAGAGGAAATTACTGAGAAATAACCAGAGGGAAGGGTAAACGATGTGTGCACTGTTAGCTGTGAATGTTCCTTGGCACCCATGGAGAAGGCTGAAGCAGAGAAGCCTTCTAAGCCTTCAAACGTGTAGTGAGAGGTAAAGAAGTCATATGCAGAGCCAGATCTCACTGGCTGAAGAAGCTCTTTGGTTTTAAAAATTGCTGTGCTCTTGTTGTGAGTTTGAGAGTTGGTATCCGCCTCTGGCCTATTGATCGTGGCTCACTGAGGGAAGATGCACACTTCCAGGTGGGTGGGCTGAGAGGAACGGGGGCCAGCCTGGCAGCAAAGGGGAAGGACCATGGGGTGCCAAAGTCTGGAGCAAACCATGAGAGCTCCCTTCTGTGTGTAGCCCTGCAGCAATCCCAGCACTGCTCCATGGTGAGCTCCCACAGAGCCCCACAGGCAGCAGCCCAGGCACCTCCATGGAGCAGAAGCTGCACCCACCTGAGGGCTTTCTCAAGCCTTGAACACTTGCACTCAGACACAGTTTCCTCGGAGGAAACTCAAACACAGTAAGCAAAAAGCATGAGGCCACTTGGTGATCCATCCATAAACACAAGCTGAAGAATGGCAGACCCTTCAGAAATAAACCACAAAAGCCTTTTACTGCCAGACCCTGCTCACAGTGGCATTTAGATAGAGAGACATTTCTTTAGGCAAGAGGATCAGTATTTTGCTGTCATTCATTAAGGATTTACCAGTTTTGTATTGATTTTGTTGTGGCCTCCTATGTACTTTAATTGCTGCAATAGAAAAGCAAGTTGCTACACATGACATTTCCTTTCTGAGAAGCTGGCAACAGAATTGCATGAACCCTGGTAGATTCACTGATTTCCCTTGTGAGTCAGTAATAAAATGATGACTGAAACAGCTTGTCCTTTTTTCTGTTCCAAAACAGCTATTTTTTTTTCAAGAACTCTCGCTAGCTGTGAATTTAAAACCAGAAATCTTCCTAATTGCTGGATAATATGGTAGACTTTGCTGTAGCATTTCAAGGTTATTCACTCTGGGGTTTGTTGGTTGAATGTGATGCACAGGCACCTGAGTGCTGTTGCTTGAGCAAGAGGGGATGCCCAGACTGTGGGTAAACTGCACCCAGGGTTGCCCAAGGGCAATTGGAATAATTGACAGCGTGGTTTCTGGTGCCCTCATCATTAGATGGATGCCTGTTGCAGCTCTCCTTCACCTGGGATGCAATCCACCCAGGCTTCTCAGCTGGGAGATTTACAGCACCTGTATGGCAGAAGGCATCACAATGTGCTTGCTGACCGAGGAGCAGGGGTGTGGTTATCTCACTTATCCCTGGGGAAGGGTTTTATTTGATGATGCAGTTGCTAGTTCTTTCAGGGCATCCCCAGCTGTGCAAGATCCCCGTTCCCCAGGAGCTGCTATGCCAGCAGAAGGCATCAGCTCCTTGAAATGGAGATGAGAGGAGGTGGCCTTGTTTTGCTTTTCCTTTGCTTTCATCCCTCAACTTTCTATATTTTCCAAAATAGTGTTCTAATAGGTTTTCTTCTGTATTTAGCCATCTGCTGATGTCCTCTGTCTGGGTCTGTAGCTGTACTCCTCTCTCTGTGCGTTTCTAATCCTGACTCACATTTTGTCTATTTAAGTTGTGACCTGAGCAAAAGTAAATCCAAAGAAAGCAGTAGATGGGAAATAGTTCACTTCATTTGAAACTCTTTCAGAGTCAGAATTCTTGACAATACTGACTATTAATGACTGTAATCCATAAATAAAATCAGTGTGTCCATAAATGAAATTCTGCAGCAGCTCCATGAGGTGAGTGTTAGGAACGTTTTTGAGATGGATGAGCTGGGTTCCTGGAGAGGTGGCTGGGGACAAGCTGAGCAGTGGGTTGGAGGCAGGGCCTGGGCACTCTCCATGGGGGTGTCAGAAGTGGTGGGAGTGCTGAGGAGGGAGAGGAGCTGTTAGGGTTGGTCAATCTGATAAGAAAGGATTGTGATTAAGCTATATATATATATATCAAACAGCTCTAGGAGTGTATCAGGCCTTGTGTGTGTAGTTTGAGGATGGGCAGAATGTACTTTCTAAAAAGCATGATGGTGAGAAGTGGCAAAAACGTGCTTGGTGCAGAAAGCAGAGGTGGGCTGAAAGAAAACTGTGGCTTTCTTTGCCTTCTGCTGATCCTGCTTCAGATCAGAGCTGCTGGAAACTTCTCAAGGAGCATTTGCAAGCTGTTTTGCATGGCCATTTCAGCATAGCCCAGCTGGTTAATGCCAGCAAATCTGGGCTGGTAGCATTTCCTGAAATAAAACCCATCTTGCCAGAAGAAGAAAGTCTAAGAACAGAGAAGTCTGGCTATATTTTTTCCCGTCATTGCCTATGTACTTCTCAGAGACATGTAAACAAAGCCAACTTGTTGATGAGAAATATGTCAATCAAAGAGCTGCTGAATGTTCTGGAGACAGTTATCACTAGATGTTTTGACTAAATGTCTGAGAGCTCATGCTCTTGGGAAATTTCCCAATAGATCTGAAGATAAACACACAAGCTCTTGGCATCTCTCCTGACTGGATGATAATCTGAGAACTGATAATTATTTACATCTAACTTGTGCACTTTATAAAACGTACGGCATCCTTCAGAAGGCAGCACCGGAGCACTCCACAGTGGAGTTTATTAAGGACAACATCCCAGTGAATATTTAAATTCTGCCAGAGTGCTCGTCTACATTTCAAGTCATGTCACAATACGAAACCTGAGCTTTGTCATATTCACCTCTAGTCACTGTGGTAACAGTTGAAATGTGGAGGTAATGAAAATCATGTGAGAAATCTGGAAAGCTCTCCGCTGGGGGTAACATCACAGGCATTGGTAAGGCAGGGAGAAGAAATTTGCTATTCAAAGCAACTTGCTTAAGTGTTCATTTAAGTCAAATGTTTAATGATGCCCTGCTGTGAAAGGTCCCCTGCTGCTACTGTTCTGTGCTGCTGAATGATCTTTCTTGGAGTAAAACTCTGCTAAATGGAGGTTAGGACTTTGGGGAGGTGCGATGAGTTACTGTGTGGTTGGCCTCGGACAGCAAGAAGTGAAGGTTCACAACTGGGCACCTGTGAAGCACCAGAGCAGGAAGAGCAGTCTTGCTACTGGTGGTCTTGTGGCTTGCTTTTCTGCACAAACGCTCTGCAAATGGGGCAGGTTCACTGTGATCCATTCTCCCCACTCGTGTGCTCCTGGGCAGTGACATCCAGTGCAACAGCCTGCAGCAGCTGCTTGTAACAGGGACAGGAGCAGGAAGAGGCGATATGGAGCAGTCACTATGAGAACACCACCTCTTTGATCTGACCAGGAGATCACTTTGTTTTCTTCTGTTTCTTTTGATCTGATTCTGCCTTTGAGGATATAGGCAGTGTCCCCCATGCAGAAATCTTGAGAATTGGGTGGAATTCGGGAATCAGTGAACAGTGAATTTAATTGGAAAGCTCAATATTTCATCTGTTAGCAGTGATCTTCCTGATTTGTTTAGCAGTAACATGCATAGGAGTGATTTTTTTTTCTGTTGTTTTTGTGACAAGAATAACAAAGCATAAATGCTTCTGTTTCCACCTACATCACAGGTATGCTTGTTTTATTTTACCTGCTACAGACAGTCCCTTCTCCATAACACCCATTCAGTTGGCAGAAACACAACCACCCATGGCAAACAGATCTGTGAAATGTCACAACATTAACCAAAATTTCACAGATCAGTGTAAGGAATAAATATAATGAAGAAAATAGTTTGCCTATGAGAATTTACCTGGCTCCACTGCTGGAGTGAATGACTGACTTTACTAATTCCCGAAACCTGTAGAGTTTCACAATTGTACATTTCAGCCATGAGCCTATTATTTATTGGCTTGCCCAGGCTTTACATCTCAATTAGGCTGACAATACAAAGTCTGCTTCAGAGTAATCTATTGTAGGTATACACTGCATTAGTATAAATATCATTGCACAGTGCTGCCATAGAATGAGCATTTCATCTGATCTGCAAAATAATATTCTCCCCAGAGCAGTTGGAAGTTCCAGATGGGCAGTGTGGTGTGCATTGCACTGGCCGTCAGTCCAATGTTGTCTGGTCAATGAGGGAAACCATGTTGTCATTATTTATACCCTGAAAGCATACCTCTGGATGGAAACTGCTCCACTGTGCCTATATACGTGTGTATATATATAAACATAAAGCAAAGGTCACCAGCCATGCTTAAACCCAGCTCACTGGAGGAGAAATTCACTGACAGACAGGATGCAGGATTAGGCTCCACTTGTGTGTGTTTGTAGCTGAAGGAATAACTTCCTGATTTTCCATCTGACCCCACTGATGTTCTAGAGCTCCAATGCCCCACAGTCAGAGCAGCATCTCTTCATTGGCCCATTCAGCCCCTAGCTGGCACTCCTGAGAAGAGAGGGGTAGGCCACTGTATGATCTCAGCTCACACATGGTATTAATTACATCACATTTCCAGAGATGAGGATCTGTCTGGTTTTGCCTGTGCCCTTCTGTACCAGCTGTGGGTAGCAGGGTGCTCCAGCTGTCCTCATTACTTCCATGACACTGGTTTTGGATGCTATTCCTCCTCTTCATCTTGAATAACCAATCTAGGCCTCAGATCAACAGAGGGCAGCTGTACTCCTGTTCTTGCAATTAAGATTATATGAACTACAGCCAGAGAAGGAGGATAGGGGCATTGCAGCTTTTTCCTGCATGTTTTTAGATCTGTATTCTGCCCAGCCTGTGAACCAAGGCAATGTCAGATCATTCTGCCGTTGAAAATAGTCCATATCTGCTGATCTTTAGAAGTTTCCGCAGAGACCATTGCTGAGAAAAGTGTTATTCTGATGAATTGTCTTCAATACAAATCTACAGATTTGTACTGTTTCTGGGTTACTGTTCATGTACAGTCGTGTTAGTGGAGCAGTTAATTGCAATAATTTGTTTGCATAAAAACTCTCCTAAATGCCTAGATCTAAACATATGACTTTCCTAATTCATAAAAAGTTAAAGTAAACAAGAGCAAATAAACACAAATCATAATGAATTTTTGATTCTTTTAGCATTCCTAAACCAATCCTGGGACTTGCCAGTCTTGTCAATATTTTAATACGTTCAGGGGTTCTTGAAAGTAAGCAAACAGCCGTTAGTGGATAAGCTCTTCTGTGTTTGTTTTTCAAAATTAGGTGCTCAGGTAAGTGGGATGTGTGTGGCAGACTGAGTGTGTTTGCCTCAGAGGCACAGCAACCAGGCTTAGGCATCTGCAAATGCTAAAATCTTGAATATGTTCACATTACACCCGAGCTCCAGATTATGTGAAATGTTTTCTCTACCAGCTAATCGGCTGAACACTAACACAGGGCAGATGGGGAACCAATGACTCAGACGTATTAATCTCCAAGCACTTTACTGACCTCCATCAATCCTTTCTGCTAGGATTTTCTTTGGCAAATAATGGAAATTTCACAACACATTCAAAAAGAGTCAAATTCAGTTTTAAAATATCCCTTTAAAAAGAAATCTCAGAGCAACAATATTCCGCAAGCACCTTTGTCGTATGGCTTTTTCCATTGAAACTCTGGGTGATCACGAGTGGCTGCTCATTCTTCAGGACCAGAAATCAGTGAGGGAAAATCCACAAAAAAGTCATTACAGATGCTCTGGGAAGAAAACTCCATCATCAGACCACAGCTCAGTACAGGTAGCTCAGTTACAAAGAGCCTCAGAAGATGGTTTGATGTGGCTGAGCAGCAGTGCCTGTGACAGGTCGCTGCACCCTGTGCTATCAGGTGGAACAAGTTACAGCCTGATACAAGTTACAGCCCAGGAGCAGTGATCCGGCTCACGCATGTATGGATAAATTAGGCCCCATCTCCACTGATGTTAGAGCTCTGGAGGATGCTGAAGTGGTGAAGTTATGCCAAGCACCTCCTGTACAGCCCTTACTCTGTGCAGGGCAGGTTCCTGCCCTCCTGCAGGCAGCTTCGTGCTCACCTCAGGGATGTGGCTTGGAGGGCACTGCAAACACAGGTACCATGCCCTGGGTCATGATTTGCCTTGCCTACGTGCTTTTCTCACCGTGACACAAGTTGGAGTAATGCATGGAGATGTTTGGAGACAATTAATGCAAGCAAGCTCTCTTCATGTGCCTTCTTTTGTGTTTTTGTAGTAGGATTGAAACAGCTCTCCATCTCCACTAGGTTGCCGTGCCCCTCGCAACCTGAATTATGCTCAATTGTCATAAAAATGACAAATGAAGTATCCTGCTGTAAAAGCCAACCTCATGTTAAATGTCAGTGCCCTGCTCCAAGGTGCCAGAAATGTTTTACTTGGGCAGAACACATGTATATTTGCTTCAAAATACTTGGCCGAGCAATATAGAGGCTTTCAGCTTACAGTCTGGTGTGGTTCTGGGTCGCTGAAAAGAGCTATAAATGTATAAGCATCAGACAATTATTATAACAAACAGTTATTTCATGGACATTGCCACTCACAAAAGTCAATGTTTGTGCTTCTGTAAATATACAGAACTCATTAAAACCAGCAATGAGCTAGGCATGTTGTATGACTGTGCAGCCCCATTCTTGCATATAAGCACATTTTCTTAATTGCCATGTGAAATTGTTGCCTCCTAAAATTCCGTGGGTGGTTGGAAACAAAATACTGAAGATTAATACAGTTTTGAACTAGCAAATTACTTCCTGCATAGCTTGGTTTAGCTTTATGTAGCTGCAATAAATGTGTATCTTGATGATATGTTTAATATTACATTACATTGTACTGTTTTCCCTTGTGCTGAAATACATTTTAGCATTTTTCCACACTGTAAGATGACAGAGATCAATTACAAAACTATTAAATGTCAATTAACGTCTTTGCAATCTGAATCCCAAATGAACCTGTTAAAACCATGTTGTTATATGTCACTTATATGTATAAATGCTGGTTAAATTTTTAATGAATGCATGAAAAAGTAATTACCTATTTACTGCTTATGTAGAGGTAAACTAATCCCATCACCATTTGTGGTGTCCACTGGAAAACTAAGATTGAATTTGCAAATCTGAGTGGCTAAAATGGGCTCTGAAATGTATCGTTCATTAATCAGCTGTACTATGTAGTGCCTAAATATAGATTTGGGAATCAAATTTTCAGCACGTCAGCAGGACCATTTTGTCCTATTAAGCCACAAAGTTGTTTTTTAGCATGGTCTGGGCAATGCTGGTGCTCCTTATTATAGAGCTTAATCATTGTGCAGCAACTATGCACCTTTCCTGGAAAAGGTTGTCATTACATTAAAAAGATTACATTTTTTTTGCAATAATTTAGGCCAAAATGTTGTCAGTACAGCAGCATTAATACCTTTACTCATGGGAAAATGTAGTCATTGCCCCTGGGATAAGATCTCTCCCTTGCAGAAAATTAAGAAAAGGATTTTTATTTATTGCAAGAAGTCAAGATTTTGCTTTGGCATCTCAGCTGAAAACCAGCACTTTCTTTGAACACTGCAAAGGAGATCATATCACCTACATCGCGTATCAGTCTCAGTCACCTTTGCTAAAATCCTACTCCCTTTATCTGGTCTGTGGAGAGCGTGGAGGCTGAGGTGCTGTGAAGCATGCTGTGCTGAAAGCTCAGCTCCTTCACCATTGGCTACACAGAGCTGAGGGGATGAGCTTCCCGAAGCACTGTGTCAGGGTGGGCAAAAGCAGGCTGAGGGGACGGTGCCTGTGTTAGGGCAGACCAAAGGCAAGCTGCCTCTCAAGTCATACAGACCAGCACTGACTCTTTCCCTTGCAGTTAGAGGAAATGTTTATTTTCAATGGATGTTGTTCACCTATCTTCCTTTCCTGTCTGAGGAGTTACCTTTGTGGGAGGGAGATCAAAAGGGCTGTTAAACCAAGCAAGACCAGCCAACGTGCAAGCCCCCCAAGAACAAAGAGAGGAGCTGCTAGCTGGGGACTGCTTCCGTCTCTCCCTCCGGGCTGGCAAAGTACAGTCTTCCCAAGGCTAAGCTGAGGATCAAAGGGGGGTGTAAGCCTTACAGATTGTAGCCTACAGAAAGCAGTGGGGAGGAGGCTGCCAGTCCTGGCAGGCAGGTGGAGAGTTGGAGAGGAGCAAAGGCTCCAGTTCTCCAGGCAGTGTGGGACTCCATGGACAACTCAGTCCATGGTGGGCTCCTGAGGGAGCCACTGAGCTTCAGGAGCACACAAAGTGCTGCTATGTCTTTGTTCCTTTCAGCCATCCTTCTGTTCCTCTTGGCAAATACACCCTTTTTTGTCTTCAAAGAACTGTCTCTTTGTAATTAGAAAGTACAGTTCTCAAGTCCCAGAGGCAAAGAGCCTGCAAGTGTCATGCAGAAGGGTGAGAGCAGCGCTGAGAGCTGCAGATGAAAACCTCCCGCTATGGAGACGTGCGGCCTGCAGCGGGGGCCAAGACCAGCAGCCCCCAGGGGTCGGGAGCCTGAGGCTGCCTGCTGCGCAATGTGGCAGTAGTTTGGGAGTAAATGTGCACGGAAACACAGCCCATCCTGCTGTACCACACGGCCTCCTGGCACTGCCATCATTGTTCCTCAAAGGCCAGCCGTGAGGTTGAGGCCGACTGGCAGGCTGCAGCCTGCAGCAGGGTCTAGCTCGGCACAGATTCATGAGGGGGAAGAGGCCTCATCAGAAGTTTGCCAGATATCCTGTGAAGGCAGACATTGTTTCAGGCTAATTTCTTCTCCTTGGTATGCTGGATCATGCCAGCTGAAGATGTTATGGGCCTTCTCATTAAAATAAATGCGTATTGGCCAGCAGACCTTACCGTGTGGCTCCACAAAGCTTTCCTTCAGTGTCTCCTCCAATGTTTGTACCAGATGACTTCACACAGGGCTATTAACACTAACTGGGTAGGAAGCAGCGGTAGCCTCTGCTGCCAGCTCATCCCATCTGGAGGTAGAAAAAGGCGCTGTTTTGGAGGAGCCTGAAGCCATGCTTTCCTGCTAGCCTGGGGCAGAACGGAGCAGCAGGGCTGCGGTGGCTTTGCTCCTGGAGCCCCTTGGTTCAGGAAGTGATACATTTTTCTTGCTGACACAATTTTTAACAAGAGAGAGAGCGTTAAGAGCATTGTTAAGAAGTGAGCCTCAAGAATATTTTGCTCTTCAGTAGCTGCTGTTCTGGAGTCGTTCTGGTGGCTCTAATGAGAGCAGATGCTCCAATATAATTTTCAAGGAAAAACACTACATGTTCCCCCTCAACTCCCCCCAAAACAGAGTCACTGGCAGAGTGGCTTTCTTTGTTCAGTTGTTTCAGGAATGTAATTTGGTAATTTGGTTGCTTGTCTGATAAATGTCTGCCCTCTGATCCCAGCTACAAGAGACGGAGTAAAATGTAACCGGATTTGACAGACAGAATTTGTCTACTGTGTTTGAGGCACAGCGAAGCAGCCTGGGGAGAAACGCATTACAGCAAATTATGCTTCTTTATCTGCCTATGTGAGCAATGCCAGGTCAGCTCGGAGCAGGGAGTGAGCAAATCTTTGAAAGGACAGCACCCATCTAGCTTGAAAGCAATGTATGTTCTGCTTGGACTCTGGGGCTGGAGATGCACACAGCAAGCCCAGCTCCATAGATGCCCCTGCATTTCAGGGGGTGGGGAATGATGAGGAGTAGATGCCCAGCAGAAGGGGTCCTAGCACCCTGCCCAGGGCTGGCCCAGCTCAGCACTGCTACACTGAGTTGCTTCTTATATTGGTGTTTTTGACAAGGCTACCTAGATGTCCCTAAAATTTATATTGAGAATAGTTATGGGTATGAAAAGGAAAAAGTCTGTTATCTTCTGGAAAAGAGGCAAGTGCCCCAAAGCACTTGCATCCTAATCCCTAAATTCACATAGTGCTTTTCCATGAGCACCGTGGCTCTGATGTATCTTCAAAGTGATGGGGAAAGGAGACGGAAGACTTATTTTCCTGTGTTCACTGCCTGGATTGTAACTATCTAACCTGCCCAGATGTCCTCCATTCCTCCCACGTCAAAGCCCGCTCGCTCCTTTCCTGAAACATCCATCACGCTCCAGCTCAGCTCTTCTTTGATTTGTAGGAGATGGTTTCCTAGCCTGCCTCCCCTTTAATCATTCCTCCGACAGCAACCAGAGATGAAAAGCTGGTGGGATCCAAGTAATCCATTTCCAAATGTAAAAAGCCCAAAAAAGTTGGGGGGAGAGTGGAAGAGAGCGAGTCAGTCCTCTGAGCAAACAGCCTGATTACGTCAAGGGACAGGAAGAGCAGCCCTTGGAAATCAATACGGATGAGGCTTTGAAAAGGTTGACTGACTGCACTGGATTAGCTATTGATTTTTGTCATTTTTGCAGCTAGTGCCATGCTCTCCACCCGCTGAGGCCATTAAGCTCTCAGGCCTTAAAATTCTAATCCCCCACTAATAACAACAAGACAATGGCCTGGCGAGCTAAGGATCTAACAGGATGTCCAACAGCCTTGGTGTGCTATTGACTGTGCCAGTGCCTGGGGAGCAGTTGCAGGCAGCCCAGACACCACAAAGGAACAAAAGGCAGATGCCCAGAAGGATTCAGCTTACACCCCAAGGCCAACTGCAAATCAGTGTTTATTGGTAAGAACCTCCAACAGGCTTCTAGTTAGCAGTGGAGGCATCATTTTTGCATGATCTCTCTGAGCAATTTTTTTTTTTAAACTAACTGCAGCCAAGAATTCTAGGAATTCCTGCTGCTCCAGTCCGTGCTCTCTCTTCTCTCCTTCCTGGGGGCTTCCTGATCCCAGCACTTCTGTGACTGACCAGCAAAGTATGTCCAGAAGTGGAGAAAAACCCTTGGAGATATTCTATATCTTCACCAAATTTCTGGTCTGCCACAGAGTCGTGCTCAGCTGAGTCCCCTCCTTTCCTCTGCTGCATTCACCACATCCTCTCTGAGCCTGTGGGGCGGACAGCACACCCCACAACAACCTGCATTGCAACACACCATCCTGTCCATTACCTCTACAAATGCCCCAGCGCATCACTAGTGTTTATGTATTTATCTATTTGAGAAAGGGAGAGCTCTGGATGAAGCCAAGGGTGCTGGCAGAGGCTGGGTGCAGTGGCAGTGCCATGTCCCCAGCCACCAGCACACAGCTGTGCGTGCGAAGGGCTGATTGGAGCCCGTCATGGGGACATTCAGCCCTTTGTGCCTGCATTATAAACTGCTGTGCCAAGTGAGAGCTCAACTTTTCTGAGAATCTCAGTCTAAATGTTGACAATTTGATTTTGCTCGGGTTTAGTATTTATTGTAAGGGCCTTTGCAGTTCTCAGAAACTAAGGGATTATTGTCAATGTACAAAACAAATGGTCTCTGCCAGATTTCATCCCTTTGGAAGCAGGCAGATAATGCTCCTGGAATAGCAATCATCCCTGCCCACCCAACGGGCAGCAAACAAAAGCAGAGGGACATGCGTGGGAGCAGATAGCGCTTCTCCATTCACAAATCCTGTGCAAATCCAGAGCAGCAGCACTGTGCTCCTCCTCTTGCCTGCACATCAGGCAGCTGGCCAGCTGGCTGGAGCAAGTCAAATTGAAATGTTCTCTCATTTTCTGTTCAGATTGGTCTTTGCTTTTTTGGGGCTGATGCATGGCTTTAGCCCTTCTGTCATGCAAGTCCTCCTGAAGTTCTCCAGAATCACAGGAAAGGGAAAAGGGATGAACAAAGACATAGGAACAAAGGGAAACAGCTGTTTTTTTTTACTTACTACAGCACACTTGAAGTACCTGTCCTGAAATCGATGGACCTGTTCAGAGCTAGTCCTGGGGTAAATGACAGAAACTCATTAAGGTGAATCACTTCATGGCTACCAAGATGAGAACAGCCCTGTCTGCATTCCTTGTTTTTTTTTTTTTTTCCTAGCATTAATTGCTGTACATTTTTACATTCTTTCAGATTTGTTTAGAAATATTTTAACACTTCCTTTTAAGGGTGGCTGGAAAAGATGTTACCTGGAAATTTTCATTCAATCCAAAGTAAAGATTTTTATTAATTTGCTTGGAAATTTAAAAACAAAAACAAAAAAAAAAAACAACAAAAACCTGCTTTCATTCTACTCAAAATTATTTTCCCCTGTTTTCTCAAAACTGAAGAAAACAAATCCTTTAATTTCCAAGCTCTCATCAACATCCCCCTGAGGCTTAAGCAGAATGTTTCGAAGGCAGCATTTGAAGGGATTATTTCTTTGCAGCTGCTGGGAAGGGTCAGATTGGAGATGGGGGTAGAGATGAGGCGATACAGTCTCTCACCTTACAAAATTAAATAACTTGAGGGAGACCCATATGTGCTGCAAATCACTTTAGTTCAAAAGCCCTTTCTATTTTATTTTATTTTTAAAGAGGAATTTTAGTTAAAAGTTGATTATTCTGAATAGCTGTCAGTTGCCTCAGGGAGATCACAATTGGAAAAATGAGTCCCCTGAGCAAAGTGACTTGCTTATTAGGTAATAAGCATGCCTGTTTTGCCATGTTGTTTTTCTGATTCCCTCTATTTATTTTCTTTAAACAAAAGGAACAGCCTGTGAGTGATACAGGAGGAGGGAGATGCCAGCAACAGCCAGGAGAAGGATGCACGCACCACGTATGTGACAAGTTAACCTGTGTGAAGAGGTGAGTGCCCAGAGTTCAGGTGGGAGGTCTGTGGGATGGAAGGCAGCCCGAGGGCAGCTCCCTGTCTCCCTCCTGCAGCCCCACAGTGGCTGTAGAACATCTGCTGGGCCATGGGCATCCTCCTCTCCCCACTGGCTGAGACCTGCATCACTTTGCCAGTACAAGATGGATCACTCCAGTTTACCTCCTACATGCTCTTGACTTCCTTTACAATTAAAAAGATTGCAAAAGGAAGCATTTATCACAGCTAATCCTAGCAGGCAGCGCCATCGCTTTCCTTTGCAGACTGCACTTATGTTTGGGCTGGAAACTCTTCAGCACAGAGGTGTGGCAGTTTGCACAGGAAGGCCTGTGCAAAGTTTAGCAACTTGATCTAGCTGTAGATGTCCCTGTACCTTGCAGGGGAGTTGGGCTGGATGGCCCTTGAAGGTCCCTTCTAACTCTAAAGATTCTATGATTCTGAGACATTTGTGGGATCTAATACTTGGGCAGGCCACTACAAGAGTAAATATCTCCAGTATTTCTGCAGACTTTGCCGTCTTCCACCCTGCCACATTTGCAGGCTCTCTCACGTCCGTCACTCCCTTTGGGTCTCCATCCCCAGAGAGGCTGCAGCCTCCCATCCACTCACACCACCACGTGCATCCCCGCCACCCGCGAGGTGAGAGCGAGGCACCGTGTGCTATTTATTTCACAGGAGGCAGAGCACTTTTTTTTTTGTTTTATCTCTTTCCAGACAGTTGGCTCAGTTTAATGGACTGTCTTTCAGCCTGTGCATAATTCTTCTCCAAATTAAATTCTCTTAGAAGCCCAACATAATACAGACCGTGTTGTCAGCTCATTACTTTTACATCCTTTCTTGTTCTGTTTATGTGAGCAGAGGTTTAATTAACTATAATCTACTGTGTAGGCAACAGGAAAAAACACTCTACTTGAAGGTATGTATTCCTGCTCTATTATACTTGTGAACATTTTCGGTGGAGGGGGAGAGTTAACCTTTTTATCCATGAGCAGGGCTGGCTGCTGCAGGTTTCTATGCAAACGCTTCAGGAAGCCCAAGGCATCCGCACAGTCTGTTCCGCTCCTCATCGCCGTCATCAGCATCCTCCTCTGCACTGAAGTTCGATCTAAGAGGAAAAGCAGAGCCTTTGTTGTCTGCAGCCTCACCCTGCTGGCTGCTGCTTCCTCCTGGCTGGGTGGGAGGCAGCAAGCAGTGGCTCATCCTCTGCAGCCCAAGGGCAGGTGTATGCCCAGCTGCCCTGCTGCATGTGCTGCACCTAAGTCCTCTTATGTACCTATGAGGTCATTTGTCCCTGTCTGATGGCAAAAAGCATGGGAATTCCAGCTAGCAACACAAGGTTGCAGCTTCAGCCTTTGCACTGCCTTGGTTTATCAGACTGTTAAAAATTGCGACGTTTATAAAACAGATGCTTCCCCCATGAACATTTATAAAGAGATGTGTTTCATCCACAAATTCTGCTTTTACCTGGAGAACTCTGAGTGCCCAAGCAAGCCCATGCACTTGGGCAGAAGGCAATATAGTGAACATGCTTTGTTTTGCACAAATGCCAGAGTTCGCTGTCAGATTGGACCAGGACTAGCTAGGGTTGGGTACCTGTTACATGGGCCACATGTAGCTCTCACCAACCAGACTCAAATTCCCTCAGAAATTCACAGGTTCCATTCAGAAGTTAGCAAAAGACAGTTTTATCATTCCTTATTATTAGATTCAAAAATCAAATTAAGTAATTAATTAAGCTAAATTGAGATAAATTGTTCTTATACACTTTTTACCATTGTGCAGTGCTGTCCCTTGTTCATATTCAAGGAAGGGCCATGACCCAAAGTTTGCTGCCTTTCCTGCTGTATCAGAGGTTTTGAGGAAAGCTATCCCTCATCCCGCTCTGCCCCCAAAATCCAAGGCACTCCCCCACTGGCAGTGGATGACCCCAGCTTGGCTATGCTGGGTAGAGTGGCAGAATGAGGCTGCAGCTGGTGGGGCAGGTGCCATCCTGGGGACAGCTCCAAGGAGCTCCTGGTATGTGCTGCTCTGTAACCAGAGCCATCAGATTTACATCTGAAGCTACACCATGTAGTTAAGGATCTTTGCTGTGCTGGTTCAATCCCAATCAGGTTACCTTGGTAAAATCACAGGAGATTTACAAATAATTTATCACAGTTGCCAGTGTCAAAGCGTCCTAGACATTACAAGAGTCTATTCAAAATAATTTTAAGATTGAGTCTCAGCCCGTCTTGTGGTTTTGTTGCCTTACGCCCACATAGCAATAAACAAGAGGGCTCTTTGCTGAAGCAAATCATCCTGCTCCCACCTCCACTGCAGTTAGCAAGGCTCCAGCCTGATGAGGTCCCCCGGATGCCTAATTTCCTTCTGCTCACCTCCCCATAATTGCCAGAAAGCATCGGTTTATCGATAGCAATGTGCATGCATGAGCATGGAGCTTACAGAACAGATCTAATTAGATGTGACCTGGTAGGACATGATTCACCAATGGCTGGCAACTGTTGTTCAGGTGGTTAGAAGGTCTGCTGTCCACAGGCATGATGTTGGGGATAATTCCCCAGAAAATCCAAGAGATGCCTACTACTAGAGTCATGATACGGGAAACATATTCAAAAGACCTATGACTAATGTAGGATCTGTTGAGGTCTTCTCCTTGCAGGCAAGCCAGGCTCCAGCAGCAGTATTCAGACTCATCCCTTACACACCATTACCACTTTGTGGGCTGAATGTGAGTCCTTAATCTTTGGACTCCAGAAGCGGGGGACTGGTCACACATTGCAGATGGAGCTCCCTGCTCCTTGCCAAGGGAAGGTGACCTCGGTGGTGGCCGCTGCCACTGCAAGCGCTCTCCCATGGGGACCAACACTTGGCTTCCCATTCTTGCTCCAGTTTGAAACATTCACCCTCCAAATGGCTGCAGGACTGCATACGATGGTTCTTGTGTTTACAGAATGCTCCTGCGTGCACCAGTGAACAAAACTCGCTTTCACGCCAACGAGCACGAGTGAGCTTGAAGCCAATCTTTTTTAATATGAGAGACTGTTCATGCAGCTACTTTCTGACATTCCTTTTGCTCTAATTACAGCTACTTTTTTTTTTCTTTGCTTCGTTAATGAATGAAGACACACAAGGCTCAATTCACAAAGGCATTTAGGCACCGGCTCCCGCTGAAGTCCCTGGTGGATCTGAGCGTTAGGCACTCCTCAGCTCTCCTCTCGCTCACAGCATAGCACTGGGGACCTGCATGGCATTGCTGTTTGTACCAAGCCTGGCTGAATGAAGAATCAGAGCCTCTGCGTTTGCAAGAGGAAGGATGTTTCGGTGATTGAAGCACGAATGGGGAGGCTGACAATACAAGGGCCGTTCCCCAGCTCTGCACGTGATGCTGTGGATGACCTTGAATAAATCACATCCCTCGCTCTGTCTGCGGCCACCCGGCACGTTGCTGCCTGGCAGGTTTGGGAGGCTCCGTGCTTTCATGTTCGTAGATAATCGAGTCTGGGCTGTCCTGTGGGGACTGGGCGATTAGGTCCCCTTTGGGACTCTTGCTTCCTCAGTCTCTTTGAAAATGCCAATTTTAGAGATTACTGCAAGGAAAGAGCAAGACGATCCGGAGCGGGCAGGAAGAGTCTGTCACTCAACTCAGCATTCCCATCTTTACAGACAGGAAAGAGGACAGCAGAAAAACATCACAGGCAAAGTTAATTGCCTTATGTTTATACTGGAGGATCCCGAATTTCCCTCAAGAGTCGCTTTTCATGTGCCCACATCTGTTCACAGGCAGGGCTGTGGTCTCCTGGTGCCGAGTGGCAACGTGTCTGTAGGCAGAGCCCGTTGACTGTTTACCGCTGTGTGTTTTGTGTTGTATCTCAGTCAGATTTTTCAAGGGCAACGTGATTCACTGGCACAAGATTGTGCTTCAGTTGGAAGTGCCAAAGAGTGACCTGATCCTCCTCTGCATGTCACCGCTGCAAGGCACAGGGCACTGCAGGAGGACCCCAGGCGCGCTGTGCTGTATGGAACTAATAATGTTTAGTGTTCCTGTCATGCCCTCAGTTGTGCTGTTGGGTTGTATAGCACTCTGTATTCATTAAATAGCAGAGAGGAGAGCTTTTAAAGTTCCTATTTTCCTCCTTTCCAGATTTTGCCTTGCAGCCATCAGACACACCAGGTCTGGCCTTGCTTCGCTGCAGAACCCAACTTCGAGGCAGAGAGGGGAGTGCTGCTCTCACAGCCCATCAAAAACCCCTCTAGCAGGCAAACTCTCTGTTTCCTTTAGCTGCTTATGTTTTGCTTTCTAGTCTCTGTAATATTATCATCTTTTGGTCTCCAGCCTGCCATAACCAAGTGTGAACAGTTTATCGTATGTTATCTGGTGGGGAAAGAAGAGGGAGACTACAAGTCACAGAGGACCAAACTGAAGTTTGGGGTGCAGTCAACCCCAGTCCTTACAAAGCCCGACCCAATGGTGACCCCTCCACACCAGCACAGCTCAGGCAGGGCTGCAGGTCCCCAGCACCTGGCTGGGCCGGCAGCAGCACGGGGCTGTCTTGGACCTCCAGGAGGTGCTCACGGGCCTGCAAGAACGAGCCGTAAATTTCAGCCCAAAGAGGTTTTTGTGAGAAGCCACACAAGACAAGGAGTGAATTACTGAGCCCATTCATGCTTAGTGAGTTATTAAGTGTAAGGCCAAAGACTGCGAGCGCTCTCTGTGCTCAGTGTCTGAGTTAATAAACCATCACTCAGAGATCAGAGAATCTGACTGCAGCACTGAATGGTTCTTATGAAATGTATTTTTTTTAACTAGTTCTGTTTGTTTGTTAAGGGAAGATGCTCAGAAGTTCTGTGCAGTGCATTATCCTGTGCATGTTCCTCTCTTCCCGTGCCCATCGCCCTGGTTTCTGCAGCCCGGTCCCACAGCCCGCAGCAGTGCTCCTGTCAGGGACCCCACTGCAGGGCAGCTGGGGCTGCTGCCTCCTGTGCCCCGAGCACCCCGAGGCCACCGCTGAGATGGGAGACAGGAGGCTGTGAACAAGATGAAAGTGGGAAACGACTACAGGCTGCTCCTCCACACAGGCTGTTCGGCCTCTTGTCCCTTCTCCTTTCCCTTATTTTAGAGCTGTGGGGTTTGTGATTCAGGGGCAGCACTTCAGGAAGACCTTCAGTTCCATATAGGCAGCCATGTAACTCGAGGTCTAGAAATACCTGTGAAGGCTTCCAGGAAAATCTAATGCTCTCTGAGACTGTAGCACCTTGAGGCCCGAGCTCCAAAATGCTCCAAAATGCCCTTTCTTTCAGTAGCTCGGCTTCAAGGCCTAGGATGGTAATTTGTGTGGGAACAGCTGCATGAACTCACTCAACACGAACTCACTCAAGCACAGGAATTGCTGCTTCTTAAAAATACTTGAGATTACTAGCACACTAAATACCCTGAAAGATCAGTGAGGACTCGCTGCACACAACTGCTTACGTCCTGCTTTTCTGAGAGCTCCTCTCTCGCTTCCCGTAGTGAAGCTCCTCTCCTCCCCGTGCAGTTTCCACCTGCCTCCTCCGCCTGCGTTTCTGCCAAACTGAAGAGTTATAATCTGTTTCCATAAGAGAACGAGGCTGTATCAGCATATCCTTGCAGAGGCATTATTTCACACAGCACTAAGCAGAGGGAAGGCCAGGACATTTGTCTTCTGTGCAAGGGCTGTTGCTTACCCAATATTTCTTGTGAGCTCCCCTACCATCTCAGAGGTCTGCGGGGCTCTCCTGTGCCATAAACATGGTTCTCACAGCTGAAATAGATGGTGGGTTTTCAGACTTAGGGGTTACTGACGTATATAAGGAAGACTGGTGAAGACAAAGCATGAGGGCAGTCAAGGGAAGGGATCCTTGGCAAAGACATGGCTGCTGAGGTCACACCTTCCCCTCAGTCACACTGCAGAGCTTCATGGTGCTTCAGCCACAGCCAAAGGAGAAAAAACCCCTTCATCTTAGGGGGCCAGAATCATGGCCCAGCCTGGAAGCTAGCTTGGTAGGAGAAAGGTTTTATTTGTCTTGAAGTGATAGAGAGCATCATCATCTGCATGAGCATTAACACATCTTAGTGTGTCAGAAATAAATAGGAGATACATTTGGATGTTCTCAAAAATTATTATTAAGGTTTCTTATTTTATTTTGATTTATTTTTGTCAGCATAATCACCCTTAATGCTTTTGGTGAACTGACACATCTCTACACATTTGTCATGTACTGTTCCTAGCCTCAGACAGCAGCTTTTTGCCTGGCAATACGCATGTATGCACACAGTGAAAAAGCCTCTTTCCAACCCACCTTAGAATAATACAGTATCAGCTGATACTTCAGAACAAGGAATTTAACTGTATTTTGAACCTACAACTTGTATGTCTGTAAAGCACTGGTGATGTTTTCAGTGGTGCAGAGTGTTGCAGGATCCTCTTTTTTTCAGAGTTTAACACAGTTTCATTCATTGCTGTTAGAAGAGCTTTGAAGTTTTCATGCTTATGTGAAAATCCAATTTTTGCAATCTGAGTTAAATTCAACCTCTTTTCTCCCCCAGCCTGACAGCAGCTATGCTTATAGTACTTTTATGGCATATGTTAATTAACTCAGAAGGAAGAAACGGCCCTTTACTGTTTGGGACGCTCTCTAGAACGTGGTTATACATCAAGTGAAAGGCTGTGCTTGCTGAGATGTTCATCAACAAACTCAGACCAGGTCCATGTGCTTCCATCTTCCACTGGTGTCACAGGGACACTGAGACACACTTAGCATTTCATGAAGTCAAGACCCCCCCAAAATGAGAGCATTAAGTTATCATTCTGTATTTTTTATTAATCATAATTAATGAAAACAGGTGAAAATTATATCTCCTTGTGATCAGCTGATAACACCTGACATTATTCTTGGCTGAGGGTAACATTTCCTACAATGGCTATGTATTGTTTGCAGTGGGGATTGGTGGTCTAAATACTTCTGAGGATTCAGAATTTTAGGTGTGAGGACAAACACAGAGGAGCCATGAACTCGACAGGAATAGCAGTGGAATACCCAGGGCTTTGTCCTGTTGGGTCTTGAGCACTTGGAAGGGCAGAAATTGCACATCCCCCTGGGCAAGCAGCTCCAATGTGTGACTGCCCTCCTGGGGAGAAATGTTTTCCACAACCAGCATGAACCGCTCCTGTTTCAATTTACACCCTTCCTCTTGCCCTCCCTCCTGCTGCTGCAAAGAGCCTGTCTCATCTTGCTGCTGACCTGCTGGGTGCTGGGGCTGTGAGCTCCCCTGCAGCCTCTGTGAGCCGAGCCAGCCCCAGTCCCTGGGCCCCCCATGTGGGATGGCACCGGTGTGTGTTGGGGCTGTATCGTAACGCCCACAAAACCATCGGAAAGCAGAGTGAAAAACTGTTACTATGGTCTCACATTAGAATTCAGAGCAATTCAGAAATGAAATTAGCACAAAATAACCACAGACAAAATATGGTAATTAATGTCAATTACCCTGGTTGCTATAGAAACGTGACTGAAACTAGCAGAAGTTACCGATAAGTTCAAGGTGAACTACAATTGCGAGTGCTTGGCTTGGTCTTTTTCTCTAGCTGATTAGGACTTCAGCTCTCCTGGCTGACAACCAGTTATCGATAGAAGTTAATCCATTTAATAATCCCATAATCGCTTTAATCCAGTTGGCTCAAAGTATTTTGCAACTGGTTGCTGTAGTTGATTAACAACTGTCTTTTAAGGAACAAATAAAAGCTATCTGTTCACTGCATATGCATCAGCATTTCAGAAAGAACTGTTTTCTGCAAGGCAAAATTGAATGCATAGCAAAATCTTTGTAAATTATAAATGTATAACCCTGGGGCACAAAGAGCTTTTAAGAGTCTTTGATTTCATTAACATGCACCAATATCCCCTTGGCTTTTGCAAAATATAATTAGGAGCATGCAAAGGAAACTTGTCGAAGGACACCCCCCACCAGGTCCCCTCAGCTGTGAATGTGCAGGGGGGGCATCTGCCTGCCAGGGCAGAGCTCGGAGCTCAAGGACCTGCAACACTTTGACTTTGTTCCTGCCCCTATTTCACCAACAGCTGTTGAAATGGTTTACTGATAATTTTGTGACAAATATTTTAAGATGTTTTCTTCTGGTTTGGAACAACTCGCAGCTATTTGCCGGATCTGTTGTGAACTATAAATTCCTCCCTGCTCCCCAAAACGCTATTCCTGAAAACTTCATTTCAAACACAATTTATGGCTCAGATAAAAAATAGAGATGTTTTTAAATCATTCTATTTTTACGCAGCATTTCAGCGTGTGTTAGCAACACTGGGCAACACGTAGCGGACACGGCAGGCTTATGGGGACAGCGTGTCCCAGTGGAAAACAGCTGAGATAAAGACATGCTGACCAGGTCTGTAATAGCACACTTAGTCAAGCACTTCAAAATCTGCTAATGAAAGAGATCATTTTATACAAGATCCATATTAATTATTATAATGATTATTTGGTTTCTCAGCTCCCAGACATTTCTGTAGTCCTCTTAATGCAGGATTTATTGCGTTGTGATTTATGGGTCTTGGGGCTGGTTATAAACTCTGTCTAGCCAGCGATTCTCCCACGCCTGTGCAACACGTCTGAGCTCAGGAGCAGTTCTCCTAAGAGTTTTCATTTACTCCCCTTTGGCAGATTGTGAAGCTGAACCTTTCAAAAGTTTTAGAGAAAAGGATTTCAAATAGATTTTCTGGATTTGGGCTCTGCCTCACCATTCAGACTTGCTAAGACAACTGGCACGAAGGGCAGGCCAGGAGGACAGCTGGTGGGGTTGGATCTGCCAGCAGAGAGCTCAGCTGTCACCTGCAGCACCTGGGAAATGCCATCAGCTTGGGGCACGTTCCCTGGCTTGTCTGAGGGGTTTGCAGACCACAGACGTCTTTTAACTATTCCGTACTGAGGGTAGATTTTGCCTCCAGGTGCTTTTCGCAGTTGACAGTCAGAAGGAAGGAACATGGCTGAGGTCGTGGTGCCCGTCAGGAACGAATTTGGGGGCCATCTATCTCTGCTTATTGGTCTCAGCTCCAGAAGTTACTGGGTGCTTCTAGGCTGGAACAAATAGAAACTAATAAAGACAGCCCCGGCTGGAGGCTGCCTGGTGCTCACAGCTGCAGAGAGCTTTCTTCTTCTATTAAGTTTTCAGCTGAAGTTTTGACTGAGTCAAACTTACGTGAGTGAATCAAGATAGGGCTTCAACTCTAGATTGAAACTTGTATCTGGAAATTGGAGTTGAGCCCCCAGTGCTACTGGGTCCGCTCTGCAAGTGAGGTGGAGTTCATCTCTGCCTTCAGAAGGTCTGCATAAACCGTGGGCTCTGACAGGAGCTGCTCCAGAGGCAGGGTAAGGGAAGGTAAAGTCAAAAAATAGCAAAGAAAAATCTTTATTTCAGTCAAACTGAGGGAGAACACGGCTTGAGGTTTGGGAGGTTTTTTTGTGAGGGATGGGGAGAGATAGGGTTAATGGAAGTAACCTTTTTTGACGAACAGGAAAGCAAATCTGAATAAAATGTTTTGGGTCAACTGAGAACACTTCATCAAACTTAAAAATTGTAATGTGCTTTTCATGGCTTCATTTTCATCTAAGCCTCATCTAAGCCTTTTTTTAACTTTGTAAAATCTATGCCAGTTTTATTTTTAGAAGTCCAAGAAAAAAAAAGCAGTTTTGAAAGCAGAGAATTTTTCTTGTTTTTTTTTTTCTACTTCTGCAGCAAAAAGTTGGCCAAATTATAAAAACTCACACCATGAACAGCTTCCTCCTGAAACTGCATTTCCCTCCAGAATTTCTACTTTTATAATTAAATCCAAAAGAAAATAAAAACAACAAATAAACAAAAAATAAACCTTTGCATAAAAAGGGAGTTTGAGCCCAAGCTAACTTTGTGCTGTAGCTTCATTCATGTGCTGCTCTTCATGGTAAACGAAGAGCAGGTTTATTTCTTCCAGGTTTATTTCCCCATGCCCTTCACCACTGATGCAGCCCTTGCTCATAGCTCACTCGCTGCAGCTAGGACTTCTCTGCACTTGATGTTCATTCCTGCACACCAAAAGGGATGGACTTTCCTCTCTTCTACACGGAATGAACATTTTCTGTTTCTCCTTCGAGCGCATCCTGTAGTAGAATTAATGGGGCTGCGAGTCCAAAACTTGAGTACATTTTTGAGTACATTTTGCACCTTGGTGAATGCCGTGTATTGTGTTATAGAAGTAATGAAGGGATTAAAAACACCCGGCCTGTGCGCAGAGTGCTTTCAGGCTGCTCTTCAGGCTGTAAGATGGTGTTTTATTTACTGCATTTGCCAACTAGTGAAAGAGGGAGAGAAACAGCGTTATGTGCTTCTTAGTATAGATTTGGAAAGGAAAGGGATTGTTGTCAACAGGATTTATATGAAGAGTGAGGGTTGGCCAGGGAAGGGAGATGTGATCAGGAAGGGATGAATCCTGTGTGGAGATTGGAATGGCCAAGAGGGAAAAGAACTTAAGGAACTCCCAGAGCATCAGTTACAGAAATAAAGGGTTTATACCTGCTCCCAGAAGCTGTTTTCATTCCGTGTGTACTCCTACATCTGATTAAAAAACCTGGCAAGGAGCATTTAGTTTTTGTATTGCTTCACACAGAAGTTATCATATCTTAATTGGAATAGTGTCTGGCCGCATAAACAAGTGCTGATTCAGATATGGACAAAGCATTCTCACTTTGTGGGTCTCTGCTGCTGCAAGCCTTTAGTCTTTTTTTTTTTTTTTTTTTTCCTTGATCTGGGCAAGAACTTGGCAATTGCAGCTGAGGGTACGTTCTGGGACTCAGAGGTAGACCTGATGTCCAAAGTGAGTCTGAGGACTCCCAGATTTTGGCTTCCTTAGGAAACGTCAACCAAAGGGAGATGAAGTAGCACAAAATAAGTCCTTTTTGACTTCCCAGAGAAGCCTGACCCCTCACCATTTCATATTTGGGGTGAATATTCTGATCAGTTCTTATCTGATCTTTCTGTTTCTGCTGTTCCTGAGGACGACCTGGGACAGTGTGCAGCTGAGGGGCTGGAGCCCTGCAGCCCTGCTCCAGCAGCTCCCTGCTGCCCAGCGGGTGTTAGCATCTGGGGACCGATGCACGAACACATTCTTCACTGCTTTAATGGCACTTTCTGCTATGGCATTCTCCATTCGGTTGATTTTCTCCTCTGCAGCTGAAGCTAGTTTTATACAAAGATTATAGAGTGAGTGTTCCTAGAACTGGAAGACATGAGATTATTCTGTAGTTGGGTCACTCTTGTTTGATCCTCATTAATTCCTCTCCCCAGAAGCAGTGACATCCTAGAGAAGAAATATTGCAAATGTCTCATTCCCTGCACAAGGGTATAACTTCGCAGTGAGTTTGTTTTCTGCTTGCTGGCACTTACTGAAGCCCTAAAACAACTTCTGCAAGAGGAAAGCACAAGGCAGCAACTCTTTGCCCATGCAATTACAGTGATTGTCTACTCAAATCAAGTGTTTTTGTATGCAAATGGCCAGCAAGCATCTAGTGGATGCAATGGCTTGAATTTCAATTTGCAGTGAATAGTCACGTATGCAAACACGTGTTAAAATGTGTATATATTAATACCGTACAATCATCAACTTCCTTTTCAAACATTATTTGGCTCACGTCATTTAAAAACTCTTCAGTGTGCCATATGTAACCTCTTACAAGTGAATAGTGATTCTTCCAAAAGTAATGATCAGTTCACTCCAGTCGCTATAGTGCTTCCAGATACGGGCGGAAGCATATTCCCAATAATTAGTAATTAGCAGTAACTATTTTATGGAGCAGAAAAGAGTTGATTACAGTTGTTTTATCAGCTGGTATAATAATAGAAAAAATCTTGTTTCAGAGGAGGGAGGAAAAGGGATGATTTCACAAAGTTGGCTCTCACTTGCCAGCCGTCCATCACCGAAACTACAGCTTCAGGGATCAGGAATTATTGATTTCAAGGGGATTAACTCTCAGCTACAGATAGTTCAGTTTCAGGGCATCATTTGTAAGCTGAGCCGTAGCCATAAACCAGCTGGCACTGGGGGCCTGATCCAAAGCTCGCTCAAATCACTCGGACAGCAATTTCAGGGAGATCTTGGGGTTAATAAGTCCCCAGCTGGGAGAGCAGCTTGAGAGAAGCCTCAGTTCTCAGAGCATCTGGCACGAGGGAGAGGCCCATTTACAGACAATTTCTTCAAGACACAAGAAAAGTGGTTTCTGAAATGAGGAGCGGGCTTCTTCCACCAAGGTGAGCTGCGTGCACCTGGCACACATTAATTCCCTCACAGCCTCCAGAGCCTTCTGAGGTAGCAGAGAGCGCAGAGCAGGTGAACGTCACCCCTGCTCACACCAGGCTCTGCCTTCTAATGTGCACCGAGTTAATTAATTTTTGCTCAATTTGATTTGACATTCAGATCTCTGATATGTTTATCCTTCTAATGGGCGCTTCTCCCTTTTCTTTGCTTCCTCTAAAAGGTTTAATAAATGACAGGGACTTTTTGGGTGAGTAATGAGCCTTTAATTTTGTACTTATTTATTCATTAAGCTTCAGTGGTATCTGGAAAACAACAAATCGAAAGGCTGTCTATCTGTTCTTTAAAAAATACACCAGAATTTCTTGCAGCCGCAGGTCTCTTACTGCCTTTACTCAAGTTAGACCCAAGCTATCTCGGGGATTACATTTGCTTCTCTGTAATTAAGATATATATCATCATAATGAGTCATATCGCTGCGAAAACCTCCATGGCCTACTCGACCCTTGGGTTTTCTCTGGGGACTTCAGGCAATAATGCCAAGCAGCGTTAGCTCTAAATGTCCTTGTGCAGCCCCGGAACAAAACTCGTTTCCCATTTTCGTTTGGTCCCTGCACAGCTCTGTCCGTGGGGGCTCGAGCTGCCCGTGGCAGCTGCAGGAGGGTCTGCTTGTGTCCCACTGGAAGCTGCAGAGCTCCCCTTCGTGTTGGTGCAGGAACAGGTGTGGTTATTGATGTGGTGACGTGGAAGAGAATTAATGATTTAGCAAAAGAGGCGGTGAGGACAGAAAAGAAGGAATAAGGCAGCGAAATAAGAAAAATGTAAGAGAATGGAGAGAAAGGAGGGAAGAGTCGAGAGGAAAGCAGTGAGGACACAGAGCAGAGCCAGCCCTCCCAGGCATCGTGCCTCAGCGACGGCTGGGACAGGGGATGGGCCCTGCTGAGGGCTGGGTGGACAGCTGCTACGGGCTGCGGGCAGCACAGTCCTCCCCACGCTGTAATTTTAGATCTGGTGCTGCTAGCAAAAGCTGACAGACAGCTGGCTACCAGGCGGAGATGTTCAGCAAGAAAGCTGACTGAGAAATTATATTTATTCCCCACAGATAATTTTTCACAAATAATACTGAACTGTGAGAGGGAAATTTTCCATTTCCTTAGAAAAAAACATTTTCTGTCCTATGTGTGGGGAGGATTTAAAGGAGCTCTGTTTTGTTTCATTAACCCACGCTGCTCTAGGGCAGTGATGCTGCTTCCAGAAGGACCGTCCCACACATCCCCTGCCCCGGGCCATCTCCTGCAGCTCCCGGGAAAACACAGCAGCCCTCCTGCTGCCGTGCGTACCTCCCACCTCTTTCTCCTCCTCTCTCTCCCCCCTTTCATTCTTCCTTTCGCCCACATTTACACACGGCAGACAGCTGAGCTGGGACTGCAGGACGGGCAGCGGATGCACCAAACCAATGGTGCAGGTGAGCAAGTGAGTGAGGATGGAACCCGAAGAGGAGCAGGGCTAAATGCCCTGGAGATGTCCAGAGGTCCCAGAACAGCTCTTCAGCCTTTCCACTCTGATGATGTGCACGCAGGAAAGGTGTATCAGAGAGCCCCAGCCACCCCCAGCCTCCTTTACTTGTGCTTTCCAAGGCACCTTCATTTTCCCTTCTTCCCAACGCGTTGCCCCCACCACCGTCATCAGAAGTCCCTGCCCAATTCCTCGCATGGTGTGGAGCTTCCAGCACTGTGTGTTCATGTGTGTAACAGTGTGTGTGTCTGTGCAGGTTTGCCCCCAGGGGCTGGTGTGCTCTCTGTCCTGTGCCTGTCCCAACGCGCTTTCCCGCTGTGCAGCACAGCTCGGGGGAGCTCTCAGCTAATCAGCTGATACACACTTGTTATCCTAACCCTGTAATTTTACCTAGTGGGTGGCCTGGCATGGCTGACAGTAATGGGCAGGAACATAATGTTGTGATGACTAATTGTTAGAAGGAATGTGGCTTTTTACCTCGGCGTGCAGGTCTGTGGGTACATTTTGTGCCCAATTTCTGTGCTGTGGTTCCTAGCTTCCATAAGCACGACATTTTTCACTCCCTGTAACAGCATTTCCAGAACAAATTTGGTTTTGTTGGCTATCATCTTTGCTGTTTTTTATCTGCTGTGCACTGTATGGGGCCGGTTTACTTTGGCACCCTTAGGGTCCATTGCATGCACAGATTCACCACCCCAGTGCCTCTCCTCCCCATCCAGGTGACTGATGCCTTCACAGCAGGACAGTACTGGATGACAACTGATACCCATGTGAACAACCATCACAATTAATAACGATTCTCACGTGCACAGAAGTGCTCACCTGGGCCAGGGGCAGCAGGTCCGTCGGTGCGGTGTGTGCTCAGCCTGCAGGGCTCTGCCGGCAGCAGGGAATGAACACCTGCAGCAGCAGCCTCTGCCCATGGCTGTGTATTAGCTCAGCTGTTAATAAAGGTGCCTCTGGATGTCATGGTGTACAGCAGCCTGGCGGTGCACAGTTCCCTTCTGATTTCCCTGTGACTGAAAGCAGTGGCTGCACGGCTCTCTGTCTGAATAGAAGAGCACTTACAGCCTGATGGACCCGGGCAGTTCTCACTCGAGTGCCACAGGTGTTTCTAACAGCATCAGGGAGAGTGTTTTCTAGACAGTAAACTGCTCCTTTCTTTCTACAGGGCCTCAGGAGGTGTCATCCTCAGGAGCATCCTTCAGAGCAGAGGCAAAGCATGTCTACATAGGTTGACCTTCGTTTTCACTATTTTTTTTTTTTAAATTCGTTCTTTCTCCATGTTGTAGAGCACAAGCTGACCCTCCTAGGGTTGGCACTTCTCTGCAGAAGCACCAAGGCTGCCCCACCACTTTGCCTACCCACCATACTGTGACCACAGCGAGAGGTGTTTGTACCAGGGGAGCTCTGCAGCCCTGTGCTGCCATCAGGAGCATAAACGAACATTGTGAATAACAGCTCGATAAAGCCCAAAACAGAAGAAATGGGGATGCATCTCCTGTTTCCATCCCCACTCCTCATCCACAAAACCCGCTGGCACATAACCAACGAGCCAGGCTGTGGCAGGACCTCTCAGGATTGGGAAAATACCCTGAAAAATAATATCTCAAGCTGGAGCTCCACCTCTGAAGTTTCAGAACCCAAGAGCAAGCAGTGAGTGCTGCCAGGCTGTGCTCTGGGTGCTGCTGCCACGGCCCCAGGAGCAGCGTGGTGACCCCGGGTGCTGCTGTGCTGTCTGCAGTGCTCTGCAGCACTGCTCCCTGTGTCCCGCTGCCCTCTCGCTGCCTTTGCTCAACCCCACGGATTGGATCCAGCCAGGGATGGGTGGCACTGCCTGATTTGCCATTTGTTCATCGGTAACTGATTCCGTTTTAGTTCAACAGCCTGACTGTTTGCCACAGCATTTCAGCATCTCCCTCCTAACTGGGCTGCCTGGAGATGAGGCTGTGCACGCAGAGCCAGAGCCAGGTGCACCCACCCAAACCCACACAGCCCGTAGGAGCCCGGCATGCACCGAAAGGCAACAAAAGCAGAAAATTTAGCAGGAAGGTCACAAGGGAGAGGGCTAAAGGCAAAGCACCCGAGCTTCCTCCATCACTCCAAAGGGACCCACGGTCTATGTGACTCAACTGCTCATCCTGCACGTGGCTGGTGGCAGCTCCTCCAGCCTCAGCAGCCTCTTTTTGTGCAGAGACTGAGCTGTCTGGGGAGGTCTGGGTGAAAGGCCCTGCTCCACGCTCCCCACACAGTGCACGGGATGCAGGACACGAGCTCCCAGCCGCATCCCTGCGAGCAGCACCGCTCTGCCAGAGCCACTGAAGGGCGCAGCAGAGAAGCAGATCGGTGCTTGCCCGGTGTGGCAAGGAGTAATATAAGGGGGAAAAAAGATGCAGGCTGAATATTATGCCTGAATTTCCTATTATTACTATAGCACTGTGTCAAAATTGAAAGCAATGTAAGATTTCTCAAGAGGGGCCATCCATAATGCATTGCAGAGCTGTGTGTGGGTGTTTTATGAAATGTATTTTATTCAAGCCAGTATATACAACACTAACATTATTGAAAGAAATTGAAGGCCCAGTCTTCTCTCCTTAAAATATTCATTATTCATGTTATAGTCCTTTAACAAAAACTAAAGCCAAATACATATTCAATTTATTATTTTTTTTTCCCCATTCAGACTTACCTGCTATTCATCTCCGGTGTCCAGTGGAGACGAAATGTCCTCTGATTATTCCTGTATTAGCTTCTGACAGTTCAATTTCTCTGAGTGCTGTGTTTCAGACAACCCTTAACAAATAGCCACACAGGTAATTGCTCTGATCCAAATTTCTTGCCAAATCTTTTAGATCTAATGTAGATCGCAGGCAGTGGGATGTTGACACATTCTGATTCAGCCCTGGCAGCTGACTCTGGGAGGCTTTTTCTTTTGATAAATATTATTAGAATAGCTTTCAACACATGCATAGTTTCATTCTCTCCTTCCCAACAGGGCCGTGCAGAGATATTGTGCCAGAAGTGCTTCGCAGCGTTGTTTCTGTCTTCGTTTTGCATCACAGAAATGATGAAGGTACATCATTGTTTTAAATTGCTATCACCTTTCTGATGACTTTCTGAAAGAGAGATCATCTCACCAATTCCTGTAACTTCCCAGCACCCTGAACACCTAGTGACTGCTGTAAAATGTTGCAGGACAACTCCATCTCCAACAAGTTCAAGGCTGTCCTTTATACTGCGTTTTTCCCTGAGGAGGTTTAAGGGACTCATTTGACACTTTTCACTTGGAAATTTAAGGCGTTTGCCATGACCGAGGCTCTCCTGGGGGAAAGCAAAAGCTTTCTGCCTGACACCAGGGTACAGCCCGAGAGAGCTTCAATAGGAAATGAAAGGAACCTCACAGTTTTACGGCAGGGAAACTGAGGCAGGAAGACATTACCTGAACCAGGCTTCTGGTATCATGTTTACAGGTCCAAGCTGCCTAACTTGTTTTTAATGGCATCTGAATTATTTTCATAATTGGGCGCTCTGAGGGGCCCATTTTCCCAGGAAGCTCGTGGCAGAGGTGCAGGGTGGCACAGCTCTCCTCCGTTTTAATCACGGCCTCATTAGCCCTTCTGCACACTGCCATCATTTTGCTTTGTCCCCCCAGTGGGGTTTTGTGTTCCAGAAGATTTTGCCTGTGATGAGTTACTATCGATTTTTCCAGGCTGCCATTAATCTTTCAAGCACTTTTAAAATAAAAAACCCTCTGGATTATAAACACGTCTGTACCTTTTTGTCACCGAAATCAGAGCCGAAGATGCTGTCTCCTCCCCGACCCATCTCCCTCACCTTTCCCTTGGCTAGGTGTACTTACATCCATCAAATAAATGCAACGAGCCCTCTGGCAGCAAAAGCTTAATAACAAGGGCTCAGAACAGTCAGAAAGACAAAAGAGACAGCGCTGAGCTGCTCAGCACAGGGTCACGCGTGGGAGCAGCCATCTGCTGTCCCGAAGGGAACGTGCCGTTAGTTCTCATGGTGAATGACACAGAGCTGAAGGAAAAACACTTCTCCACTGGGAACAGTGCTTCCATAGACATTGCACTCGCTCTTGGTCTCTGGAGAGAGCAGGCCAATGCGTGCCACAGAGCATGAATGACAAGGACCTCCTCTTTGCCCGTGGGAAGCCAGGAGCAACTCGGGATTGCTCCCAAGTCCAGCGGCAGGAATTAGCTTTCTTTTCCTCCTTGTTCCAAGCTAGCTGTGAGCAGCAGAAACGTCTGTCTGGAATTGCAATGTAAATATTAAACTGATGCATAAAGATCAGTGCCGGTGGGTGATGTTTTATCAGAACGCTGACGTGTGCTGCAGACCGAGCTGCTTCCATTGCATTCACACAGTGCCACTGAGCTGCTCAGCACTGCCCCGTGCTCCTCCTTCACTCTGGCCATGAAAGTGCTCTGGAAGGGCCTGAGAGCAGGCATTGGTTCTTTGGAGCCAATGGAATTGGAATAGAAATGGAATTCCTGATGGGAATATCACTTACTGGTCCATCAGCCATCTCCAAGGCTCCAGAGACCTGGAAAAGGCCTCACCTCAGCAGCTCCTGAGCATCACAGGGAGCTGGGCAGCTCTAGCCCACCTCTCCCTGGGCAGCAGCACCAAACTGGCACCACTTGAGGTTTCGTTGCCAGGAAGTGGCTCTAGTTAAACTGTTGCCCTGCAGCAAACGCTCGTGGATTTGCTAAGGACCAGCCTGATCTCATCACCCCAACTACTAAACCACTCCAACTGCAAAATGCATCCTCTGAAGATCACAATAGCTGAAAAATTAGTAAAAAGATATGCTATGTGTGAGATGGTTATAAAACACTTGAAAATTAGGGCCAGCTCAGCACAAGATGTTAGGGGGCCCTTGCAAAGCTAACTCTAGGTAAAATTGGCAGAGATTTTCCATTGAAACTGGGCATTATAGTGAACAGCATGGAGACACAACAGTGTGTCAGCATCCTGGTGAGCACCAGTAGGAGATCTCTGCCAACCGTCCGAGTTGAGATGATCATTCTTGCCTAGAATTGACTAAAAGGCCATCATGTTGCCTAGAATTGTCCAGCAGAAGGGAAATTCTAATAGCTGATTTTTTCTGAATTGGCTGCATGTGCACTTCGGAGTCCAACCCACCAGTAAAATGTTAGCCCTTGAGAAAGATAAATGTAACCGTGCATTTGCACAGACAGTGGGAGAAGACACCTGGCAAGCAGCAGTTGTGTTGTACAGCCCACAGCGATTTGCTGGGCTACAGGACAACAGAAGAGAGTTCATGAAACTATTATGGTTCCCAGTTCCTGTCAGGTGCCATCGCCATTGGGGTGGTGCTAGGCATTATCAAACATGGCGAGTTACATCTGTTACTGTTGTAGAGGAAAAAGAGCATTTTTTTGGTGGAAAAAAAAATATGTAAATGTAGTGTATTTATCCATTTTACGACTTCCAAAAAGCAGATGGATTCACAAAACTGGGTGGAGGCTTTGCTCTTTGTTGTTGTTCCCAGAGAGGCTCAGTGATTTCGGGGTCCAGCAAAGCTTGGGAAGGTCTGGTCAGAACTACAGAGAAGGCTCACTTGCACAAGGGCAGACGTATCTTCCAAATCTGTCTGTCTGAGTGGAAATAAAGCTTTAAAAAATAATTAAGATTTCCTACAAGTGTCTCGTTCACAGTAGCATTTCATAATACAGTTACGCTAAGAGGAAATGAATGCCTCTCATTTGAGGCTATTACCACAAATGAATTAAGTGAGCAGATACCTTTTGGAGACTGCTTTTAAAGTCTGGATTCAGCTCAGAAATGGAGCAGTTCCAAAAGCCTCCTGTTAGTGCAATGGCTCATGAACACGACACGTAGCACGAGGCTCTGGTGCCTGGGTCAGGACGGCCCTGCTCCATGTCTGATGCGTGCGTGCTGTGCTCAGCCTGCACGTCATTACCAGCAGCTTTTGGCAGGATGAAGCCCACGACTTTATGGCAAAATAAACCCAATGAGAAGGTGTTATTTTTGAAAATCGTCTGAAATAACAAACTTGGAGCAGTCCCAGTTGCTGCCATCCTGACCCTACTGAAATCAGCAGGAGATGAGCACGACACAGATGTGCTGGCCTGGATGCGCACGGCAGCTTCCCCGCTCCCTGGCTCTGCTCCCTCACCATCGGTCTGCTCTCAGAAGCAGGTGGGAAAAGTGTGCATTGCATCAAGTCGTAACTGATTATCTTGGCCAAATATGTTTACTGGATCACACAGCTGGGGTAGTGGAAGGAGCCTAGCTGATATGGATTACTCTTTATTCAATACAAACACTTTGTTCTTCCTCTAAGGATCCCGAATTTTCTTGGTTAGAGGACTTAGTCAAAGCTCTCTCCAGGGAAAGGCAAGGACTGCTCTCAGATATAAACCAACCCTTCACTTACGTAGAGACAAACTCTTGATTAGTCCAAGGGACTGTTCAGGGACCCCCCCAGGAGACACTTGATGGTATTGAGTCTCCAAAAGTGTGGATGTACAAATCAGCACTCCAGCAACAGTCTGGGCTGTAATGGAAATAACTCCTCAAGCCCTCATACACATCTTTTGTGCCTCCAGTGCAGCACAGAGCAGGGAACCTCCATCTCTACCCCGCGGTGCTGCAGCTGAGTGCCCTCTTCGCTGGGGCTGAGGGTTTCCTGATTTCCTGCCTGGTGCTGGGTGCTGCAGGCTGCTCCCAGCAGCACGGTGCTTCTGGGGAGCAAGGCAGAAAGAGCTGCAACTTGGTTCCAAAAAACGGTGGAGTTTGTAACAATAACCAGGTTGGTTTGCAATGAATTCTTTCAGCTTAAAAATTAATAGCAAGAATAAATATCTTCTTAAACACCTACCCTGTGTGTTCAGTCCACGAACAGAGAGATTTATAACCTTGTTAACAATTAATATCCACTCTTCCTGCAGTAACTTCTCATTATAGTGGGCTTTTGTCTCCCTACTCAGACATTCTTTAAATAGTGTTTGCTAGATGTATTATGATTTCCTGATAAAAGACACTGAGTCTGAATCTCACCACTAATTCTGCAAGGTGATCACTCTATTTCAGCCACATGCTTTGATATTATCATTAAATGCACAATAAGGCTGCTAATTCCTTAGCTGTTCTGCTCAACGCACACAGGAAAGGCTTTCAAAGGCCAGAAAATAAGTAAAATACAGCTTGACACGGAGGCCAGTTTATTAGATCCTCTGTAAGTACATCTGCAAATAAATGTGTCTCTTGTGTTTTCTCAGTGTTTGAAAGAAGATGATACAGAGAAGGGCACACAGCCTTCAGCTCTGTGAGACTCGACTGTTGCGTACTCACAAAATAAATACCTCGCTGTTGCTTTCCACATCAAGTACTGACTGGGTGGAAAGGCGTACGAGGGCCCACCATCACTTGTTTAATCAACTTTAAGTAATACAGTAAGAAAAACCAGAGACACTCAGACAGCCTACTTGTGCGTGACTGATACGCTTGATTTGTCAGAATTATGGGCAGTAATCATATTATCATTTCCATTCGATTTTTCACTTCCACTTTTTATAACTCAAGTGGTTCATCTGGTAGATGAATATAGAAACACGGACAAATACTTCAAAATGCTTTTTGGAGCCGTTTGTGTTTAATTTGTCACATAACAAGTTCATCTCACCTAATTCTCCAAGCGCTGAAGCTGGTACCACAAACAAAGATGCACAGAACGCTGTGGCCATGGAGCAGCAGGAGGAAGGAGACACTGGGCCTGGGAGAAGGAGGCACAGGAACAGCAGTGAGCACAGGAGCTGCTGGAGGAAGGCTGAGTGCTGGTCTCCAGTGGGAGAGGAGGGCAATAGGAAGAACTGGGCTGAGAGAATCATAGAATGCCTTGGGTTGGAAGGGACCTCAAAGATCAAATATTTCCAACCCCCTGCCGTGGGCAGGGCTGCCACCCACTAGATCAGACACTGGGATGAGTTTTGGCGTTTCACAGATACTTGCAAATTGAGAAGGATCTGGCATGGATGAGGCAATGACAGCAGACGCGTGTGACACAGGAGCCCGCGGGTCAGGGCCCAGAGCTGCCAGGACTGGGAGGTCACGCTGTGCGTCATTGGGAGGTCGGCTCCGTGGCTATCAGCACTGCTCTCACCTGGGACCTCTAGTGACAAAGCCAATGCTGATCCCCTGCACCTCAGAGAAGGATGAAGATCGACAACTGGAAACAAATAGTTACAGCTCTTTCCTTATCTTCTGTGTGAGAAATTCCTAGAGTGTTATTAATTTCAGATGATTCTTGCAATCAGTAGAACTCATTCATTTTTTAAGTTTCACTTACTTGCAGTGAATGGGTCTGTTTCTCAGCTGGGTAGCTGCATTCATTTTGCAATAATGGTGTTTGTTTGACATCTGAGAAATTAACAATGCAAATGCCTCCGTGTCTTCATAACACATTTAAAATAAAATATCTCCTCATACAGAATTGATGGCGCGACTGCAAAAAGGGCTCCGTAATACTCAAAGCATTTTTCAAAACCCATTACCATGTCAGGCGCTTGGCTGGGGTGGGATTGTCTCCTGGGGGCCAGCTCTGGTCCCCCCCAAAACGAGGGCAGCCTGCATCTCTGCAGGGTGTAAACCAGGATGTGGCCATCTCTGCAGTGGATGCAAACCTGTGAGCAGCTTTGCCTCCAACATGAGCAGGGCAGCACGCGGTCCCAGAGGAGCCCCAGCACCCCAGTGCTGGGCATTTTAATGGGGATCTTGCAGAGTTATGCTGTGTAATTCAGATTCATGTGCCAATACGAGAAACTTACTGCCAATAGAAGTTTTCTTCAACATTTCTACTTACAAAGAAGTCTGGAAGTGCTTAGTAAACACTAAAATGGAAAAGAAAGGAAGAAAAAAATAAATCAAAGGTGCTGTATTTTAAATATCTCATTTTTTTAAGCAGATCTTTTATTATTATTATTATTTTGGGGCCTGATTGTCGTTTGTCAGCACACAACAACAACCACATTCCTGCCCTGGCTGGCAAGAAAGCTCACCACCATCCATACTGCACATTTTACGTCGATGTCCTGTTTCCATAATCCACTTACGTCTGCTCATTTCTGCATTTTCGTGGTTTCATAGCCATGAGGAAAGCCCTTTGTTTAAAAGCCATTGATAAATTGTCATTTACAGGAGGCAATAACTCCCTTAAAAATTTGCATAATGTTTTTACTGGTCATTTAGGGCTGTTGCATATTATATTAAACCTTACATGGCAGATTTTTATTATGCATTAAGCCACAAATAGTATTACGAATCTACCAGCCTCACTGGAATATTTTCTGTTTCCTGAAATTCAATTGTCTTGCAAGCCAAGGCAGCTCGTGAGCTTCAATAAGCCTCATTACTAAATTGGGATGTTGAACTAGCAATTTCAGATCACTTGCACTAACTGAAGTGGACCCACTGCATTGCCAACAGGCCTATGAGGACTGAGGTCATGGGAAAGAGCTTCAGGGATGGGCTGAGGAGCTGCCCAGCTTGAAGAACACATAAAAGCTTGGATTCAGGTCTTCTGGTATTGGGAACAATGCATGTATGTGTGTCAGCACACACAGCAACATACAGCTTCCAGAGACAGCAGCCTTCCTCCAGGAGCTTCCCTTAGGGCAGGGGGATGTGACCAGGAAAGAGGACTTGGGGAACTTGCCCCTTGTTTCCTGGGAGCGCGGCTCACTGGGGCCAATAACTCAACCGGGGCCATCGGGGACCTCTGATGTCACCCAAGAGCACTTCAGGAGCCATTAAGTCAATTGGAAGTCTCCCATGGACATCAGATGGCATGGAATCAGAGCCCAAGGTCAAGCTTAGCTTCAATTCACCTGGCAGAGTGATTTGTCCTCGTGTGAGTAACTGGACTCAGTAACAAGTGCTCGGCTGTCATGGGCTGCCTCACCGCCCAAATTAACTTGCTCAGCTGGACTTTCAAATAAAGCTGTTCTAAGAAAGCAGCGTACCATGGAAAGCAATTTGTTTCCTTAAGATTTAGTACCCAACACTTAGGCTGAGTTTGATTTTAGAGACGGCAGCAACTGGCAAAGTGGGTAATTTGAAACTTAACATATCTCTCCTCCCTAAGATCCAAACACGTTAAAACGAGGCGCAAAGTGCTTCTAATTTGTCAGTCATTCCTTGGGTAATTTTATTCCTCCCAGAAAATTGCCTGGGAGAGTGCTGCTCTCTCCCTCCACCTCCCACCCTTGCACTGTCCCCATCTGCCAGGTGCTGTCCCCTGGTGACACGATGCTCCCACCATCTGCAGAGGAGCCATGTAGGCAGGGGAGAGAGAAAGGGACAACCGAAGGAGCTGTCCATCCCAAAGACGAGCTACACATCTGCACTCAACATATCCTCAGCAGAGGAAGGAGCAAAACTATCCAAACACCTCTGAGAAAAAACGGTTCTGCTGATGCTTCCCATAAAGCCTCCTAAGCACCAGAAAAGGCACCAGACAGCCTTTTGTTGTGAAGTTTCCATCCCATGTCTATAGCTAAGGAAGTTCAGGTCGCTTTCTGATTTATGGGCATCAGAAGTATGTGCAGGGCGACATGAAGCCAAAGCAAAGCACATCAGTTCTTGGGGTTTGTCAAAAACACTTGCATTTACATCCATTTCACAGAGCAGTTTGGAAATCATAAAATCAGAGCCCAAGTTTCAGGGCTGCATTTCATGCCAGCTGTGCAGAGAGCGTTATCTGCTTGCTTCCAAATGAGCCCATGTCAAACAGAAGCAGAGGGCTGGATGCAGCTCAGCGTCACGCCAAGATGCTGGGGAACCCTGCGCCAAGCAACCCTGCCTTCCAGCTCTGCTCCAGCCCCAACAAACTCAGGTAAAGAGTGCTTAACCCCCAGCACCACAAGAGATCAGCCTCACAGTGATGTGTGATTGTCAGAGAAAGTGTCTGTCTGCAGCTCGATCATAAATTCTGCTCGGAATTTAAATGTACTGTGTTACTTACAATTGGAGACCCCTAAGCCCAGCCTGAACTACTTTGATGGGCTGATAGCAGCTGTCTTTTCTCCAGTGCAGGCGTGCTGGCTCTGCTGTAGTGGATTGATTACTCTCTGAAAGTGGCCAATATCAGCTCAGCGTAAAAATACCCCTGTCTGCTACTATAGTAACAGGTGTGCAGCGCTGCAGAAGGATGGATGCAAAAAATGGGGATGGAAGAGGAAGAGAAATTCCTTTTGAGGGTTTAATTCCTCTTATATTCCATTATAGCCTGAGTCTTGGGCACTCTGATGAGTGCTTGTAACTACAGATGCACTACACAGTGCCGGAGTCACCCCTACATCCAGCACCAGGTCTGGCTCCTTGACCTCTCAGCAGCGTGGAGGTTTCATCAGCTGATTGCATTCTGCATGAAACAGCATTTCCTGGCTCCTCGTCATAGACTGAGCTGCCTTTAATGTCCCTGAGTGCCCCCACGTTCCTTGTGTCATGAGACACACACAGAGGACGAAGCAGTGGGGCTGATCTCTGCCCATGCCAGGTGGATGAGGAGCATGGAGGGGTATGCAGAGGCTTGCTGTGTAGTCATAAAATGTCAAGTGTTTTTTAAGAACAGAAGTAGATGGAATGTTGGATGACTACTACCCAGAATCAATTTTCCTAATTCTCCTCCTTTTAGGAGCTGGTATCTTCTACCATCAGCTGGCACTTACCAAGTAAATGCAGCCTTTCAGGGTGGCAAAGGACACCACAAGAGGCAATTTTACTCCTTTCCTTTCCCCTTTACTTCCTACACTCTCCATTTCACTTCCCCATTCATCTGGGGAAGGACAGGTCACTTGGGGGAATTCCTCCCACTGCAGCTCTGGCAGAGAAGGGGAAAGAGAGGGGTTGGGGGAGAAAAAAATACTCAAGTTTTGATTTTTAAAATGAGCAAATTGATGAGGAAGTCACAGATGGTGAATAAATATGGGACACAGAACTGTCATTTGGCAGCCAGTTCTCCTGACCAATTTAAGAGGGAGATGCTGTTATCCAGTTTGGTTCAGGGAAAATATATTCTGGGCAGCAGTTAGTCATTTAAGAGGCCTCATTGTTTCATAAAATATATTTGGGTTTGATACAAACACAATTAATGCAGCTTTCTAATATTGTGCTTGAACCAAACCCAAAGTATTTGTTGTGAACATTTATTCTTTTATGGCATTTACTGGTTCCAGGTTCTTTTCTGAAGGCTTAGATTTAAAAAGGGACTCGCAACAAAGGAGGAACATTTGGGGTGACTTCAGCTGGTACAGCAAACTCCATTCTTATGCACTGTTTTGAGATGTGCCTCCAAATTATCTGACAAATGATGTGTTCCAAATTAAGTCCCTCATTACCCATGCTTTTCTATTGCTAAGTGCTGCACAGCATTCTCCGTTATTATACCGCTGTATTTTGGGGACTTGTTAAGCTTTGCTTGCTGGGCCTAGCAATTGAAGCAAAAGATTTGAATGAGGCATAGCAAAGCCAGCAGTTCTGCCAGCTGAATCCTGCCCAACTGCGTTTAAGCTCACGCTTTGGTTTCCCACCCTTTGAGGAGGTAACGGCTTCTGAAACACCACCAGGGTCTCCAGCCCTCCTCACCCTGAGGCTGCTTCTCTCCCAGCTCTCCACGCACATCTCCTTGGTGTCATTTAGCAAACTGTGCTTTGGTAGCTGGAAAAAAAAAAGAACATAGCCAATGAATTGGAGTGCTAATTAGTTTTTCTGGGTGAATGACCGAATGGTTGGGTTGGAAGGGCCCTCCCAGCCCCCAGCCCCACTCCTGCCATGGGCTGGGTGCCCCCAGCTCAGCTGCCCAGGGCCCATCCATGGCCTTGGGCACCTCCAGGGATGGGCACCCACAGCTCTGGGCTGTGCCAGGGCCTCATCGCCCTCTGAGTGAAAGTATTTCTCCTCACATCTGACTTCAATCTCCCCTTTCAGTTTAAAGCCATTCCCCCTTGCCCTGTCACTGTCTGCCCATGTACAAAGTCCCTCCCCCTCCTGTTGATGAGCTCCCTCAGGCACTGGCAGGCCGCAGTGAGGTCTCCCCGCAGCCTTCTCTCCTGCAGGCTGAGCACCCCCAGCTCTCAGCCTGTCCCCACCCAGAGGTGCTGCAGCCTCTGAGCATCCCCATGCCCTCCTCTGGCCCCGCTCCCAGAGCCCCGCATCCTTCCTGTGCTGGGGGCCCAGGGCACTGCTGGTCCCGCTCTGTGAGCAGAGGGAACTGGGCTTTGTGGAGCACACGAACAAAGCCAACTGTGCTACGATACATCCTCTGTCGGGTGGTCAATCAGCACCGGGCGTGTCATCGCTGATCTGCAGAACGCAGCCCTCCATCCCACGCATCAGCACTAATTAGCAAGATTTCTGCTTCAAATTTGTGATGCCAAAGCACTTTCGGATCTACACATGGAAAGATCACGAAGGCCAAAGTGTTACTCTGCTCTTTGGTCACAGTGTTTGCAATAGATCTCCTTTAGCAGCTGTGTTGGCTCCCAGCAAACAGGCAGCCCTTCGCCAGCCCCCCCAGCACAGGGGCAGGAGAGGGCCCTTGGTAACCCCCCCGCAATTACAGCCCCGTGCTGATGAACCCCAGGAAGAGGCACCATGGTGTTAACAAGCTTCAGAACACATGCATGAAGTGGAGTGATCAGGACTTCCATAAATGCCTTCCATGAGAACCCGTGCTGAGACTAAACCAGATAGCTGGTTTGTTAACTATCGCCAGGATGAAAGCAACTTCTGATGGTATCTTCCCTGCTCATCACATTACCATATCTGTGACAAAAAGGGCAGCCGAGCTGCTTGGCCTCGGAACTCACCGCACAGTTATTACAGTTTTTGCTCCTGTTAGATGGTATTGGTGTGAAGGACAGTGAGAGGGGAGGGGAGGGGAGGAGACCTCTCCACGCTGGGGGAGCAGAGGCCCCCGCTGCCCCCACACCTCTTGCTGGGACACGAGGAGTGCTGTGCTCGGTGCCAGCACATGCCATGCCATGGCTACAGGGATGGAGCCAGGAGGTGGAGAAGACCAGAGCACCCCATAGCACCACGAGCTGGGCTGCAAAATGCACGGCACTGAGCCCCCTCCGAGGCGCATCGACCCCTGCAGGGGAAGCACTGTCTGTTTTCAGAGCTTTGATGTGCTGATACTTAATGAAAAAGACCCAAAATATTGCCTTCTTTCACCTTTGAGTCCCACTGCCCACCCAAGTACAATCTGACAAAACTCAATGTGAGAAGCTGCTGTATCATTGGTAAGGAGGTCTGTCAGTCACCATTGCAAAACACAAAGATGAAGAGTTTATTAATACACGGTTAAACCACGCACTTGTTCAAATCACTTTGTCCAGGTATACTGCATTCTTCTAGCTAGCAGAAAACAAAGGATGGATTGATTATCAACCACCTATTTACTAATTACGTATTTAAAAATGTCAAAGTCTTCCACAAAAAAAAAAATACATATCTATTAAGTCAATAGTATATTTACCCTATACATTGCCCAACCACCCAGACTTGGAATTTTGCTCTGAACACCTTCAGATCCAGGTTGGAAATCCTCCAGCCCTGGCTGTCTGGCACCCTGCCTGCACCCATCCCCGCTCACTGCTGGGTGCTGTGGGGGATGGCCTGAGCATGCCCCCTCCTCTCCCCGCAGCCCTCCCCGGCCCTAGGAGCCCTCTCCCTTTTCTCCTCCACTCCACAGAAGCCCAGAGGTGCTCCACACCCCCCTGCCCTCCCCAGGCTGCCAACACAGCACAGCAGCCCCATGCTGCCCGGCCCTGCCAAGAGCTCCTCCTGCATGTGCAGCCCCCCAGCCAGCAGCAAAGTCATGAACCTCAGCTGCCTGGTGGGAATATTCCAGGAGTTCAGATTTCAGCCGCAGCAGGGGGGCCATACATCATTAAAGCTGCCTCTCCTGCCAATGTAAAAAGCAAACATGGATGATTTAAATCGAGGTTCCCTGGTGGCTCATTTAAATCACTCGGATGGAAATCAGTCCACCTTGCTGTTGAGGAGGAGGAAGGAGCAGCGGCTGTGGATTCATGACTCCCAGGTCAATGCCCTGCACAGACCAGGTAGCAGGAAACCCCACGAGGCACAGGGCATAAGGAGCCACTTCACGAGGTGTTGGATCCTGGTTCCTATGGGTGCTGGGAGCTGCTGGTGTCTGCAAGGGTGGCCACTGGCCAGGGCTTTCCCCGCAGTGCTGGTGTGCAGCACGGTGCCCCTGGGTGCCTCATGGGGTTAAGCCACGAACCAGCTGATTTCTGTGAAACCTGCAGAACTGAAAATCACTGCAGAGATGTGATGGGCAGATGTGAACCCACAAACTTTGTGTTGTCAGGAAATGGGGATGGACCCCAAATTGCTCCACCAGAGCAGTGTGGGAAGAGAGCTGGTGCTGGAGGTGCCCTCGGTGCCAGATCCGCTCGGCCACATTCAACCTGCCGCTGCCTTTTGCTCCCCAGACCAACTCTTTTGCACCCAAAGTCAAATGTAAATCCTCTGCCAGCTCAGTGGCACACAGGTATGCTTAAACTGCTTTGAATTTGTACATCTGTACAAGAACAGCAAAGCCCAGAGCTCGCCATGTAACAGGGATGTGCTGACTCAGCTCCTTTGATTTATTACTACAGCAGCAGATTTGGGTGCCCATGTACCTACAGAAGGATGCAGCACTCAGCATGAGGCACCAGGACCAACCCCAGATGGACACTGTGTGTGCAGGCAGCCGCCCATGTTCTGACAAACTTGTCTGTCACTTCCAGCACAGGAGAGGTGGCAGTCAGCTCCAGTCCTCGCAGCACCGTGTTCTGGTGGCTGACATCCAGGAGCGTTGCTAAGGAACCTCCCAGGTTCTGAACAAATAAATAAAAAGGGGACAGAAAATGAAAGATGGAAGTAATGTCACGTCAGTGCTCTCTCCAGCACAGGTTTATGGCAGTGAGAGGCAGAAGAGGACACAGACCTAAATCCCTCTGACACCTCTGGCTGCTTAGCTGCCATGTCCTGCTCCACGACACAGCTCGGGCTGCGTGGGGCTCGGACAGCATTTAGTTGTCTCCCACACTATATAAAAAGCTCGTGCAACCTACATACCATAAAGAGGAGAAAACCACCGCTGAGAACAGCATTCTCAGGTGACAAAACCAATTTCTGCTGCTACGCCTACAGAACACTCAGGAGCGCCTGGAGCCAGCACAGACTGTGCCCCTTCTGCAGGAGCACTCCAGGGGCTCAGCCCCCCCAGCTGATTGCAGCTGCCACTTTTTAGCACAATAACAGCTCATTAAAGAGGATTTCACTTCCTATCAGTGGGTACTGTTGGCTCTATTTAGGGAGTCTTCAACCTGTGCTCACTTTCTTTGTTCCTCTCAAACACTTGCAAAGGCAAAAAAAAAATTGTTCCTATTTGTATTAGAGCAAGGGCAGTGATATTATACTTCTTCCAAAAGACCAACTTGCAAGCATTCATCTGCCTTTCTAATGCTTTAAAAGAGAGGTGGAAGCCTGGCAGCAGGCTGACACACCAGAGGGCTGCGTGACCTCCAGCGAGGCCTGGACAGGCTGAGAGGAACCCAGTGAGGTTCAACAAGGGCAAGNCCTGGGGCTGTTTAGCCCGGGGAAGACTGAGAAGGGATCTGATATCTGTTTATAACTATCTGAAGTGTGGGAGTCAAGTCAATGGGAGTGGAATCTTTTTGGTGGTGTGCAGCAGTAGGACAAGGGGCAACGGGCAGAAGCTGGAACACAGGAAGTTCCATACTGACACCAGGAAGAACTTCTTCAGCCAGAATGACAAAGCAGTGGAACAGCTGCCCAGGGAGGTGTGGAGTTTCCTTCTCTGGAGATATTCAAGACCCATCTGGACGCCTACCTGTGTGACCTGCTGTAGGGAACTGCTTTGGCAGGGAGGTTGGACTCAGTGATTTCTAGAGGTCCCCTCCCACCCCTGTAATTCTGTGATTTGCCCAAGATCTGGTAGCTCACAGCATTGGGAAGGTCTCAGGCAAAGAGCTGTCTGAATGCAATGGGGTCTGCACCTGCCTTTCTGTCTTTCTGCTCTGTCTGCAGCACAGCCCACCAGTCCTCCCAGTGCCACCTCCCCAGGATGCAGAGCCCTGGCTGGTGGAAGAAGTCCTTTTCTGAACAGCTCTTCTACAGCACAGCTTTCAGCTGTGAAATGACTGAGCAGCAGCAGTGCCTCTAGGAGCATCACACCTCTAGGAGCTGGGGAACAGCCTTCTCCCCCCTTCCTGGTAACACAACAACCTTCCTCCCTGGGAAGTCAGTACAGAAGAAGAGATCAGAAAGAAGAAGGCTATGGAAAAAGTGGTGAGTAGTGAACAAGCTGCAAGAGGAAACATGATAAATTCATGCTGAGATCTCTGAAGACCAGGATAAGAGGGTGAAACAGTCTGCAGAAGGATATAAATACGGTGGGAACGTGGCTGGAGCTGAGAGATCTGTTAAATTGAATTTCTGTTTGGTGTAACATCCCCTGTATGTGTTAATCGGTATGTGCTCTAGCAGCCTGATTTAGTGTTATTATCAAAAAGGGTTCCTCGGCTGCCTTTGTCAAAGGAAGATTACAAATTATTCCAGATAAGTAATGGAACTAAAGACCTTTAAAACTAATTGGCCATTGCGCAATCCTGCTAATATCCTTTCTTGTCTAACAAAAACTGGGAAGGCAATTACAGGCAAATACCAAAAATTGTACCTGGTCTCTTGCATGAAAATATGATTTATATGCCCTTGACTTTTACTTTCAAGAGAAAAAGAAAAAGTGGCAAATGACCACTCATCAGTAGCCAAAATGTCTGAGAAAATGACAGCCGCTGAATAAGGCCTGAACTGGGAATGGTTGAAGAACCATCCTCCCTAGGCTTGCTCCAGAAAACAGGAATGTCCATAAGGTCCCCTTGTCAAATAAGGAGCCCTGGTGGTTCCTGAGCCTTGACACGGCTGAGCTGCAGTGTGCCACAGCTGCTTCCTGGCAGCGGGCACACACTGTGTGTGTGTGATGTACTCCATCACACTGTGCTGACACCAGAGGAGCACTCCTGTTGGCTGCACGTGTGGCACCAGGGGTGATGCCCTGTGTCCTGGGGGCTGCTGGGAGAGGAGATGGCATGAGGACATTGAGCCAGCTCTGGCCGTGGGGGCCTTGCTGGGCCGCCTGCATCACGCTGGAAGAAACAGGTGCAAACCTGGGGGCTTCTCATTTGGTAAACGAGATAAGGAAAGATTAAGAGGAGAGATTAAGCTAATACCTCTGCTAGGTCTTTAACATTTCCTAAAATTCCATGCTTTATCTTATGCCCCCAAGCCAAAGCAGTCTCCTCCTGAGTCAAAAGCTTTTGCATCTCATCTGCAGTGCTGTTGGCCTGACGGGCCTGGCAGGACAGCTCTGCAGAGCTCTGCAGGGATTGTCATGTTGTTATCCTAAACAGGGCCTCAAAGCTCTGGTTCTTCCTAAATTTGTGGTAGAATTGGTTCTGGGAACCCAAGGAACGAGGAGAGGGGAGAAGGGAAGATCAGACAAGCCAGGTTTTGATGAAAATGCTTTCTCTGGCCCAGAGCCTGCACAGAGGTTTGTGCCCAGCGGGAACTGCAGGCAGGTGGGGTTCTCCTGCGACCAGAGGAGCTGACACCATTGCAAGGCAAACAAGCACCAAGCACTGCTGCTGCTCAGAAAGCCAGGTGGACACGTACATCTAAAGACATACTTTGTCTTTAATGAATTATTGTTTTTCCACCAGGCTGCATTTTCCCTGCGAGGCAGCATCTTCAGCCTCCCCAGTAAAAGGGATCTCAGGAAATCTCATTTAAATTTCAAGGACCTCTTAGGGATAGTTGCTAATGGTTATGCTAATTGGCATAGGGTCTGAGTGACAGTTATGTCCTGGAATGATTTGCAAATCACATTTTCTTGGAGCTTATTAGCAGACTCATTAACTGTACAACAGTACATTACTTTCAGAAATTCAGATCTAAGCAGAAAATTAAAATTATTTGCTAAATGACCTAATAAAATCGAGCAAAATGTGCTGAGAAAGTGAAAACAGAGGTATATCTAGACTCCAGATTTTGGCTAAAAATAATTTCAATTTACCATTGATGTTCACCCTCCTTTTCTGGGCGTATTTTTAGCCCAGGTAAAACTCAGTTGGAAATCTGTTTAGATATGAAAACAAATGAGCTTAAAGCAACAGCAGGAACAGCACAAGCAGCTTGTCACACCCAGAGTGAGTAACATTAAGGGTTAGTGCAGACTTGGCCAGGACTTTTTTCTAGCCATGCATCCTGTGGGCCCTCCTCCACATCCCCATTTGCAGAGGTCTTTGTAATAACTGCAAACCTATGAAGTTCTAATCAGGAAGGAAGGAGGGCCAGGGTTGGAGTTTTACTTACAGGAGAGCCAGGAGTCACTGTGAAATCGCCAAAGTGATTAAGATGCTATCCAAGTTTCTTCTGCATTCGTCCCAAACTTCACAACATCCACCTGCAAAATATCTTAATGAACATATATTTAAAATGTTAGAAATCAGTCAGGATTTTGTGCTATTCAAAAATACACATTTCAGTGTATGTCATATATATACCTCCACCTATACAGAACACGATGTCAGATGCTTAGTGCCAGTCTTTGAGGGAAGAAGCACCTGAGGAGCAACCTTTATGGCTCTGTGAGCACATCACGTGGATGCTCTAACTCCACGTTTACTCCCAGGAAAACCCTCACACATTTGACAATTATGGCCTGAAGCCCCATATCTGCATTATCACCCATAAATTGACATTTCCCAAAATGATGTACCCAGGGTCTGACACTGGAGGACCAGGTGTACTGTTTCCAGTGTCAGTTCTACCTGCTTCATTTCCTCTTTTGTCTCTTGGCTCCCTACACCTGAAAGCAACCAGTACTATCGAAAAAGACTTTCAAGTCCTCAAAGAGGATATTGGTGCATAAAGGACAGATCTCCATTAACCTCTCAGAGAACGTGGTCCTCGCCTCCTATTCAGGATAAAATGAGGTGATTGCTGTTGGCTCTGGATTTTATTGCCAACTGTTTAAATATCTCTACTTTAGAAATCTTGAGCTGTGGCAGGAGTAACTGATGAGTGTAAGGTTTTCTTGGCACAATGATGTGCTTGAAAAATTCTCTGTAGTTCACCGTTTCTCAGGGGCATTGTTATACTTGCAATTTATGTAGGGGTGAATAAAACACATTCTGGTTCATGACACTTTTTCGTTGGATTTCTTTTTTTTTTAAATGCACATAACAGCAGGTTTTAAATAGAACCCATAGGATTTTTCTTTTTTTTTTCATTAAAGAAATCTCAAACCAAAAGAAGCTATTTAAATTTAAACATGCTTGTCAACCTCACCAAACCTTGCTTTATGAAAGGAGCAATCTGATGAAATCGAAGCGATGTACAATTAAATGTTTCGCTTTTTTCTTGAACTGCCGGTTCAAAAGAATTAACTCTTGAAATAAAAAGTTTAAAAAATGAAACTGGAATTAAATATTTTGATGTCATAGAAACAATCAATTCCCATGTATTAATCAGCTCTAGTGGTTTGGAATTGAAATGCCTGAAATGGTGATACTCTGTAAGTGAGGAAATCTGTCTGGGAAAAAAATAGTATTTGAACCATGCCATAGTTCTAGTATTCAATTATTCAGCACTTACCTGTGGTGTCCTTCAAATGACAGCAGACCTGCTCTAGAAGAGTCACTGCAGGTCATGGCCATAAGCTCAACTGGGAGAAACTGCTGGGGCAGGAGAGCCACGAGCTGATGGAGAAGTCACTCCTGTGATGACAGCCATGTGTGCTGGGATGCTGGGTCACCCAGCCCTGGCATCAAGCAGCAGGTGGTGTGGTGTGACATACTTTGCTTTTGACAAAGGCAGAAAGGACCCAGCCTGGGAGGATGGAGCGTCTCCTGACCTCGGGGGTGGCTGCAGCCCCTATAGGTCAGTGCTAGAACACCCTTGGATATAACTGCATTCAAGTCCAGAAACTGTGTTTTCATCTCAGTAGGTCCTTTGGAAGCTTTTTTTCCTCAAACTGTAGTGGAAATGCTGCTTGAATTCACCTATTTCAATATGGTCCAAACTTCCAGTGCTTAGATGCTGCTACTGAGCAATCCCACCTGGAGAGGCCAAGTCTTTAAAAGCGCTGATGGCAAAGGGCTCTAGGAAGATTTGCTCTTTAGGAAAATCCTCTATGTGCTCCTTACACAACAAGTTGACCAAATTTGTCATATTCTCCCATGATAAATATGGAAACCTCCTTTAGGAAAGAACCTGGGAGGCTGCTGTCACTGTGACAGACAGCACAACACCGCAGGACTGCAACCTCAGCTGCACCAGGAAATGGCCCTTTTGGGCTGCAAAGTTCCCAGACCCAGACAGATAAAGCTGTGCTGTGATAAATAGAAAACTGAAGTTTCAGTTATTCCCGAAGCACAGGACCTTCCCAAGAAACCTAGCACACTGGTGTTTCTTGAGAACCAGCATGAACACAAGGCGATCACATCAGGAATGAATTAAGAGCATGGATGGATGCTGCCTCAGGATCCAGACATCCCCCAGACTGGGCTGGACCACACTCAGCAGTACGGGCCAATGGCTTGTCTGGCCTGATACCAAAAGGGACTCAAAGCCAAAATGTTTGGCTGTGAGTCTGAACCTCCCTGGTGCTCCGAGAGCCAGACCTGGCACATTTGCTGGATGCCAAAGAGCAAAGAGTAATCCGTGGGATGCCCAGTGAAGAGGCATTCTAGCTCCTGTTCCTGCCTCTTCCCCCAGCAGCCGACTCAAACAGCTAGTCTTCCTAGCTAGGAAGGCTAATTACAATAGGTAAAGCTCAGACTTGTGATGTATGAGACCCAAGAAGACCAGCAGTGCTGTCCTTATACTTGCTTAAGCTTCCGGGGCTATCTGGATGTCCATAGGGGCAAAGCAACCACACAATAGCAGATTTCATGTGGTCCCTTTTCACGTTAGCTACCCGTCTGTCTTCAGATGAATGTCCATTTGGCTTCAAAAGTTGCTCAGCATATTGGAAAATCAGCCAACTTGTTCAGGAAGCTGCATGCAAAGTTAGGAACTCAGCAGCCCACTTCTGCACTGGGAAAGGTTGTTCTGGTGTGATTTCTGTTTCTCTTTAATATGAGGGGGGAAAAAAGAAACCCAAACCCTGCATGGGTCTATGAGTGTGCTTCAGGAAACCCCTCTTTCCCAAGACTTTCACTCAAATCTGTGTCCTGGCTTTGGCTGGGACAGAGTTAATTGTTTTCATAGTGGCTGGGGTGGTGCCACGTTTTGGGTTTTGGATGGGAGCAATGGAGGTAACACACTGGTGCTTCAGGTGTTGCAGAGCACTGCTTACACTATGTCAAGGACTGTTCAGCTCCTGTGCTGCCCTGAGGGTGCACAGGGAGCTGGGAGGGAACAGAACCAGGAGAGCTGACCAAACTGGACCCGGGGACATCCCACACCACATGGCATCACCCTGAGTGATGGATCTGGCTGGGGTGGGCATCAGTGGGCTGGTGGGGAGCAACAGCATTGTGCATCACTTGCTTTGTGCATTCTTTCCTTGTTATTTTCCCTTCCTTTTCTGTCATATTAAACTATTTTTATCTCAGCCCATGAGTTTTACCTTTTCCCAATTCTTCCCCCATCCAGCTGTGCGGTGCTTAGCTGCCTGCCAGGCTAAAAGACAGCGATCCGTAAGCTACAGCCATTGTTTCAAGGCATCCAAGCTACCCACAGGCAGCACTACTCTAATGGTTTTACAAGAGGAAAATATCTCTAACATTCTCCCTTTTTAAAACGTACCCAAGTACCAGCAGCCCATCCTGCTGGCTCGGCAGAGTTCTTCCCACAGCTCCATCTTCCCACGGCATTTCTGTGCCTGCAGTAATAAAAACAAGGCAATAATTTAGCTCCCACGTTTGTTGTAGTGAAGCTTGCTTTTTATCCCAGTCCCTTATCTTCTCCATTCAGAGCCAATGTATCTTATTACTTTGCAGCAAACACGGTCAGAGATGAAAGATTCTGCCATATATTTCCCTTCATATTAAACCACAAAGCTTTATCCTTCGCTTTGGTTTTTCAATCTCAGGCTTTATTGTTTCCGACTATCTCTGCCACGTGTGATTTTGGCTCCTGTGCAGATGTGAATACATGCATTTCTCTATTTATCCTCTTTATCACCACCAAACAAGATTGGGAACACTTTAAAAATAACTGGCCACTGAAAGCTGCTTCACAAGTTTGTTGATGCAATAACCTTACCAGGGCAGACTCGGTGTTATGCAGATACCAGAATAAAACATTCTGGAAGACCTACAGTATTCCAGACACCTTCTCTTTATCTGCCTAACACATAGCTACATCACAGCAGAACGAGAATCACCTGGAAGCAGCATTGCCAGGCCAGATCCTGCCTGCTGCAGCACAGAGGATGGGCACTCAGGCAGGGCTCAGCAGGATGCTGTGGGACCGCACCAACCAAGCGATGCTCTCCTTCTATCAGCTCAGTACAGCCCAGCTGCAGGTAAGGATTAAGATTCTTGATCACTCAGTAGCACAGTTAATTATTTTTACTTCTATCTCTCCTCCTCTCAGATCTCAGGTGGTTTTTTTTTTATTGGAGGGGGCTGGGTTGGCTCCAGACTCAGTGGACATGATTTCTACCCCGCTGAGGCTGAAATGGGGGTCAGAAAAATCAGCAGTTTTGAAACTATTTAAGCAATAACAGTTCACCTTTTCAATTTGTATTTTGAGAATGGAATGGAAGAGAAGCCAGAAAGATCAGAGTGCCTGAAGGATTAGCATCTGGTTTGAGTTTAAAGGAGTAATCACCTCACCTAATTCAGCCTCCAAATGCCAGCAGCTGCGTTTCTATAGAAAATGGAACAAATTGGTTATCCCAGAGGGAGGAATGCTTAAACCATGTAACTTGTAAGCACTGCCCAGCTATGTCTTATCCCAATTCTTCTTCCTTTTTCATTCTGGTTCCAAGTGAGGCACCAGCAGGGGGCTGGGGCACCTTCCAGCCAGCTCCTTGCCAGGACAGGAGTCTAACTAATGCCAGTCCCCTGCCTCCACAGCTCCCTGACAGGTGGTTTTGGTGAGGTGAGGATTGGCCACTGATCCAGTGATAGGATCAGAGGGGATGGCCTCATGTTGTGCCAGGAGAGAGTCAGGTTGGATATTAGGAAAAATTCCTTCTCCAAGAGTGGCTTTGCCTGGCACAGGCTGCTCAGGGAATGGTGGAGTCACCGTCCCTGGAGGTGTTCAAGAACTGCGGAGATGTGGCACTGAGGGACATGGCTCAGTGGCATGGTGGGGATGGGCTGGGGGTGGACTCAGTGATCTTAGAGGACTTTTCCAACCTTAATGATTCTAGCTGTAAGCAGATGGTGATGGTTTGCACTCAGCCAATGCAGCACTGGTACTCCCAGACATAACTAGGATTGTCCTTGCACAGAAAGGTGTGAGAGCAAGGCTCCCTTGTTTGGCAGTCTCCCTGTACACGTGCAGAAAGGCAGGCATGGCTGGTTGCCACCAGGGCTGCGCTGGCAATTAGTGCTGTCTGAACAGGGCACAGAGAATTGGTCAGCCCATGAAATCATCAGGTGCCAGCTGTACAGGAGAAAAGCCACAGCTCTCCCATGGAAGCAATGCTCATGGAGACACAATGAGATCAAACTCATGTGCTTACTTTGTTGTCCACCCACTGTTCAGCTGAAATAGTGGGTTGGAATGAGAGAAATGGAAAGCCAATGGGGAACACTGCTGGGTGTGAATTCCTATTCACACCTCTAATTAGCGTCAGTAGAATTGTCAGTGGCGTAGTCACATTAATTACATGTGAATGACAGCTACAATAGCTTTGAGATTAAGAACAATTTCACTAGAGTGCCAAAGAGGACATCTCTTTGACACAACACTAATACTGAACATATTAAAAATAAATAGTGATTTAAAGATTTCAATATTTTAATATTAAAATTATGTATATTGCAGCAGCAATAGAAAAGATGATACGAATGGAAAAAACACACTTCAGAAATACAGTTAGTACTGGTGGTAATTCCAGAAGTTTCCTACAAGAAGAGGCTATAAATACTGTCATCATGGCCATTGAGCCTTCCCAAACCTCGTCTGGTAGGCACCATCTGTTCTTCTGGCCTTTGCTGTAAAGGGCATCCGTGCTCTGCAAGCACGAGTGCCCACGGACCCCTCACCTGCTGGAAGGTGCCCAGCCCTGCACGGTGTGGGGAGCAGCACACAGTGACGTTGTGCACAGCAGCACCACTGCAACACAGCCCACGGCCAAGGGGGTCTTTGATTCAGACCATGCATGGCTTCTGTTCTCAGCTCCCTTGATCTGAGCCTGGGGCTTCTAATACTGTCCAGTGACTATGGCTGGGTGGAAGGAGCCCCGTGTCAATGCTTGGCCATGCAGATGAGGATGTGTCTCCTCAGAGGGTGCGAGACTACTTCCAGGCTACTCATAGAACTAAAAGCTTGCTACAAATAACATTCTGCCACTGCATATTAACAAAGTTGGGATTTCTTTTTTTCGTATGGAGGCACTTTGCTGTCCATTAGCATCCCGGGTCCTCCTGTGCAGAAGTGCATTACCTCCAACACGATGGAGCTGGCAAGCAGCAAGAGCCATGCAGCTCCCCAATGGTTAAATCTATAGGAAACCTTTGGTGTTTAATGAAACCCCTATGGAGACCTTCATATTAGCCTTGGTTTAATGCTCCATAATGGCAGCGAGTAATTTATCTGTGAGCCACCACTCCTGGTTCTCTGCGCATTAAGAGTTATTTATGAGGTAATTGTAACAGTCTCACACTGGCTGGTCATTATGTTACTGAAGGCTAACTGTCGGCAGTTGTAGCCTAGGAGGAGAAAAATACTTTCCCTGTCACCGCCTAAGTAGTAAACAATGACACAGGAGCACGAGCACGCGGGTGGGTGCATAGCTAGAAGGGGTGGCAGAAGGAACAGCTGCACAAGCAGCCCTCAGGAACCCCTGCACTCAGTGCCACCAGCACTGCTCCACGGCCCTCCTGCAGCTCTCACCACGGCCCTTTCCTCTCCCTGCTCTCGGGGAGGTTCCCAGCCCTGGTGCTGCAGGAGGGCTGTGGGAGCAAGGGGAACACCCGGAGATGCTGATGGGCTGAGATGTGGCATCACACATGGGTAATGTGCAGTGGTTTGGTGAAAGTCTGGCTGGCATGGAAGCTGCTGAGATGCCACCAGGACTGTGGTCAGAAGAAATAAGTCTTCAGGTACACAACTGGAGCGCTGCTAGAAGTTTTGGTGGCAATGTAAGAAGGTTTCTTAATGGAAAACAGTCATTTCTTTAAGAAGTTTCTTACACAAAAGCCTCAAGATCAAAGCAGAGTGGTCCTAAGGATCCCAAAGCGATTCCTAAGGACCAGACCCTTGCTCATCTCTTGTCCTGGCATTTCTCTTCCCTGCAATACACTGCTCAGCAGAACTAGCCAGGTGCATGGGGATACAAGTGTTGATCTTTCAGGTAGCTTTAAGCCACAGCTTGTCTTGAGTTCATTCTGCTGGCACTGTGCAAGCCAGAAAGTAATCTTTTTTTTTTTTCCTCCCTCCCAGAGCTTGGAAGACAGATGTGATGCTGCACACATTTGTAGAGCAGATGTGCTCACCAGGAAGGTCCTGTAGCTAAGCCACTTTTTCAGACTGGGAGCTCAGATCAGGTGAATTTACTCCAGGGAAGCAGAACTCCTTGGATGTCCATCTGGGTTTGCTGAAGCTGGTTACAAGATGCTTGCCAACCAAAAGGAGCCTCACCAGGCTTCCTGGATCCAGCCCAGCAGAAACACTAAAATAAACCTCTTGCCTCCATGCCCATTTCTTTCAGTGTGAAAACCTGCACCCCTGTGCAGCGTGACCTGGGGCAGGTGCAGCTGTGACAGCCCAGAACCTCAAACCACAGCACAGTGCCCTCCTCCTCCCTACAACAGGGGACACCCGTGGCACCCACAGAACAAAACTCTCCCCAGTCACTTATTGCTCAGTCTCGTTTGCCAAGACCTTCCAAAAAGGATTCAGACTGAGAAAGGATCCCAGCACAGAAATATTCAGTTATAAGCAGCTAAAAAGGTCTTAAAATGGGAAGTGCTTACAGTGTACTGTGCCTTTAGCATGTATGGAAGCTGGCCTGTATCTAAGCCCATGGAAAAACTTCAAGGTGTGAACAGTCCTATAGGCTATAAGACATATTGCATATATCAGGGGAAAATCTTGTATTTTGGACACCAGACCTCCTTCCTGGCTGCCACTACGTGAAGAAACTCAGAATTTTCAACATTTACTGAGTAGATCAATACCTCCTTAACTGAATCCACAAAACTCCCAGAGAACCCCCACCTGCCAACCCACCTTTTTTTTTTTTTCCTTTTTTTTACTTTGATATCACCAATCTGCCACCAACACCACCTGGAAAGGGCAGCTATTGTATCACCCTGAAAACACCAGCTCTAGATTCCCAAAGGAATTTTCAGAAAATTCTCAATCCCTTCAATGAGAATGGAACATGCACAGTTACTTCCAGAGTAATTCCATCATTTTCAGACAATTAATTTGCCTGGGCAGGGAAAGGCAAAGGCCGTTTCCCCACCCATCCAGGCTTCCCCAGCCACAGCAATCCCTGAACTGCCCCAGTCCATGCTGGAGCACATTCACATACATTAATTCTAGTTCTCCATCCTACTCCAGCAATCCTTCATGTAACAAAACACCAGCATATCTCCTACTAGCAGCCATTCACCAGCTGGGTTACAGTGGCCTCAATGCTGTGCTCTGGAGCATTAACGAGTCCTCCAAAGGGGTGTGTGAAGCAGCAGAGACCCAGAAGGGTTTGCACCAAAGCTATATTTCTAGATTTACAAAATCAGAGCTGCCACTGAGCTCGGTTCCATCCAGAGAAATGGGAGTTTCTAGAAGAAGCCAATAGGATTGCACTGGTGTAAAACCACCTGCAGAAATACTACGTGACTTTATTTTACTCAGAGCAAAACACTGAGCAGCTTCCCCCTTTCACTGCCTCAGAGAGGATTTAGCAAAGGAAGCAAGCAGTGAGAAAGTCCATCCAAAGAAAAGCCTCAGCACAGAAATGTCTGTTTTCCCTTTCTTTTTCCTTGCCTGAGCACCACGTGAATGAGCGTGCCTAGGAGCATCATTTCCACCTCTCTCCATATGTTCGGTGGAGAACCAACACTTTTCTCCCTGAATTCTTCTGGACTTCCTGCTCCAGTTCCAGGTGACATCAGACAGGGAGAAACTGCAGCCAGCACTGACACAGGCACCGAAGGTGGGATGGGAGGAGCAGCGTTGGCCAAGCCCCTGCCCAGCACCAAGACAGCTGGAACAGACTCATGCTGGGGAGAAGAGTGATTTTTCTGGCATTTTCAAATCAAGCTTATTCAGAAGCAACGTGGAAGCAATGACATGTTCATAGGAAGAGTTAACCTTGGAATGGCCACAGTGAATTTTATTTTACTGTGATAGCACAAACAATACCTCTTTGGCTCTTTTTTTTAATGTTTTTAAGTGGTCAGAGAGAAAAGAATCCTCTTTAGCTGGAATTTCGATATATACAGCTGCAGTGATTCGCACTGCTGAAATAATTTATTTACACTTGTAAATCGGGTACTTGCACAAAGCTGACTGCAACTGAAATCAATGGAGGTGCTTTCAAGCTCTTAAAATTTCTCCTGTCCACCTCTGTAATCTCTTGGTTCTCAAACACTCCTTAACCTCAGGGCTGTCCTTTCCTTTACACAAGATACATATATGAATAGCATCAGAGGAAAGATGCATTCGTGCAATAAATTGAGGGTGCTCCCTGCACTCCTGGAGGGGGATCTCACTGTGCCGTGCTGCACAGAGCAGGGCTGCAAAGCCCCACCACAGCCCTGCAGCTCCTGCAGGTGCAGGAGGAACCCCTTCCAACACTTCTTCTGGAGTTTCCTACGAAGCCCCCTCATTCCTGTACCAGGGGAGGTGGTGACCAATCCACCTACCCACCTCCTCCCTCCCTCTTGTAGTTTTATTACACATCTCCAGGTCCTCCCCAGCTCTTTCCTTTCCGAACTGTCACAAAGGCAGTAACAGCATTGTAAGTGATGAGACGTATTTACAAACAATCTATTGTTGTTTCTTAAAATCCAGAGCAACTACAGCAGCCCCCCACAGAGGAACATTTGTGTATGCTGTTGATAAAAAGATACTTTTATGTGAAGTATGGGAAGAGAAAAATCAATGTAATTTCAGCTAATCATATGAAAGCAGTAACTATATTGTGATTATTGCAAGAGTTTTTCCATTTGTACATAGCGCAAAGCTTTCTAGCAATGCTAATTAAATCTCCAATTTGTCCTCACCACAGATATTTTATTATAACAGTGACAAAAGAACAAATGAAAAATTATGGCCTGGGGGGAAGAGTAAGTTGAGGATGGAAATTAGAAGGATCTTGCATTAAGGGAAAAGAAGTATTTCAACCACAAGTTGCAAGACTGAAAAAGCGTGGGTGGTTTTGCCTTGCCTGTCATGAACTTCACACTATTCAACACAAAGATTTGCACCAGGGTACTGAAAATGGAGCTTTCAGACCCAAAGCCAGCAGCCACTACAGCTGCCTGTGAGCCCAAAGCAGTGCCTGGGAGGGAGCTCCCAGAGAGCCCTTTGTGATGGGGTCTGCAGGGCTGCAGGCAGCTCGGGCTGCAGGAGGGCAGAGGGATGCTTTCTAACAGGGCTCTCCTCTGATGTATGCACACATCAGAAAGACCAAACTGATGCTGCCCGGACCACACCAGCTGAGCTTTCGTTTCCAAGGCTATCAGTGCCAGCTCTTGCTAGCATGACACTTGGCAGGGGCTGAGCTGCTTTTTGACCTTCACAGTAGCAATCAGAAAGCTGTATCCAACACAACAACATGCACTGTCTAAGACAGTGATTTTATTTTTCTTATTATTTTAAGCACTGGAGTAGTTTCAGCTCACACAACAGCCATCTCCAACTGATGTACACAGGGTCTAAATCAATCACTGGATAGAACACTTTGGGCACGACGTGCCCACTCACTTTGTGGGTTTGCATGTAACCCATCACCAAGTGCACAGCAAATCAGCCTTGTCTAGAACCCACCCCCCCACTATAGAGCCACAGAGACTCTCTGCCGCTGCTAGGCACCCTTCCAGCAGTGCAATTCTTTGACAGCTTTATGCCCCCCTTGCCCTCACTTTTGCTGCCCACTCTGCTCCATCAGCAGCTCGGGCAGCTCCGCTGCCACGCAGCAGGGTGCTGCAGTCTGTGCAATGGATGGCTGCCTCCACACCAAAAACCACATCATCAGCGCACTGCCCTCAGAACAAGGCTCATGTCACAGAGCTGCTTCCCCATCTGGAAAACAGCAGGTTTTTTCCTGACATTGGTTTGTCCAGTGAGATTTATTGCAGGAGGAAAATGAATACATTTGCAGCCCCTGTCATTCCCCTTGTGAGGAAGTGAAAAGGATCAAAGCTGCATTAGAACTGGAGACAAAGCCTCGCTCTTTCCTCGCCTGCAGCACCCTTCCTGCCCCCTCACTGCTCTTACAACTTCTCCTCTAATTTACTTCATCTGAAAAAGTTATCTGGGAAGGCCTTCAAGCACCTTCAGTGGGAACCCACTGCAGAGGGCACTACTGACAAAGTTCTGCTCTTTAGATCTACTTTTTGCAGAGACAGATTTCTCAGTACAGGTTTTTGGAAGCTATTCAATGTATCCCTTTCTAGAAGAAAATGAGAAAACCCATGTGCTGAACAGTCACACAGTTTGATTAAGCAAACAGTCACTTTGGGATCTCATGCCATATATATGTGGCTTCAGGTAGTTATGGTATATTCCTAAGATAGATTCAGGAACATCGAGTGTTCTGCACCTATCAAACCGAGAGCAAAACAAAAACCGCATCTACAGATCCCTGAGGAGCTGCAGCAGCACTTCCCCTCAAGCATCACAGTGGCAGCTTTGCACCCCCAGGTGCAATCTCAACACAAACACACCAACCCCTCATCATCAGCCAAGTAAGACCTAACCTTTGTAAAAGCCTTTGTATGCGTATCTCTAGGTACAGAAAACCAGTACTTTCATCTGGGTCAGGATGACCATCCTTGGAACTGCTACTGTGATTCAGCAGAGGAACTCTTAACCACAATGTGACAACTAAACTTGTCTTTGAAGACAGGAGCATCTTGAAAAAACGTGGTTTCTTAGCACGATTAGCACACCTGCAGGCAGGGAGGTCAGCCCTGTCTTTAACTGACCAACTGTAGGCTGGAGGTTGAATCGGGGTAGTGGTCAAGTGATAAAAACGTATATTAAAAAGCATCACAAAAACCCCAGGCTGTGCTAGCATTGAGGAAGACCCCCTTACACCTGAACTTGTGCAACTTTGCAGTAGACCAATATCTTGTCTCTGCAGGGCTTGCTGCACACCAGGTAACGAATCTGCCTGTCAGACAGCACCCCGAGCTGCACATGCAAGAACCCGGACCTGCTGGGAATGCTTGGAAAAGCGAAGGGGAAGAATCCATGCTGCAGGACTTCACTCAGAGATGTTTGAAAGGACTAAAAGGAATCCTTGCTTCTCAGAAGAGTGATTCCTTACACTGCCAACACCCACTGGAACCCCCTTACAGACCACAGCCTGAGCAGCACTGATCACTACAGCTTCAGCACAGCTGAGCAGGCACACAGCAGTGATATTTTGCTTTCCCAGTTCCACAAGCTCTTCAGCTCCTTCTGGAGCTGCTCGTGTCACAGTAACAACCAACCTGCGAGGGAGCTCAGCAATGGAACACAAAGCTCAGCCTTAAAGAACGGTTTCACAGGACTAAGAAACCACACCTCTCCTCCTGGATCAGTGCAGATAATGCTAGGTTCAGTGCAGACCCCTCTGGAGGGGAATCAGTACCACCCACAGCAAACAAAGCGCTGCCATTTGCATGTTAAAAGAAGAGCATCACAAGCCAGTTACACTAATAACCCATAAAGCCAAAATCACACAGGCACAGGGCTTTACCAGCTCTGTGATTTATACCTCTGCAGATTGGTAAATAATGGGGACTCTTGCTGTTTTTTTCTTTCCAATGTGAAAGCTCCCATTATCTGAGCTAGAATTGAAAATGCAAAATGAAACAGATGTTTGAATGCTCTGGCATTGCACCTCTCTGCTCCTTAAAGGAAAAGGTATTACTTCACGTTTAAGAAGTCGTCTATGCAATGTGACTACTGCTAGAAGAGAACACGTTAGAAGGTCACCAGCCTCCAGTGGTACCAACACACGGCAGCATCACCCCGTGCTCAGTCCAGTGCCTGAAAGGTGCTAACAGCCTTCCCGTATTTTGGCCCAAATGCCATTTCTTCAGCTGGAACCCAGGGGCAGCCACCACTCCACAGCACAAACACAGCCCTACTCAGATGAAGAGCAGAGTCAAGGGCTTGAGCTTGAATACAGCCCTGGGCCCAGCTGAGGCTCCTCAGGGTGATTAGAGGCCATGGGTGCATGCAGGGCCCTGTGATAGCAGCTCTGACTTATCTGAATGATCTTCTGCCTATCCTCGTGCTTGAGGAACACGTTTTGTTTCTGGTATTTCTCTTGAGGATGAAAGTCTTTCTTTGGGTCATATTAAGGAGTAACCGGACCCCTGAGACAAAAATGTCTTAAATGGGATTTTTTCTGTTCTCTGCTCGTCTTAGGTGAAGGAAATACACTGGTGTCTGGGCACCAATGCCTAGATTTCAACTCACCAGGGAAAGGGCCAGCCTGATGTGGGATTATGCTACAGGGTTCCTTGACCTGAGCAAACCCACCTGGGTTTTGTTCTTCTTTATCCATGCCTTTGAAATTCCCTCTTTCTGTAGCCAAGGACTGAAACACGTGCTGCAGGTCCACACCAAATCCACCGCCATGTCCTCTTGGCCCTGTCCATGTGTTGAGCTGGATTTTTACCATGCTGTGCAGGACACAGCAAAGGCAGCTGCAGAGAAATGATGGAGGCAAAATGAGAAGCCTGGCCCACACCTGCCCCATCCAACCTGCACGAGCAGATATTCGTGCCCTGTTCTCCACCCTGGGTCTGGTGTGAAGGCCCCTGATGGAGCTTTTGGCAATGGATGTCCCTCCTCAGATGGGCACTCTGTGCCAGCAGCACTGGTGGGGTGGTGTAAAGCAGGAGAGGTTGTCTGTAGGGTCGTCTGTGATGTATGGCAACGCAAGGGCATACACAACTTCTGGCCATCCACTGGTGATGGAAGGGAAGCCTAAGGGAGCTCATAACACTGATGGAGGAGGTTCTGTGAAGCCAAGAAACGGTGTTCAGTATCAGTCTGGGGGCAGATGGGTGCCTGCTGCAGGGCTTTGGAGCTGGTTATTGAATGCGTTACTTGACTCATCTCCATTTGTTACACCTTTATCAGATCAAAGTTAACCAAGTGACTAAAACGTGCCCATGAAGTACAGTCTGAACTTCATAAATCCAGAAATTCATACATTCAGAATAAATTCTGAATTTATTTTTTCTCCACATAGCCTTGGTGGAGAAAAAATAAATACCACATAAGTGTTTTTTTCTGAAGACTTTTCATAAGTAAGTAACAAAAGAGCACGCCGAATTATAAAACTGAAACAACAAAACATCCACGAGACATTTTCATGTTTACCTTGTGTGCATTAAAATATATAATAAGGCTTCATGAATCAGGCTGTATTTCTCCTCCAGACATTCCCGATGTGTAACAGGGCTCATTTGAATTGGAAAGCAGAAAGCTTTTGGAATCACTCTAGACATAATCTTGGGGATTTTCCAATAAATTCAATTTATTTTGGACTTCGCATGTGGGCCTTGGAAGGTGCAGGAGAATTTTTTGGAGCCCCAGTGTTAGATTTTTACCTCTGTTACACAAGTGGGAGCCTGAACCAGTTGTATTTATCGCCTGAGATTCACTTCAGCGTTACATCTGGATGCATTAATCAAGATCATACTCTGGCTCAATCCCTAAATGTTTTCCTTTTTTTTTTTAACAGAGATGAGAGGGAAAGACAGCATTACAGTTCTTTGTGTCTATTGCACCCCAATGGCATTCATCTTAAAAAATAAGCAAAATATTTTCCCCTCTTTTAACTTTCTGAAGTTTCTCATCTGAGTGACTTCAGCTCTTGGACACATGAGAGAAGAAATAAGACCACCTTCCAGTGCCCATAAAAACTTTGAACTGCAGACAGCTGCATTTTCTACTTAATTTCTACAGGAGAAGGATGTTTTCCCAGCTTTGTGGCAGTGCCACTTCACTCTCATGACAGGGATTTTTCTTCTGCATTGTTAAATATAAAGAGGTAGGCACGTGCGTGGCTCCTGCACTGGGAGCTCAGGGCCTGCGGGGCCTCAGGAGATGTCTCATTTATTTTCTTGCCCCAAGGCAGGATCAGTGCTCCCTGCATCAGCCCTGACAGCTGTCAGCCACACACGTCCTCAGCCACTCCACAGGGAACAACATCAAAATTCAGAAGTACATCAGGATCCAACAACAAGCAACTATTAATTTCAAAGTATAATTATTGTTGGGTGCTTGTTTGGAAATAATCTCTCCTAAAAGTGATGCTGAGAGCAGAAGACCAACTTATCCATAGCTCAGCCCAAGAGGGCTCAAGGGGAGGAAAACTTGGGAGACCCATTGCATTCTGGTTTGTGCAGGGAAGAAGGTGGGTAGGAGCAGCAGTAAGGGGCTGCTTTTGCTTTGCTTTTAGTTGTTTTTTTCTTATTTACCCTTCCAATCAGCTACAGAGTTTCTACATCCTCTTTACTTGGACAAAGAACTTTGGCACTGGAGTCTGAGGAACCTCAACAAGCAGATCCATCACCATAAAGTGAAAAATGAGAGATCAGCTCACTGAATTAAAATCCATTTTCCTTTGCTGGATGTACTTTACAATTACTCTTGGTCACTTGAGTTTTACTTTGACAGTTTGGGTGGGTTCCCCCCTTTCCCATGGTTAACCCAAAAGGCTCTTTGCTGCCTCCATGGCCGTGCTCTGAGGCACCTCCCAGCTCTCCATCAGAGCCTTTGCACAAATTTCATTGCTTTTCCAGCAGGGAGGCATTTAGAGAGCTGGATCTGACAGTTGGGTGTCTGAAGATGTGAATATATTGCCGTGGTTAAAAACCAATGTAATTATGCAAAACGAAGCATGATGCATGCCTGGCAGTGCACGCGGGCGTGCAGATGTATGGAACGCAGCAGCTTCACCCGAAACGCAGCTGCTTTTCTTGAGATAGTGAAAAATTTCTCCTGTCAAAGAAGTGCTCACAGAGTGCTAATGGAAGGTGGAATCCGAGCAGAAATTAAGGTTCAACCAGGCTGCACAGGCTGCTTGGTACGAACCGGTGGGTCTGGCTGCTGGGCCTGGGGCTCCCCTCCTCTGCTGCTCTCCACCTGTGCCCTCCAGCACCGAGGCTGCTGGGTGGATGTCTGCACCACCAGGAGCTGCCCCACGACTGTGCTACCTGCAGACAGGCTCCCAAAACAAAGCACTGCACGTCCCAGAGCAACCTGGAGTCAATTCAGAGAGGGCTCTTCTTCAGCCCCTGCTTGTGCTGTGAGCAAAAGACAGCTGGCGCAGGTCTCAAGCAGCAGCTTTTTTCTCCTCCTCCTCCATCCCCTCTCTCCCCCCTGCAGATATGTATTGGTGGGAGTAGGACACACTGCAGCTCAGGAGCTATTAAGGAGCCAAAAGGCAGCACCCTCCAAGGCTGCTGCTGCCCAGTGCCTCCTGTGCTGCATGCAGCTCAGAAGATGCTGGGACACCCCAGGCTCTCTCCTCCAGCTCAAACATGATGCCAAACAGGAGCCAAAGGATCATTTTGACTGCCTGATAGCTGCTTCAGAAGCATATCTTCATTAGAAGGCTTTCCATGTTCAATAAAGATGAGACGTTCAATGAAGGGATTGGGGATGAAGTCCCAGCCCCCCAGAGGTATCTTTATGTGGTGCTCAGGAGGACCAGGATTCCACACTGTATTTCAAGGGGGTGAATTACAATCTCATTACTTCCACGACCCAAACAACACAGCATAAGAGTAACACACAGCAGCCAGAAAATGAATCTTAGGAGATACTGACCATAAACAAAAGTGAAATAAATACTTCTTTTCCATTAGGCAGGCAGACGATCCATAAACATTCAGCCAGTCGAGCCAGTGCTCTGCTCACAAATGTCAATGAACAACCCATGGCCATTTATTGCCCCGCTGCTCGTCCTCTATTCCAATGTCCCCAGCTCTCTGACCTGCCATGAGTCGTGCCACACTCCTGTAGGGCCCAGAGCAGCCACCCACACACGGCTCTTCCTCCAGCACCTGCTTGGAAATGAAAAAAAATATATAAATTCTCCTGAATAGAACAGCTGTTCAGGAGCATATTTTTTCTGTGGGCAGCTCCACAAAGAAAATCTGACCTGTCCCAGTGCCTGTAAAAAGAGGTCAAGCCTGGGAGAGGCAGGACTGCATTTCATCATGCAAAAACAGCCTTTTTGCTAGCCTGGGATCCTGCTCTGCACTGCTGTGCTCCACCTCTGCCAGCCCCTGCAGCCCAGCACTTTGCTCTGCAGATGTATCCTGAGAGCTTTTAAAAGCACAGGTAAATATTTGCAGACCTTTTCATCCTCCCTTACAAATGTCTAGGCTGTATGTGGAGAAGTGTTCAGCCTCCACAATGTCAAGGGTTATCAAACAACTCCATCCAGATTTAAATACTGTTCTTGTACTACTCTGTCTCTGAAATACCTCCAAGGGCTGTTGTGCATCATTTGAGGAAGGTATCACCCACCCTCTTACAGTGCTCATTTAAGACACACCTAAGGTCAGAGCAAGTTGGTGTCTGAAGCAAGACAGCCTGAAATTCCAGTGCCAGATTCCAGAATGCGTTTGATGGGGTGTGCATTAATGTAAAATTAATGGACATCTATCACTGTGCAGCAGCATTTAATTAAAGGTGCTATATGAGCTAGTAAATAACATGCAGCAGTAAAAAGCACATGATTTTGATGGCCAAATGCTCTTCTAGTGTCAACAGTTTCTGCCAGTAGAGAATTTGGCTCTCTAACTCCAAATAAGCCCAATTAAAGAGACACATAATGAACTGACAGCTCATCTTCTGAGATTGGACTGTTCTCATTTAGACACAGACTGAGACTCAATCAATTTTGTTATTAGGTACTTTCAGGGTGAGCACAAGACAAGGAAAGGGAAGGCAAGTGGAAGAAGATAGAAGATAACAGTAAATGCCGATGGGTACACATAAAAATTAAGATCCTGTGGTTTTTTCTCTGTTTTATGTAAAATTTAAGTGTTCTCTTGTTTATGAAATACTTTCATCAATGAGCATTAAAGTCTGAGTTCTTACTGAAGAAAACAGACAAAGAGCTGCCCCCAGCCAGAAAAGGACAGGCCCAGAGTTGGGGAGCAGGTACTCCCTGCCAGGAGGAGATACTGATGGAAAACCTGCACAAGATCCCCATCCCCTGCTACTGCCCTGCACGGAGCCACAGGATGCGAAGCACAAGGACGAGGAAGGGGGTAACCTCTCATTTCATGGTCCCTGAGCACCAGCAAAGAGCCCATAAAGGCAGGGGAGAGCTCTGCCCCGTGTGTGCGTTCGGCTTCTGCAGGGCTGGGGTGTCCTCCTGCAGCACCTGAGCACATCCACTGCAAACAAAGCAGGGCTTTGCATTTACAGATCTTCACTGTTCTGAATGTGTGCAGAGGACCTATTCGCTGTAGAGTCAAAACAGAGGAAAATCCTCAAAAAAAAGTTTCAAATCCCAGCTCTAAAACAAGGTAGAGCGTCTCAACAGAGAAATCGCTGCATTTTTTTCTGCTAGGATGAGTAAAACAACATATTTCTCTTTATTTTTTTTCTCAGAAACTTAACAATTCTTTTTCCTGAAGTCTTTCCTAACCAAAGCAGCTGCAGACATTTGCTACAGAAGTTTCCAGCCCAGATAGGTGCAGTCTGGCAGCAGCACAAGGAGCTGGGGCGAGATGTGCAGGGGGCAGTGCCCTGCGTGGGGGAGGGCTGGAGGGTGGGTGGAGAACGAAGGAGAGCAGTAAATTTAAAGATTGCTTTTATTATTAATTGTAAGGGTTCCAAAAAATTGCCCTCAAAGGAGTGCACGGTAAACAAATTAATTCAATATCTAGTTATTACATTAAAGAAACAACAACAGAAAGAACAGATGAAGTAACCTTCAGCTGAACCAGCTCTTTGTCAGTTTGTATTCCTCTTGCCAATAAATAACAAAATCTATCAAGTAAAGCTTGTTCACACATTTCTACTTCAGATACCAATTTCAGCCCAAAGATCAACTCCTGACAGTTAATTAGGTGAATTGAGGTGAGGGATGTTTCTACTGATTGAAAAGTTGCAGGGAGGGAAAATAATGCTATGATTTGTTGGTGCAAACGGAGGCTGTGGGATGGGGGGTGGGGGTGGGGGCAGCTGGGGCTGCCCTGGCACACACCTGGCAGCAGTGGGAGCATCACTGCAGACCCAGCACTGCTGGGCTCCACCTGCTACGGGGGAAATATAAAGGTGCAAATGGCTTTCAGGCAACATATGGGAACATAAATGATGGTGATTTTTGATTTGGAAACCTCAGCTCCTGAGGCTGGATGAGGAACTTCCTTCTCATGGGGTGAGATGGCAGAGCTAGCTGTGCCCTGCTTTAAATACTGATGGCTGAAGTTGGTAATTAAGGCTGAGGCTGCAGATGTATCTGTGCAGACAGGCTCCAAGGGGCAGGTTTTCAAAAGCATTTAAACCATTTATTCCATTTTAAATCAATACGACTTGGGCACCAAAATATTTTGAAAAGTATTTAGCCAAACCATGCCAAATCCAAATAAATCAGCACAGCACTGGAAGAGGGGTGGGAAGAAAATCCACGCTATTTGTACTTCTAGTAGCTACCAGCTCCAGAGTGGCCCAGTGGGACCCAAAAGCAAGCAGGCAAACAGATGCAGCCCAGGTGTTGTGTTAGGAGCCCGTGGGCCTCCAGCAGCGATGCAGCAATTGCCACAGTCACACATCCCAGGGAGGTGGAGCACTGTGTAAATGGCACAGGTCGTAATCCCCAGGGCACGGATGGGGGAATCAAAAGATTGTTACAGGCCCAGGATGGCACAGCAGCAAACAGTGGCAGCAGGAATAGAAACTGTTTGCAAAAGCTCTGAAAGCAAACACTGCTTCTGAATACCCTGATGCTTGGGGATTTCATTCCAGCAAATGTCTATGAATATCTTTTCTTTTTATTTTAGTGTATAAAGTCTCCTTTCTCGTTGCAGTGAACGGTTCCAGTGGTGATTATCATGTATTATTTTGTATTATTTATAGAAAACCAGTGAATATGGAGAAAACAGCAAGATTGCCATATACCAAATTCCATTTTCCTACAAATATGGAAACTATAATTACCCAATGTCTGATTCAAAATACATAAGAATGCTTGGGCCTCAGTAAGAAATTTTAAAATGGACTTCTTTAGCTCGAGTCTGCATCCTTACTCCCAGTTTCATACCTACATCTCTTTCCCCATGTGTGATAACTGCAACCTACCTGAAGAAGGATGGATTTGCTCAGTGCTAGGTTAAGAGGAACCTGGGAAAATCCTTGTTGAATCAAGGAGAAATACAGCTGCATCAGCAGATGGAGCTTCACCCTGTGGTAAGGATTCCACCCTAGCTCCAGAGTTCACACCTAAGCTCAAAGAAAGGCCCCAAGGACCTTCAGCAGTCAGCAGAGCTCCTTGAAAAACATCTAAGATTAGGTCCAGTTTGCTGACATAACCTTAGTTAATGGATAATTTGTATCCCAGCGTTATTGGCACCGTTCTTCTGGAGCTGATGTCCCATGTTTCAGTCTATACCTGTCTGCTCATAAAAGCAACTCCATCCCTGAACAGGCAGTGGACCAGTCTGATGGCACAGGCATTTTAGAACACAAACTATCTTGATACTGAACATGTTTTTCAGGCATAATTACATGACTGTCTTGTCAGAAAATCTGGCCCAGCAGTTCTGTCAGCAAAGTAGTTGATGGTGGTTTGATGTGTGGGTAAAAGGTAAAGCTAAAAGGTGGCTTACAATCAGAGAAAAAGGAACAAACAAACCAACAATAAAATGCTGTAAGACAAGAGTCCACGGAAGTCCTAAGATTCAACTCTGCCTAGAAATGCCAAACTGACTTAAATTGGAGGATCACATCCTAATCCCATATAATTAATGTTTGTCATCTTGCTGGAAACTGCCAGATTATCATTAGCTCATCTTTTGTGTTTCCAGGAGAAACTCATTACTAAGTGAGTGAAACGTTAGGAAATTATTTACAGTTATGCTGCCGACAGCAGTTGGCTAATTCCATCTACTAATTAGTGCCACTTACATAAGTATAGGTGGAGTACTATAAATAATAGCAGCACTGTGTGCCATGCTGGCAACCACTCTCTGGGTCTTCTTTGCAGCAGTGGCAGCTACCCCCTCTGGTGGCCTTTTAATGGGATTTTACCCAAACCACGGGAAAGACTCCTGAAAACTATTCTTTGCCTAGGGTGGACAGAGCTGGAGTGATGCGCAGGGCAGGTTTCTCTGCTCTCCTTTCTGCAGTGGGCACCTTGGCTTAATCACCAGCTGATGCTTTCCAGCCTGCTCTGACACTGCTGAGAGGTAAGTATTCCTGTGTGGGGCCTCAAGGGAAGCAGAGCTGATAGGAGGGAAAAAAAATCAGGTTTGACCTGGAAGCTGTTGTGCAGGTTCCACGCAGGAACTGCTGAGATATTGCTCTGATGACTGCAATTTCCTTAACTCAGCCAACCCCTGAGCCAGGATGGGGTGCATGGCTCTATTGCCCACCCCCTTTGCACTGGTCTGCTTGTGGTTTTCAGCAGCAGCAGTTGCATTTCAGTTGTAGCAATTAGAATTTGAAAAACACTAAAAGAATAATACAAAAACATAAAAAACCCAGCTCTTAGGGCAGGCATCTATCTCCCAGCCAGATGGAACAACCAAACTAACCAAAAGACTTGCATTTAGATGTGAATTAATAAAAGCCCACTGATACTATTTTAAAGAAAGATTTGGAAGCACCTTCCTTAGGTGCATTCCAGGCTGTGGGCCTTCCATAGACAAATGCAGGTCCTCTGGTCCCATGGCAGAAACTCACCTCCTCAGCTGCTGTAATGGAGTCAGGCGCTTCCCCAGTGAGCTCGTCCCTCTGAAATGTCTGATGCCTAGAATTGAAGAATGCAGAACCCGCCCTTGGATCTGGGCTGATGAATCGGCACCTGTTTGGGAAAAGGGACACGATCATCTGGGATGTTTGAGAGGAAAGGCAAATGGTGCTGCAATGCCAAGGCGTGCGCTGACAATAAGAATTCCAGAGAGTAATTTTCCTTAAGGCATTGGAATGTGCAGAAATGAACAGCTGCCATCCTAAAGCACTTTAAATATTAGTGACATAATAAAACACTTATTTCCACTGTTTCATATGCCTTTCAGTTTGTAGACTTAGCCACAGCCAGGGTTTCCTGACTAAGTGTGTGGAATTGGCCAACAGATTCAGCCAAACAATCTCCGATGTTGGAGTCCTTATTACAATGTTCCCATCATCAACTGCCTGGAACTATTTAATAAGATGGAATTGCAGTTTGAATGACACATATAATCAAAATTCTCATTTGTTTTCAGAAGGAAAAAATCCATCTAATCTCCAGCAGAAGAGAATGGAAGTGGTTTTGAGGCAGGCGGACCATGTTCCAGTATCAATTTAGATGCAATTCGAAATATAGGATTTGCCTTAATGGATCATCAGGTCTTAATATAGAGGGAAAATGAAAGTATAAGAAGGGTTATTGAATGCAAAGGAAATGCTATTATTAAAAAAAACAACAAAAAAACGGAGAGGGAAAATCAAAGAGATATTTCTGTGACTGTAAGTAGAAACAATTACTGCATATAGCAGGATATTTTAAAACCCTTTGGTCACTTGCTATATCCAGAGCAGTTTCCTGCTGTGGCAGGAATGTTCCCTATAGCTCGTGATCCACTTTGCCAGGCAGTTTTTCAATGACCCATGCAAGACACCAAAATACTCCCTACATGATTATTGCACCACTCCAATCTACAAGATGAAATCATATAATTTTCATTACAGGGAAAAGCCTCCATCCAAGGTAGCTTGCTTGAAGAAGCAGCCAAAAGGAATAGTTTATTGCTTTTGCTGCTATTTTAAAACGTATAACATTGATTGTTTCCAGCTCAGTACTTTCTCTTTTCCTCCACAGTATCATTCTCCAAGGAAAGCTGGTTTCTTCTTCCAGTGCTGAAATCCCAGGGTTTTTTCTTGCTCGCTGCCTGCTCACTCTCTCTCATGTTTTTCATCAAATACATTCTTTAGGAAAAACATACACTAACAAAGCACACTCCTCTCCCTCCCCACACACTTGTTTGGTTTACTCGTCTGTTAAACTGATGAGCTGTCCAACACAAACAGGGTTTTTTTCCCCTCAGACCTACAGAAGCCATCAGCAGAGCACAGCCCATCACTTCAAGCTCATGGGTCCTCACTGCAGAGTCTCAAGACTTGGCCCAGTGCTCTTGAGCACCCAGTGGTTGATGCTGTGTTGACACTTTAGGACACAGATTACAGAGCTGTGTGTTTGCAAGTGGCCTTGCTCATACTATCTCCCTTCCTTGCCTTGTCATCCAGCTCCCAGAAGTACTTCCAGAAGCTCTGCTTCTTTCCATTCATTTCCTACAGTTCATTTCCTAGCCTTCCTTACTGGGAAGGTGCTCAGAACCCCCCAGATTCTTCATGATGATCTTCCACCCTGTGAGACATTTCCTGATTTACAACTTAGTAAGAGCACATTTCCTGGCAGCTCCTACTTCTTCCCCAGCCCATATGTCCCAGCAGCTCACGTGGCCATCCAGCCCTATTAGAGCTGATGCAGGAATCGCCTTGTTAGGGATGGCAGTGACAGAGCATCTGTACCCTGAAAATTCTGTGTGCAGCAAATAACCCTGCACCGCTCGGATCCCAGCACTGGCAGCCCAGAAATTCCCAATGGAGACAGCGAAGTTCTTGCCAAGAGCCTCCGGGTCAGTGGGAAGCAGCTCTGTGTGCAGGCAGCTGTGCTCACATTGTGTCCTGGTAAGTCAAAGGCAGAAACAACTCCAGTTTGATGCTGCTCACAGCATTGCCCCAGGTCAATAGATATCAAGATTTGCTTTGTTGAGCATCTATGAAAGAAAGCCCAGGCTTTGAAAGTTACCTTGATATACACAGCTACAGAAGCACGCGCATTCGGTTGTTTTCCTCACAAACTTTAAAGTCGTCACAACACTTTCAATATGTCAAATTCAAAGGGTAAAAGTTTGCCCCGTTTTAGTTTTATTCCCTTTTATTTGATTTTGCATTTCCAGCATGGTACAAATCACCAGGATGTAACTCACAAAAGCACTCCCTCATTACCCACACAAATGTTTGGGATTAAAATTACAGGCTAGTGGCATACATAAGAGGCAGATTATAATTAGCATCTAGACCAGATGATGAATCACAACAGAGCATTACATACCACCAGCCTTGCACCATGTAGCAGGTCAAAAGCCAAAGATCCCAGCAATGTCATTCAGCACAAGAGGTGCAGGACCGGGTGCCTGCTGGCACGTCCCAGAGCTAGCAGGTGGCATTGCTGCTCGGGCTGTTTGTGAAGGCTGCTGTAGAGCACAGAGCTACAAAGGCTTCTCTGTGGCTGCTGCATATCAGGAGGGAGGAAGCAGAGAGAAAGCTGGGGAGAAAGCCGAGAAAGAATAAGGAGTGGACAGCTATTAGTATTGGAAATTTTTCAGTTGAAGAGATTCTTTGTAAGAAAAGAATCACAGAACCATTAAGGTTGGACAGACCACTAAGATCATCTAGTCCAACAGTCAGCCCATCTCTACCATTCCACTGAGCCATGTCCCCCAGTGCCACATCCACCCTTTTCTTGAACACCTCAAGGATTGGTGACTCCACCCCTCCCTGGGCAGCCCATTCCTCTACCTCACCACTCCAAGAGGAAATTTTTCACTATCTCTTGATTTGAAATTTGAAATTCAATTTGGATTGAAAGTTTCTACAAAGAAACACAAACTTCAGAGAACATTTTTTTGGGAAGGAAAGGGCACAAGATGGGCAGTGGGCAGGGAGATCTCCCTGGGGCGTGGGCTGGAGGGCACAGTGCCGTGCCCACCTGTCTGCACGAAGCCGAGAAGCTTCTTCAAGGCTGCAGTCCCCCTCGTCACAAGGCAGTTTCCAGAGAAAGCTGCTGAATTTAAAAAGAGAAATGTGAGCAGCTTGCACCCCGTGATGACAGCAAGGAGGTTTAGCACCAGCAGACCTTCCTGCACAGCATCTCCCCCAGCCCAATGTCTGCGGGGCTGCTCTGCTGAGCACAGCCTGGTGGCCCTGCAGGCCTCGCACACTGCTGCTGCTTCCCAGCAGCTTTCTCAGCTCATCAAATAGTTAAGAAGTTGCAAATTCTGTTTAAATACATAATTTCCTTTTCCAGTGCATGCTGTCCCTAACAGTCTACATCTTAAGGCACAGCGCACGTACCCGTTTATATATGCACAGTCACATGTCCTCCAGAGACGCATAGCACACACGAGGGAACATTTCAATTACAAAAACACCCTGCATCTCATCTGTGGTAATTCTGCCCTGCAGGGAGACACACGTGCTGACAGTGAGACGATTGTGAAGGTGATTGAGCTTTGAGACGTATTGTTGCTCTGTTCAATGGCGCTGATTGGCAGTGGTGATTAAATGACTCAAGCAGGGGAAGTGGCATTCAGAGGCTGACCAGGCGGATGGGGGATGCAATCAGTTTAAGCATCTGAGGATAAGTGCTGGTTTTCTTCCTGAGCAGTGCTGTAGTTTGAAGGGAGGCTGGCTGTTTCCATGCTGCTATGGAGCCAGGTGATGATATGCGTCCTGTGAGGTTAGGGTAGGAGCATCAGGTTGGCTATTTTCCCAGTCATTTTTTTTTTTAAGTTTGGTGGCTGGGTTTTCACGGGAAAACCCAGATGCTCTATCACTACCTCCTAAACACCAAACTGAACCAACTTTGGGATGTAGAGGTGTCCAAAGTTGACTCTGTGGTAATTTCCTCTCCTGCCACATTGTGGCTCCTGCTTCTTGTTTCCAGTTCAGCTTCTGGACTTTTTTCCTAGTCATTCTCTGACTCATAACAGTCCTAGAGGTGCCCAATTACTTGAGAGAAAAGAGGGGTATGGGGGCTGGACTCAATGATCTCTAGAGGTTGCTTCCAACCCCTACAATTCCGTGATTCTGTGATTGAAATAAAAAATTAAAAGATGCCCACCTGAGCACTGACTGAACCGTAGGATCACACATTCATACTGCAAATACGCTTAATTTTAAAATGTTCCTCTGGGTCATACATGGTGGCTTCTGAACCCTCCTAACTGGCCAGGAAGAAGAACTCCCATTTGTCACACGTAAGGGATTAAGTGACCTTACAGGATGTGACACCAAGCTCTGGGAAGAGACCTGCTGCAGCAGCAACACTTCAAAGCTGGCTACATCCTAAATCCTCTCCCAGTCTCCTTTTCGTTTCCCAGCCAGCCTGCCAGTGAATTAACGTAACATGTACAGCCGCAAACACCTCAATATCCTCGGCATAAGCCAGCATTCACAGACCAGTAGGGAAGAGCTTAAACATTCCCCTAAATATCTCAGTAACCATATTCAGCTACTTGTTGCCCACTACCATTTCCCTCAATGAACCTGCCTTCTCCCTTGCAACATGGCTTTGCATTTGCTCTGCTGAAGATCTCAATCTTCCCTGTCTGGTGGCCACTGTCACCATCTCATTCTGGAAATTGTCCATTCTCTATACCAGCAGCTGTGACAGGAACTCCACAGATCCACCTTCTGCATCACTGCCCATCAGCCTCCAAAGCACCCGACCCCTCCACCAGGGTTCAAGCAAGGCCTTTCCAAGCTCACCTGGGACTGGAGAGTGCTTCAAGGACTTCACTGGGCCCGGACAAACCTGTGTGTTGGCTTGAAGCCTACAGGCGCGGATGGAATACCGAGGAGAGAAGACACTATCCATTCAGTCTCATCGGCAAGTGAAGCAAGTAAGATGAAAAACTAAAGGAATTATTTTTAAAAATCATATTATATGCAATCATATATATATTTGTATGCATCTGTGTGCATTCTTGATCTCCCTTTTTGGAGTTCTCAGAAGTCCAAATATCTGTCTTTGTTTTCTTTTTTTGAGGGGAGTGAGATTGCATACTTCCATCCTCAGTTACAATGGGGAACATTACAGAGTCATTACTTGATTACATTTTCTTTTCTTTTTTTTTTTCCCCAACATTTCTTGAAAACAATCAAGACCTCCTGCCGAGGTCTAAACTAATTGCAAGCCATTGGAAAAATACTGTGCACCAGCATGAGACAACACAAAGGAATCAAAGCAAGCAAAGCATCTGGATGCCCACATCAATGCGCTGTCGTAAAAGCCAATGACGTGATCTCACTTGAGCACTGCACTCAGTTTTGATGATGCTATCTCAAAAGCTGTATAGACAAGAATAGCAATATTTGTGGAGAAAAAACGATAAACAAACAACAAAAAAATCCAAACCCACAGAAGTAATGGTTTTAGAAGAACCTTCCTGTGAACAGAAAACACAGGAACCAGGAGTCAGCAACACCTAATACGTGAAATACTGGAGAGGGACACAGAGGCCTGAGTTCTCTTCCCCATTGTCTTTCACAGACAATAATCTCAGACGAGTTATTTTGCCTCGTTACTCCTCAGTTTCCCCATCAGTAAAATGAAGAATAAATGACACATTTAAAGGACATGCTCTGAAAGAACTGTGTAAGAAATCCTCTAAGATGACAGTTCCTATTTGTTATTTAACATGTGCATATTGGCATCATCCTTCTCTCTGTCACCTCTTCTCTTTTTCTCATGCCCCATCTCCGAGCTGCTGCAGTGGACCCCAGCAGAAATGAGTTTCTGACCTGAGGAAACTGGTTTTCTGATCCTTTGTGGTAATTCCTACCTCCCATAGAAACGTTCCCAGAGCTATGAGGCTGAAAGCAGAGAGAGTATTTATGTAGAATGTGATACTCCAAGGAACAGCCTTCAAAATAGACTTCTAATTTAGAGAACACTGTCAAATGCCCAGTAGGGTTACTCTATCACGCATCAGATTTCCTTTTTGCAGTTTTTAATTCATGACTTCTCTCATAAGGCAGAAAACAGATTAATTATTTTAACAATTGCTGCCTGTAATTATATCATCACAGCCTCAGCTCTTCCCTTGGGTATGACACAGCCACCAGAGCAAATTGCCTGGAGCAGAGGTGGCCCAGCCCCGGTCCCCAGAGGAGGGTGCTGCTTGTGTCATCCTGCAGCACAGCCAAGTCTTAACCCTCTTCATCCCATCTTGTATCTGTGTACCATCATCTGGAGTGATGGGAGAGGAAGGTGCTTCTCCCCTGAGGTCCAAACCCCATCTGTGGCAGAGGTCTTCCTCGGGAGCCCACAGACTGACTCTGCCCTACGTTTCTTAGCTTTGCTTCAAGGATCTTTCCCTGCAACAGAGAAAGACATTCCTGGAGGGCAGCCAACCCGAGAAAGGTTAAAGAAGCTTACAGGAATTTCTGGGGTGCAACAAGCGCTGATTTAGGACTGATGCTTCACGCTATGCAGGGCAGCATGAGCACAGTGCTGCTCACACACCTCCATGCTGGGCATCCACACCCGACCCACTGCCCAGAGTGAGGGGCAGCAGGCACAGTGCGAGGGACGGGCCCAGAAGTGGGGGCCCCATGGAGGACCACGGCCTCTCCAGCTCCCCAGGCACTCACACAGCTCATTACGAGTGAATCCCTCTTTCTTTCTGTTCCTAACATTCATTTCATAAATTACAGAAGCAACGTCTTTCAGTATTAAAATGTAATTAATGATTTCACCGTAACGAAATTAATAATTAACTGGAAAGACATTTGAACCCTTTGTTGAACACAACTCACCAATATTATGATGTGTTAGGGCCGCCTGGGCGAGCCTGTCTCTGAGGCAGCTCTCCGCAGCTGGCGGGAAGCCAGGGGCTGCAGAAAACATATTGTCTTCCTGTCAGAGCCTTTCTGACAGGCCTCGATGGTGCGGGAGCAGCCCTGCTCACAGGCAGTGTTAGATCCTGGTTTCTGGATCCTATCAAAGACAGAAGAACAAGAGAAAAGGTTATATGGAGATGGGGTGGAGGCAAGGGCCTCAGCTGGGGGGTGCCTGCCAACTCACTGTCAGCTGTGGGATGTGCAGGCGGGAGGATTTTAAAAAGAGTTTAGCAGGCACCAATGTTTTGACACCTCGTTCGGAGCTCGGTGTCTATCTGGAGAGCAACACAATGGCAGCCACCAGTCCCAGGAAGGAACGAGGCTTCAGGATGTGAACGCCCTGCACAGCAATGTCCCATGCCCTCAGCTTCGAGGTGTCTTGGGAGCGTGGTTCCCAGAGCCCCAGAGCACATCTCCTCTCTCACACCCACCTGACATCATTGCCATGGTGGCAGACAATGACTATGGGCTGATGGTTCCTTGAGCTGATCCCGCAGCACTGCATGCAGGATTCACAGGTTCTTTGGAAACTTAAAGCTTCATCTGCTGGAAGCACACAAGCCACTGAGGCGTGAACTTGGAAACCTCGCATGGAAACACAGAGCCTTTAGGGCCTTAGACTCAAACCAGCCCATCGGTGGCACAGGGCCTCTGCCACACCACCTCGGCCTGCAGCTGAGCAAGCTCTGTTCTTTGGCATTGAAGCACCTTAAACTAAGGCTTTAGCTTTCCCTTGAAGAAACCTGAATTAATCAGTTCCTCCTTGGCACTGAAATAAAGTTCTCTTTCTGCTAGGTGGGTCAAAAACGCACAATCTATTTCAACTGTTCTGTTCCCATGAATTCTATTACAATACGTTGCAATGGGGGAGATTACAGAGAAGGCAGAGCCAGCGGCATGCCTTGCTTTATGAGGGGGAAAAAACACACACACAATTTATTTTTCATTGCTTTATGATGAATACGAATTCAATTACATGCAGAGGAGAACTGCGGTAGTCAGTCAGAATTATACTCAGCTAGTAGCAAACAGAATGGCTTTTAACAAGGAGAGCTTATCATCAAGGTTCAGACAAGCTTGAGCCCTGATGAACCTGCAGAAGGAGACAATGGCCATCAGGGCTGAGAATTAAGCTTTCATCACCACGGCCTGAGGAGGCGGAGGGAAGGGGGTGTCAGAGCATGCCCTGGTCACCGCCAGCCCTCCACGCACACACGTCAGCACAGCAGCCATGGAACCAGGGAGCAGCAGGGCCACCTGTCAGGACACAAATACGCACAGCAAAAGCAACACAGAAACATGCTCATCTCCTGGTTAAGTTTTTGCTTACAAAGCTCACAAGGCAGATGATTGCCACACACCATGCACTATTCTCACACGTGGTATGAGCTTCCCAGCTTGCCACTGGTGCCTGTGCTGCATAATGTGTCCAGGTCTCCTGTCTTCCAGGTAGCTCTCACCTTGTTTCCTGGGGTGCTTAGCAACTCTGAATCAGAAAACTGATGCTAACACAACATGCCAAGCACCCGCCTCCAGCAGTCCTCGGGGAGCAGGCATGAAGGAATAACACATCGTTAGGCAGCTCTTAATAAAGCAGTGCTAAGCCATGAGTCCACTGAACATGACAATGCTTCTGCCTAAGACAGAAGTCCTGAAACCCTCAGCAGTGTGGGTAAAAGCACACACCGCGTGCTGTCGCCTGTCCAGTGTGGAAGCAGCTTGTGGTTCGTGCAGCTACCGAGGTGCAGCCCTGCAGCAGCAGAGGTGCCAGACCCAGATCCCAAAGGAATTGTGAAGATCAAGAAATATGAAGATGTGGTACTTAGGGACATGGTTCAGTGGGCAATATTGGTGGATGGTTGGACTGGATGATCTTAGAGGTCTTTTCCAGCCTTAATGATTCTGTGATTCTACAGATGCCAATGGATTCGAGCTTCCTAGGAGAAGCTGGGCCTGCCATGCACAGGCAGGGCACACAAGGCTTTCTGTGTTACGAAAATTATTTGTGGAGCAGCTGTCTGGAAAGGGATGCTAAAATCTTGCCCAGTAATAATAATAAACACTAAGAATTTTCTTGCTATTTTTCATCAAAACAGTCCATGGGCATTTGTGGGTTAATCTTCACATCTTCAGTAGGGAAGGCTGGTGTTGCCACTCAGAAACAGAAGAAACGTGGGCATCACATTTGCTGGCCAAACTTATGAATCAAGGCAGAGCAAATCTCATACAAAATCCCAACATCTGTTCTCCTTCATCCCTGTTTATCTGCTCCCAACATCTGCTCTCCTCCATCTCCATCTATCTGCTCTTTCTCACCAGCTGAGATGCTGCATGGCAGTACTGAGGCTGTGAAACAGCGACTGCTCACACGCTGCTCGGAAAACACCGTCAAGGTTTTTGTTCCTGCACTTTAAGGAGGAAGAAAGCACTCAGTTCAATTTCTACCCAGAGCCCAGCCCGCCCCGCTACAGCGGTGTGAGCAGAGCTGGAACCAGGCTGCAGCATCAGACAGAATCCACAGGCTCAAATTCTGCCATCTGCTCACCAGGCTTGATTGAAAGTGGAGGAATTATATTAAATTACCTGATTACGTGAAGGCTGAGAAATGATAGTAGGAATTACAGCCAAGGCTGAACAAGAGCTTGGCAGCTCCTGTCTCTACAGGAGGAGTGGGAGTTTTGCCCTGGTAATAACAAGCTTTGCAAGTTTCTTCTCTTCAGAGAATTTTCTTTTTTCTTTTTCTTTTTCTTTTTTACTGAAGATGGAGAAGAAAACATACAAATTGCACATAATAAGTGGAACACAGAAAAAGAGCCAGCTGTACTCGCAGATGTTACAATACAACCAAAGGTGCTTCTCTATTTTCTCTCCTCTCAGAATAGGCCGTACACATCCAATGCATAATGCAAGAGATCTCTTCTATAGAACTAACAGCACGCAGCCCTTCCTGACCTGCTTTAATCACACTCAGCACCCAGTGGGCCTGGGAGAGCAGCCAGCACCACTCTTACCAGGCAGTCCCAGCGGAGCCAGCCATCCCTTCTCAGCTGTAACACTGCGATGTGGGGAACGAAAACGTGAGCAGCTCTGCGAGCTTTGCTCATCACCTGGGCTGAAGCTTGAGCTGAAGTCAATGGATGCTTCGCATTTCAGCTGAATGCGATCAGTGTTTACAAATGATGTTCGTAAAGAAAATCTTTGCTTAATTAGATAGACTTGTTCAACTTAATTCAGGATGCTTCAGATTTATAGCTGTGCAAATTCATGCAGATCCAGAGGATTTCACTCACTCCAAGATGGGTAACAGTGGTAGCTCTGACTCTGTCAGCCCATGAGGTACACACAACCGATGTATTCTGACTGATACCGATCACTAGCAGTGCAGATGGTGTTGTTTCAAGCACCATGAGCACTGTGCAAGCTTACGGATCAAGACTGGAACTCAATCTTTTCCCAGAAACTAATGAACACAAAGTATTTGTGAAGCTTTGCAAATTGGGAGATTAAAGGAGAAGAGTTTAGCTATGTTGAATCTCAAAGTGATCCGTTTTTTGTGAATAAAAGTAAGCGGTCACTCCTGGTCCATCTGGAGCTGCTCAGACCAGGAGCCAGCAAGGTGCAGAGCAGAGTTCTGTGCAAAGAAGTCAATCAAATGCGAGTCACAGGCAAGTGTTGTTAGAGAACATTGCAAACCCGAGTTCCCATTCATCAGAAAATCTGATTACCTTAATGTGTTTTGTTTAGAAACCTCTCTACATACATAAATGGAAGCTTTGCCTTATTGAGCTGCTGTGGCAGCTCCCTGCACGGGTTGTTCTGCCCCAGCACCATCTCCCCCATCTCCCTGCTCCCAGCATTTGGCTGCCATCCCTCTGTCCCCCCCAGCCAGCCTCAGGGCCATGCTCCCTGCCCCGGGGGCACGAGAGCCCCTGCAGCACACGGGCAGCAGGAGGGTGGCACACTGCATCTGCAGCCCAGCTCCCGAGGCACTGAGCCAGCTCCGGCCAACACAGAGAAACCCTGAATTAACTGAAAATGACATGTTTTGATTTGGCTTAATACGCCGAGATAGCTCGATCCAGATCCGCCAGGCGGGAATGATGCGTTTCATTTAAATCTTCTTGACAAAACAGAAATATCTATGCGTTTCCTTTAAAATCAATTTTTTCCATGGAAAAATTGATCTTTTTACAGAAAATGCATGTTCTGTATGCGGAGACACATGAGTACCTCTAACTGCCACGTCAGTGAGTTTGATGACAAACTTCTCATGAGCTGTAGTCTCAGTTATAGTAAAGTCATTTTCAATCCCCTTACTGACCGCGACCCTCAGCCATACCATGGGTGCAAAGCAGTTATGGAGAAGCATTCAGAGCCCTACCAGAACTCACTGCTGCCTACAAAATGGGATGGACAGCACAAGAACAGCCATGCACAGAGGATGCTGCACAGCAATCCCCCAGCCATGCCCACACGCAGCTCTGCTGCTGGAGCCCATGCGTTCCTCTGTTTCCTTACTTCCCTTCCAGGTGCCAGCAGAACGTTCAGAAGAGAAAGAAGCGTCAAAGTTGGAGGAAGCAGGGGAGCTGAGCTTAAGTATGTCTTGAAAAATATAAATAAACTTTCCCACTCCCATGATGACTCATATATTTGTCGAGTGGTCTTTATGGGAAAGCGGTAAAGAAGATTTCCGAGGCCTCGTAGTGACATATATTCCCAGTGAGGAACAAAGTTTGAACCAATTTTTGAATTTTAAAATTATTGAGAGGAGGGATTTCCACAACCAAGAATACCTGTGTGCGAAAGGGAATTGATTTCCAGCCTGCTAATAATTTATTTTACATTCTTCATAATCATATTCCAAAAAGCACATATTCTACAGCAATAAATAGTTCCAAGGACTTTCCTCATTTACTCTCTGCACAGCATCCTTTGGACTTGCTTAATTTCATAGCCTGAGGCTGCAGTGGGATTTAGGTGATTTTATGCTGTGCCTATTAGAGACGATGCATCCAACAACAGCAGGGTGAGCCAGCCTTACTACGGGGTGTTATTATTTTTTCTTTTGCAATCTGTAAACTACCCAAAGGTGTGTGAACACTTATTTCTTCCATACAGAAGGGAAACTGAGGCACACAGCGGATAAATAAAATGTCATTGGCAGGAAACAAACTTCATGTTCAACACAGAGGATGGCAGCTGCTGCCCTTCTGCTTCTGGAAGGAACCTTCTGCCTGAGGTCACTGTTCTGTTCAAGCAATTTCTTACCCATTGCACAAAGTATCTTATCCTTACACTTCTAGGCAAAAAATCTCAGCACTGAAATCCTTGGTGAAAGTTGAGAGTTGAAAACTCATGTTTGATTTATTGTTAAACACATGCCAGATATGAAAAGTGGATGGTATTTAATGATCATCCTGAATTCTTGACTTTTAAAGCAACCCAGGGAAGAAATGTGGGATCAGTGGAAAACTTCCTGACTTCCAAGTGAAGTCACCAACATTACTGTTCCATCTTTGCCTGGCTGTTTTCAGGCTTTCATTGAAGCCACCTAACATTTCACCTAACAGATACAAGAAAAAGCATTGTATTTAGACAGCTTACTCACCAAGTACCTCTGAGCCATGATTTCGAACCATCTCTGTTTGTCATGACTTGAAAAGGCAAAGGATGCAGCTAATTAGGGCCTTCTTCCTCCACATCGATCCATTTGCAATGCACTCAGCCACCTGCATCGTCGGAAGCAGGAAGGCATTCACTAACAGGGCAAAGACTGTCCCCAAACAGCTCAATTCAGGGATGAGCTAGGATTTTTCTGAAAAGAGGATAGATAGATAAACAGGATAGGAAAAACCCTCTTGGGTCACTTTTACCAGTGCTGTGTCCTGAGCAATGCCTCCACCATGCCAGAGGGCCCTTGTTTGGCAGAAAGACCCAAGGACCTCAGACACAGCCTCTCACTGGGGCTTCTGAAGCCCAAATGAGTGCACAGTGGGCAGCTGTTGGGGCTGTGCCCGTCCCCACATACCTGAGGGCTGAGGCTGGGGAGATGAAGTGGCTGCAGCATCTTGAGAGGACCTTGTCACCTTCCACCAGAGCAGCTGGGCTTTGTGGTGCAGCCTGCCCACGGGGTGTGATGTGCAGCTTTGAGTCTGGGGGCTTGCAGGCTGCTGCTCCCAGGGCAGATGAGCTGAGGAAAGCGATAACATAGCTCCTGCATTTCCCTTTATGCCTGCAAAATGAATGTTATTCTCAGGGGCTGCAAGGAGGTTGTAACATGCTTAAATACTTTGTTAATGAGGGCTCTGTAAGTACCACAGAGACAAACAAGATTTTAGAGGGGCAGAAGCCTTTGTGCTTTTCCCTTCTCCTCTGGGGAGAATTTCAACTCGCTGTCCAATTTGCAATTGCTAACAGAAAATTTTGCACTCGAAAATGGATTTGCTTGCACAGTGTGTGCCTCCATCTAATAGTTTTTAAACTTTGCATCTTGGGAAGAATTAGCAATCATGTTTTAGCGGATCCCTGTTCTTATTGTCTGTGGGTTTTTGGGGAATTTTCTTCATGTGCTCTCCCATATGTTTTGATTGTTTCCAGGGGAGCATAGCCAAGCCATCTCTAACAAATACCTGTTCATCCACAGAGCACATCAATCCACTGGCCAAAGCATTTGTGGTCTGTTATAGAAGTCAGAACATGCTTCTCTCTAGTGGGGAAAATGATACCAGGAATAAACACAACTCTTGTTAATGTGACTATTTTATCCTTTTTACCTATAGGTGCAAACGTATTAATTTTCTTAGGGATTTTTTGAAGAAAAAAGGAAAGAGAAAGTGAGAAGAGAAGGATGCATGACTGCCAAGGCCAGCTGGTTCCATGCAGCCACTCCTTCACGCCTCACCAGCACAGCTTCAGCAATGCTGGGGGTACACGAGCAGCTTTTACCACCCTTCCTCATTCTTCTCCTGCTATACCTTACACCACTTCCAGGCTTAACTGCTAGCAATAGCTAACCGCTGCCAAATGCCACGCTGTCACCCAGGCTGTGTCCCCACCACCCACTTGGACACGCCAACGCCATTGGCTTCTGCTTTAATGTCCCCTTGGGGACCTTAAGCGAGATGAAGGGGATGGATCTTCCAAACATTTGGTCTATGATGGCTACAGAAAAATCTCAAAGTATTTAAACTGTTGTGCTTAAAAATAAAATTGGCTCTTTTTTTGAAGTTCTTTTAAATCCTCCTACTCAGGAGGGGATAAAAATATCCCACCGCACCTGGATACCTTAACCATTTCTAGCAGACCCTGCTTCCTGAGAAAAGCTCTTCAAGATGCTGTCCCCTTAGCTGCTTTGCCTTGACATTTCACAGGTCAGATATTTCAGGAGTCAGGCATTGTGCACCAAACAAAAGAAAAGGCCAACAACTAGAGGCACTTGTGTACAGTCGGAGCGCAGCTCTCATCTCCCTGCAGCACGGCAACATTCATCCCTTTGGTTTTGCTTCCAGAAAAGCCTCCTAACTCATTTCCTTCAAGGGAAATTGTTTCCCTTTCCACTGCTCTATTGCATGCTTATAATCAAAAGCAGGATCCTTAAAACTGAAGCATGACCCTAACATCTGTGCCCTTCTAATATCAGCAAAAGCAGGGCATGAAGTGCTTTAAATCAGAGCTTCATTCCCTGGAATAAGGAGGATCGTCCCTCTCTGGTCAAAAGTCACAGATGGCAGATGTTCAGTTTTATCCCCTTTGGCCATTGGCAGTGGCAGATTCAGAGCTGTTGCAAAGCGCTAAGGCCCCACACCAGCTCCTGGCTCTGGGAAATGCCGCTGTCTGCTCTCATTCGTTCTCTTGAAGCAGTCTTTAATCTTCCCAACATCCCCTTCAGGCTCTCTGTTCCAAGGCCACAGCTAGAAGAATGTCTTCTCACAACTGCAAAATCCAGAGTGCAATGCAACCTCAAGGCAGCGAGTGAAAAAGTAAACACAAAAGGTTTCATAATAATAATAATTTGAAAAAAAAATTTAAAATGCTACCATTAAATTGAAGTGGTATTGAAATCCCCACCTATTAAGCTGCTCGATCTCCTCATTCCTTCAAATACCGAAGCCAAGAAGCCCAGTGCTTCCTCTCCCTACGTGTTTTCTTTCCTCAGCAAACTCATTGCAACAGAAGCACCAACCTTGGGCTCACTGAGCCTCTGGGTCTGCAGTGGGCCATGCACTGTGTGGCACTTCCCACCCATTTTGCCCACCTGGATCATGCTGACCTGTGATCAAGTCTATAACCGTGGTGCTCCAACTGCCTCTGTCTGGAGCTTGGGTTGCTACGACCAAAGACTCTGCCTGCAACAGAAGGGAGAGGGCCTGTGAGCTCCAAGAGCCTGAACTGCAGGAGCCCTGTGCACACCTTGCACACTTCACACGCTTGCCTGAAAAGTTCCTGCCATGAATACTGCTGCTGCCCTCAGATGTAAGAGCTGAGTTGCTTTTCTTCCTTTTCTGGCAGACCTAGCATCAGCAAACCCAAGGCAGACATGCAATATGGGAGAACACGTTTTTTAAGCTGATAGAAAGCAAAGGAAACACAGTCGAGAGCTTAAGGAAAGTAGAGAACAACAGCTCGGAGAAACTGGCAAGCTAGTGGATCTGTGGGTGAAGGCCCAACACAGACCCAAAGTGCCACCCCAACCCCTGGAGCCACCCGAGGCAAGACAGAACCAGCAGAGCTTGCATTACTCACAGCTCCCTCCAGATGCCTTGAATAATTCATAGCGAACGCTGGGACAGAGAGACCAGAAGTCCCGTTAGGAGGCACATGGCATTGTTTTGTTCACTAGGGTGAGCCACACAAAACACATTATTACATAAAGCAGGATGTCTCATTAATTACATCAGTCTGGGGGCTATAGAGTACCACTGCCTGGAAGAGCTCTGGGAGTCCCTGTCCTCATCATTCTATGACATCCTACAGTGCCTCTCTGCAAGAAGCCACCATCACCCCCACCCCGCTGTCACTTGGAGTCTGCTTCCCAGGACCTGTGCTGTGACCCTGCCTATGGGTGCCAGCACGCACTTCTCCTGCAAGGTCACTTCTGCTGAGCTGCCCTCGAGGACACAGACCTCCCCACACAAGCAGGGCACAGCTCCAACCTGACACCAGCGAGGGAAAAGCCACCCCAAGCCAAACTCCTGCCACTGCCATCCACACTGAGGGAATAACAGGCTGAGGGAGTGATTTTAATAAATAGTGTTTGGAATAAGGAGGCAGGGCTGCACCGTGGCTTTCAGGGAGAGGGGAACTGGAGCATTGCAGCAGCAGCTGCCAGTGTTTGTCCATGCAGGCAGGTGGTGGCTTTGCCTGCCAGCAGCGGCGGGGACCCCAGGACCCCCATTTCCTAACACAGGCTGCACACATGAGCATCCAGGAGGGCCAGCCCTGCTCGCATGGACAGCAGTGCCAAGGGGTGCCATCCACTTCAGTTCTGTCACCTGGAGGTACCCAAGTGAGACTGGTGGGGGACTAAAAACACCCAGATCCCTCCAACCTCCTTTCCTACAGCACTGCAGGTGGGGTTGTGCCTTGTGATGGATACTGTACCCTGCAGTGATGTGAGACAGAGATCAGAGACAGGGAAGGGAATTACATTTTGCTGTTCAGCACCAAAGAGGATCACAGAAATAAGCCAGGGGATCACAGAGATCTGCACTAACATGACCTTCCTGAAAAGTATTCAGCCCTACGTTTGGTTGTATCTAGACTCCACACTATGGATGCTACCAAAATACTGCTGCCAGCAGACAGCTCTTGTTGCATCCACAGAAAATACAGGATTTACTGGTGGGAGAAGGGAAAGGTCAGGGAACATCCTCACACAGTGTGCTCCCTCACAGTTAGGCCCTGTGACTGTATCAATCTGCAGCAGCAATGACAAGGACAGATGATCTGGAACTCCCTGCATTATTAATATACAGTGAAAGATGAGCAGCTATTGTGAAAAGTATCTGTTGGCATGTTTAATATACAAGGCTCTAAACCTCAATGCACTGCTGCAGACGATGCTGTACTGAAACGCAGCTAACCTTTTAGGAAGTCCCACACTGAACAGTACGGGGTGTATTTCCTAAGTTCAAACACTCCTACATGCTCCAGGCTTGGAAACAGGATCATTTAGAACAGGTTAAAAAAAAAAAAAAAAAAAAAAAAAGTGGATTTGGGGAGAGCAGGGGAGAAAATGCAGCGGCAAATGCTGATGGAAAATAAAGCAGAAGCAGAAAAAAAGAAATGGGAAATGAAGGTATGGAGACAGCTTCAGGTCTCCACAGACTCCACCACCTCCAGCTGTCTCTGTTAGGATTTCAGCCCCCCATGAGACACCCTCAGTACAACACAAGCGGTGCAGCACCACATCTCACACGTGGGAAGTGTTTTCCTGCTCCCCTTTGAGCCTCCAGCTCAGTGAGATGCTGCCTACTTGTGCTGCCTGGCCCATGGTGCTCACCCCAGCACTCCAAATGCCAGGTTCTTATCCTGTCATTGCATGAAGCAAAGTCCATACATAGCTCCAGTTCAGCTTCTGGAAGGGGCTTTCATCCCCCATCTCAAGCTCAGTCTCACGACTAGAAAAACAAACAGCGAGATTCCTCCACACAGCAGCGGAGGAGCAGAAAGGAAGAACAGAGAGAACCTTCTCCTCCAGGGACCCTCCAACAGCCACACTGCACCTGATCGTGGCGGGGTCCAAACAAAGCACGAGGAAGGCGGGGGCAGTACCCTAAGTTCTGCAGTAACCAAATCTCAGGAATACTTTATCCTAAACTCTTTAGCATCTAGTGACTAAGCGACATATGTAAAACAAGCCTTAATGCTCACAGACAGCAAGGAGACAGGAGACACGGGTTTCTTCTTCTGCTATGTTAAGATCAAATAGAATTATATGGTCTTTAGTTTACCTTGCCATGCAGGTACATTAAGCATGGATTTCTCTAAAGCTGGAACATCACAAGATACCCAAACAACCTTGTCATTGCAATTTTTCACATTTTTCCTCTTTTGTGTATCTGGGAGCTCTGACTGCAGTAAAAATTCATCTCAGCCCACTGCCATCTGGAGCAAGGTTCAGGCTCACTCACAAGCATAATGGGAAGGGATATTTCTGGGGAGTGTTGGGAAGGTTAATTCTGTGAGTGCTTAGCTTAGAGCTGGTGATCTCTTTCAGTATCTCAATGTGATGCTTTGATCTCCACTGCATGATCTGGATCCACCAAGATAAATAACTGAAAAGACAGCAAGAGCTTTGAGATCTGATTGGTATTGGGGTCTAAACATCCTTAGTCAACATAGCAAGGAAGATTCACCCTAAATGATATTCAATTTGGAATTATCCCAATTCACTGAGGGGACTGGAGTGACCCAGACCATCTGCAGAGCATCAGAAGAAGACTCTCAGCCGCTGCAGGGACTTTGCAGCTCCCAGGTCTGGGTCAGCTCAGCTCTCAAGGGACAAGGACAGATGGTGCCCAGATGGGTTAATTCCAGGTTACCTGTTGGGCTTCACAGGGAACATCAAAACCTTAACTGTCAAGGTTAAAAAGGAACACCAGTGGATGCCTTGCAACCTCCTGCCATCAAGAGAACAGGTGGCACCCACTGCTTTGCACAGCTCAGACTTCACACCAACATCCCAAACTGCCCTCTGGGTACAGGCTGGGCTGCTCTGGGCTGGCTTCAGCAATGTATGGCACCTCCTTGAAAGGCTTCAGCCCTCTGACAACATCCCTTAGCCTCTTCAGTGCTTTTGCTCTTTCTGCCATGGCCCTGATTGCAAGGCTACACTCCTCCAGCACTGCACAAGGCAGGGGCCAGGGAGGAGAAGAGGAAGAGCGATGCTAATGCTTTCTCAAACCCTTGTCAGGCAGCATGTTTATTTCTTCTGGGCTTAGCTGGAGATGTTTGGATGCTTTTATATGACTTGACATCCACCCCTCAAATAACAGATCCTGCATCCCCAAAAAGGCCAGGCAGACGTATTATTTTCTGTTGCTGTTTCCAGAGTTGTCCGACAGACACCACTGGGGAAGGAGAGCAGCTGCAGCTGGGGCGGGTTTACAAGCTGTTCCTGGCCCGGCCGTTCCAGACGATGCCTGTCAGGTCTGCGTGAGCCGGTCTCCAGTAATCGGGCAAAGCTGTTGTTTGTTAGCCCCTCGCGGTCTCTTGACTTTTCATCTTGATTAAAGACTACGTTGAATGGCAGAATTAGCAAGGCAGGACTCCCAATCCTTTTGCTGCTCCTGAAATCCAGTCGCCTGCCCACCGCATACGTCTCATCCTCGGGGCTACCAATTAGTGGCACCAGCTGCTAGCCCGGATGCCAGGGCCAGGAGCTATTAGTGCACAGACCATTAGCTTTAAAAGGCATTTGGAACTTCTGAACGTATTAGGGTCCTTGTGACTGACATACAGTACAGCCATATGTGGCTCACTGTTTTTTCTGTCAATTTTTTGTTCTCCAAAACAGCGTTGGGTTATTGGCACGACCTAGGTGGAATACTCGTGAAAACATCTTACCAAGAGGACTCAGTATCACGTGCAATTGAGTACTTGTTACCTACTTTAACTAACTTCCTTGGCACCTTTCCTCTGAGTTAGGGATGGCGATGCATCGCTTGAAAGGTTGGACATTGGGACTGCATTTCCAGCTCAGCCATTTGCCCACTTACTGGTTCCAGGGAAGTCATTCAGTTCTTTATGCTTCAGTGAGCCCATCTGTAAGATGGCAATGATGAGTCTGTACCACAGGACTTTGAGACCCATGCCTGTAAAACTACACAATAAAACCTCAGATCACCATTACTGTCTAAAGCCAGGGTTGGGAGGAAGCCCCATGGGTCTATGCATGTTTTGTAGAAGTACTTTAATGGATCTTTTCAAATCCTGCTCACCCTGCCATCCCAGCCACCTCGCAGTCCCACTGCTTCACGCCAGGCACAGGTAAGATGTGCTGGGGCTGCTGGTGCCACTGAGCCCCTGGGAATGGTGAGGCCATCAGGCCATGCAGAGCATTTCCGAAAGAGATAAGAGGAGATGATGACAGCAGGTGGGACCTGCTGTCCGTGGAAATGAACAGCTGCTGATTTCACTTCGAGTCTCAGAGTGGAGATTACCTGAGCTCACTGCTGGCGCTTGAAGTGACAAGAGAGAGGGACAGAGCTTTGGGCTGCTCGCTCTGCACCTTGTGGCAGTGGGTCTAGGCAGACATGAGACCACTTGGCCCTCAGAGCCATCACCCTCAACCATTACCTCGACACAGGGATGAGCAAGGTTGCAGACCAGAGTCTCAACTCCAAGTCAAAAGCCAGATCGCCTTACCTGCCTCAGCCCATTGCCATCTAACTGCAGAGAGATGTTCCCATGACCTTCCCAGCTTTTTGTTTAAAGCAGAGCTGTCATGGAATTTGGAGTTCAAATACAAGATCTCTTCAAAAGTGTCTGAAAGAGATTTTATAATGTGACGCTTTGATGAAATTTCCAGGCCTCTTTGCTTCGTATGGCTGGTAAATACCAGCAAAAGTCTTTTATCATTTTTTAAAATGTTTTAATACTATTTCCCATAGCTGGATTCTCAAAATGCATACCTTATATCAGTAACGTACAAACTGGTCTTTTTATCTGGAGTCTGTCAGATTTTCAGGCTCAGGACAGTTCTTTTGCCACTTGAAAGGGCTCTTCTCTCAGTAAGACACGCATGTCCCTCTACTTACCCAGATGGTTTCCTCCTCCAAGCTGAAATAATGTATTTAAATTTATCCAATAGTTTCCATGACTCAGATTTCCCATAACTGGAAGGTTTCTAACCATCCTCTGCTCCACCTGCTCAGATGTTCAAGCAGCCCTCTCCCTGGCTCACACCCTGCAATGCTGTGCTTCGTCAGCGGAGTGTGACTGCTGCTGGGGCAGGGAGAGGTTTTCAGCTATTTTAGTCCACCGTGCAGCAGTTCTACAGCAGTTCACATAACCCATGGTCTATAGCTTGGTCTGTGGCAGTCCAGAAGAGAACTCAGAGCTTTTAGAAGCTACTTCTAAGGTTTGTTTCTTCTGGGGAGGAAGGGTATGTCCTGAAAGGAGCCATTTCAGCCTCCTGATCAGACCACTGAAAAACCACACTTGCACTCCATCCCAAGCCTCCATCCCCCAGACACTTCTCACCAAATTACATTTCCTGTCCAACAGCAAACTCATTCAGCAACCACAACGCACAACAACTTCACTGTCTACATAAACAGATAATTTTTATGGTTTGGACAACAGGAAAGAAATGCAAATCCTTGCATGCTGATGTTTCATCATTTGCCCCCATTTCTTTGAGACAACAGGTAGCGATTTTAAATAGCACAGAAGTGATCAAGACACCCTTCATTACTGGTGTTCACTGGGACCTGAGCTCCTATGCTACAGAGACCATTTTGAAAATGCCACCTGGTGCCTTCCAACTCACAGCAGTTCCTCTGTAGACAATATATTTTTGGATAAAAGCATCCTAAATGATACTGACATTCAAGAAATCCTATGAAATTGCTGGCAGGCATGAGTGGTGGCTCATCATAGCCTGGAGCAGCTGAAAGCCAGACACAGGAGGAGTGAGGGAGGGAGGGAGGATGCAGTGAGATGATCAGGCTCAGAGAGGGGATGAGGCAGAGAAGAACATGGGCAAGAGGCTGGATAGGCTTCAAAGCTGCTTGGGTAAGCTGTTAGTCTGGTTTTAAAAACAAATGTTGGAGTTTAAGAAGGGAGAAGAGCACTGAGCTACAGGATTCTGTCCTACAATCATCTTCCACGGGCTATTCCCAGCTATCATAGAAGTCCCAGGACATTTGAAATCCCTACTCTGCTCCAACCCAGACCCTGTGGAGCACTGAATGCACACTATTCAAGCAAGAATTGTGCTCAAGAGAAGAAAAAATGATGACCAGCACAGTCTTGCTTCATCGACCCAACAACACTCACTGCAAGCTGGGCAGGCTGCAGCAGCCACCTTCCTAAGCATCAACGAGCTACGTGCTGTCTAGGAGCAGGAAAACGAATGAAGATGAGAGATGCTACACATTGCAAAACTAAGCCTCTTGTCATAAAAGACAACATAGGGAGGGAAGATTGGCAAGGGCAAACAGTCAAGCAGTTAATTACAGAGTAAATTAACTCTCCAACCATGTACATAATCAGACAGGAAACGTTATAAGCTTAAGCCAGCAGTTTCAGTAACAAGATTTTGACAAAATTCCCATTTATCATCCCTGGGCTTAGGCAGTGAAGTTCTGCTTGAATGTCTCAAAACAGAGCTGTAGGGGAACACCATCATCAGCAAAGCCCTCGCACTTACCAGGTTGTAAGGAACAGGCACCACCGAGCCAAACGCAGGAGGGAAGTAGTACCTCCAACATCACTGCTAATTGTCAGAAGCACTTCACAGCAGGCCCTAGGCCCTTGACACAGCACAGAGCAGATGGGTGGGAAGATGACCCCAGCCCATAGGACCCTGGTGTAATTTCTCACAAAAGCCTTGAGATGAACAAGGCAGAGAAGTGCCCTGACTTAAGCTTTTCCCGGGTGAATTGTTCCCACCATTGGAGATACCCAGGGCCAGATTTGTAGACCTGGATGTACCAAAGGCTATGAAAATCAGCTAGAAAAATGAATGCTGTAAACAAATAAATAATCAGCACCATCAATGTTCAAGCTGGGAAAAAACTCCTGAGTGGAAAGTTTTCACTGCTCTTCTGTGTCTCAGTTCTATGACTGGCAAACAGGAGGATGTACGATGCTTCTGGATTATTCTTAAACAAAGTCATGACCATGGTAGGAAGCAGTGAATCCGACTGCCATACAGCATCTGTGAAGGAACCCAGAAGAACAGGGAGAAATTTGGCTCATGCCCAAGCACTGAGCAAAGCAGGAGGTCAGGAGAAAAGCTGCATGTTGCCAGGCATTCATGCAACCATGTGGGCCAAATTAGGGTTACTCACACAATATCAAATGAGGCACTTCCAAATAGCTGGAGTCACCTTTGAGGACACTTTTCTCCACTAACATTTCACACTGAGGCTGTACAGATGGCTCTGGTGTCTGCCTTCTTCAGCTGAACACTGAAACCTGGCTCACTCCCATGGTATTCAACTGGGGATTCATCGGAACCGGTAGATAGCCATGGAATGAAGTGGGGGAAATAAAAAACTGGCGAGGACCTTACCTGTGAGTACCTGACCCTTGCTGGGTGCAAGGAGCTGGTGCTGACTTTGAGTCAACGCTACTCCTCCTTGGGGCTGGAGCTTCCATCTCCGCTGCAAGTTGGGTGCCAGGTGACAACAAGCTGCCTGATGGAGAAAGGACAGTCAGCACATGGCACCAGCCTCAGAACCACAGCAAAGGTGCAGGGAAGTAGGACACACCAGGAAAGCCCCTGAGGATGGGAAACACGTCTGCAGCCCTCTGGTGCGCTCTGGGAGTACAGGCTGCTTTTCCACAGCAGCAGCAGCAAAAGAACCAAACAAAATTGGTTTTTAGTAGTTGAGAGGAGCCTTCAGCAGCCTGAGGACAAGCATACAGTTTTTGTCAGCCTGCCTGAGGAACATTTAAGGCTTTCAGTATCAATGTGTCATTTCCCAAAACAGCCCGTCATAGGGGTGAGTCCTACAAACAAGCCTTCACGGCCAGAATTCACATTTCAGTTCATTCTTCTGTCCCCAGAACAGCTCCTCAGGCTGCTTGCTCAGCCTATGGGCTGCTAGCTGAAAGATGTGGGTGAGTGGTGCCTGGGACCATCTCAGCAATGGCAATTTCACAGCTGCTGCTAATGGGACAAGTCTGCACTCCACCCTAAGAGCTGCCTGTCCATGCAGTCCTGCCTCCCAGCCACCAAAGCGCAGTGGGTTGGGGATACCAGAAGACAAAGCCCTGCACACTGCTGGGTAAGGAGCTAATGGGTCAATGCCAGCAGACAGCACTTATGCAGCAGTCTTGGGGCTTAGAATTGTGTGGCTTGGCATTACCTGATATCTTTTTTTATTTTTATTTTTGAAGCTTTTTATGTCTTATAAAGGGAATTTTACCTGGATTCACTCCGAAGCTGTGGTCATGCACCTCCCTGAGAAATTGTAATGGGACTTTAACCAATGTGCCAAGGCCAGAACAGCATCCAGTATCTCAGGTACAGGCATTTCACCAAATGATCCAAATAGTGCTGCATTTGTTGAGACAAAAGCTTTTTATCATGCTATGGGTTTTGCTGGATTTTAATGCTAACATCAGATTTGGCTCAGGCTCCTGCACCTGTACCTTGTGTTTTTCAAGAACCAGCAAGGTTCAGAGCACAAGGGCTGAGGATGTGGCTGCAGGACATTGCAGGCTTTAGAGCAAGATGGCCATGGTGCCTTGCACTCCATGTAACTCCGTGCTTAGAGGCTGGGCCGGGTGGTCCTGGTGATCAAGTTGCCACATGAGAGGCCAGAGATGCTGGTGTCAGCTATGCCAAGCTGATGGACTCTATCAAAAGCTCCACTTTCTCCAGCTCTACCTGAATTTGGCCCAGAATTATTCATTAAGCAGCTGACAGCTTTGTCTCAGAGGCCAGGGGCAGCATGCTGGAACTTTGCAGCTTCTCTGTAATGAGTTTGGCAAACAAGGTAACTGCATGCTCATCCTGCAGGTTCCATTTGTCCGCCCTGCCCACGGCAGGCTGCTCCGGCTCTGTCCTCTGGAGTGGCCACACACCAGCACCATCCATCTCTTGCTGTCCTGTGGGCTCCACAGCCCAGGTTTTTAGTAGACGTGGCCTGAGCAGATCCAATAGGCACCTGGTGGAGGAAGAAAAGCTGCTGCTCTGAACATCCTGGAGGATGAGTAAGCATTACTTGTCCTGTAAATGCCCGTCCTTCTGAGGTCAAGGGATGGCATGAGATCACCATGGCAGGCACAGAGACAGAGAGGAAAAAAAACATTAACGTGCTATACATTTAATCACAAAATATTCTTCATCTCTTAAAATAAGAAGCCAGAATGGAAGTCCACGCTACCCAGTGGGCAAAGCTTGGCAGGGTTCAGGTTTGTACATCTGCAGGACGCAGGAAGACACGAGTGACAGAATGAGGGAGGTGGCCAGAGCACACAGCTCTTCATTAAAACTTGGTGAATTAATGAGTTACTGGGGCCTTTTTATATCGATCAGCCTGGAAATGCCATTTAGGCAGGCAAGGATATGCTCTCAGAGTGCTTGCATTTAAATTTCTTTTTTACATCTGGGATTTATGATCAGAGTTTAATTGTTGTAAACAGCTTCAAAATGGTTTTGTTTGCTTGTTTGCTTTTAATCTATTCTCCTAAACTTCTACTCATATCAGCAAAACAGTACACATGTCAACCAGAGCTTTTCTGAAATTTCAGATTTCAGGAACTTTCATGGGAGGGCAGGAAAATCAACAAGAAATCAACTTTAAAATGAATAAATAAATAAAACAGAGGATGAAAGAAAATTAATCCATGTGGTAGGGATTAACCTGATTTCACCTGAACTTTCCCCAGATGGAGAATATTCTTCAGAAGTCAAACACAGAGCCTGATTTCACATTTTCTGCAGTAACCTTTAGAGTTCAAAACACTCATCTGTTCATCCCTCCACATCCCCTCGCAGTGGCGTTTGCAAATGACACAAACATTTGACTGTGATCTGTGCTCTCCCTAATGCAGCCGAGCCTGTGCCTTGTAACAATTTTCTCTGGAGCAAGTTCAAGCCCAATTTGCTCATGCTGGTATCTATCTGTCATTGGATGTGTCAGCCGAATCTCTTTCAGGCTCAGGCGGGGAGGAAGGAGACAAAAGGTCACTTTCCACACACGGTGTGTTCTCCAGGAGGCAGGAAAAAAAGGGAGGAAAACTGAGTTTTCACCTACCTGACAGGAACCAAATGCTTTCCCCTCTTTCCCCTTGCATTTCATTCCATGCTTGCAGCATAGCTCACTGTCTCTCATAGCAGATGGAGATGTTCAGGAGAGATGAAAGTGAACCAGAGCCATGGGAGAGCCAGGAGGGTTAGTGCAAACAGAAGCCCTTAAGGCTGCTATGCATTTTGTTAGGGGAAGGATGGCTCAGCAGCCTTTGAGTCCTGACAGCCCCCCATGGCCATCATTTGCACAGGAGTGACATCTGGTTGATCCAGCCAAGGTGCTTTCTGGATTTCACAGCACTGCCCCAGTTGAGGTCACACCATGCTGCCTGGGAGCTTGTCCTCCAGTGGGAAATGCAACAAGAAAGATGACTTCAGGTGCAGTTCTGCACTGAGAAGGGGTTAATGCAGAACGACACCTTCCTACTCCTTGCACGCACTATAACTGCAGCCCATTCTCTGCTGACTGCATGCTAGCGTGTGTGGATCTGTAAGCCTGTCCCACTATCCAACAAGCGTGCCAAGAGGGGATGTGCTCACCAGGGAGGGGGGATTTCATGGCCAAGGCTTTAACCCATGCTGTGCACTCAGCTCAGGTGCAGGCAGCCTCCAGCAACCCAACAGTTAGGAACCTAAGCTCTCAAAAAGAACAGTTTGAGTTGTAAGGGCAAGAGATGCCACAGTATAACCCCTATTGAAAAAAAGGTCCTATCTTTACTGCAGTTAGAACTGGAAGGATTTTTGGTTCCTTAAATCCTTGATGTTTATTTTATTAGCATTTCTGTATCTGACACAGTCAAAAGGGATTCTGGGAAAAAAAAAATGTGAACAGTGCATTTAGTTTTTTGTGAAAGGCGATGTATGATCTCCAGCAGCAAGTCAGTGAGAACAGGAGGCTTACAGGAAGGTAAGGAATAGAGGAGCTTGGAGATTTATTTCCCATTAGAGAGTGGCAGATGGAGAGGAAGGGGGGCACAGCAAATAATTTGATGTGGACTCAGAGCCAAACTGAGAAAAGGCAAAAATCACATCAAGACAGGATGAAAGTTTTCCAGTGAAATATTTCCTCACAACTACCACCAAAAGAAAGAGGAATTTTCTACAAAACAGCATGTTCAGGGAAAGCCCCACTTTTCACAAAATTGTTATTATTTTTCAGTTAGCATTGAGTAACCAACCCAAAAAGGATTAGCACCACCAGAAAAAGAAGTCAGGTTGCAGCAGACATATTCCCATTGAAAATGTGGGTGAAAGCAAAGCCTCATGTGCAATTCCTCCATCAATAAAATCTAATTTTCCAACCATTTTAAAGGCTAAAGTGAAAAAGAGATTTAAGATAAAGCATTTTCAGGAAAAGCAAGTTAGATGCTATTGACAGCAAATCTGCAGAAACTTTTACCAATCTGGCTGCTGTTGTTCCCTGTCAATCTCCCTGAGTCGCCACTTGAAGGCTAACCCTGTCCTAAGAGACAGCCTGCTGTGTATAATGGGACAGGCTTCTATGTCAAAAATGCTTCTTTTTTCTTTTTCTCCTCAACTAATGAAAGGTTTTGCCTCTCCCTAGAAGCCTTTCCTTGCTGTAACAGCCCTCACCAGCTACCAACACCAAAATAGCCATGCCTATTTTGGAGCACAGGAGAGGACTGTCACACAAAACCAGTGTGGCCAGGCCTGCAGAGGAATGCCTCTCAGTGGGGCTGTGCACAGAAATGGAAGATTTTCATTAGCAGGAGGACAGGCTGACAGGATGGATCCCTCCCCTCAACCCCACTCCAGCCTCAGGTTTATTCTGCTGTGCCTCCAACCATGCTCCCCAAGCACCTCACCCTTCACTATTGCATCCCTGATAGTCCCTGCTGCCCCGTTACATCTTCCTGGAGTCACTAAAATTGAAAAATACAGGCAAACACCCACAGAACTGAAATCTAGAAAAATGAACTGGAGAAAGAGAACCCTTTTTACAAGGTGCCTGTTACCAGCACACAGCAGCAATGGGTGCAGAACTGACATTTTGCAGCACATCAGTGCACGGAGCCCTTGGCAGAGCCTTTTAGCAGCAGCGAGAGCTGTCATGGAGCAGGTTGGTAAGAACCACCTTAAGGTAATGAAGCAGTCATAACACCAAGCTACCATTTTGCCATGCAGCCAAACTAAGTGCCTTTTAGTCCTCCATAAATGCATCTTCTAAGCGTAAACTTTTCACACTAAAAGAGAGGAAATCATCCCTGCACTTTAGCAAGAGGAATGATTCAGATAGCCCTAGGCAACAAAGATCTGGGCCGATGAAAAACAACAGTGTTTGACTGCCTTTGGAAAAGTATTTGCTGATTTTTTTTCACATATAACATTGCTTGAAGCTCCAAAAGACACAGAGGTTAATGGCAGCTCACTAGGAAGACGTTACTGGGTTATTTCTTTTCAGCACACCTTCCTCCCATTTTCTACGGATGTAGGGCCTACTGGGAGATGGGCTGGCCATGGAAGCCTCAACTGCCCTTCTCTAAGCAAAAAAAAAAAAAANTGAAACATCATAGGGTGAAATCTGAGCCTAAGTCCACAGCAAAAAAAACCCTGCTGGTTTCCATAAGCTCATACAGATTCTCCTTTCACTACTCAAACATGCAGACAGGCTCAGGACACCTTATCAGGAAGGATTATGCTCACGCTGCCCGTCACTGTCTGCAGCTCCATCACCACGGTAAGAGGCCAGGTAAGGGCACAGGTCTTACCAACAGCACTGCTCTGACAGGGGAGAGGCTGTGGCCTTTTGACCTTCTCCACTGGCTACGAGATCAGGTGAAGGGCTTTTTTTTCTCATCTCCTCCTTACACAGGATTCCCGACATTTCTTTCAGTATGAGAACAGCATTGTAAAAAATCCCTGTCTCATGAACATGGCATTTTTTAGTGACTGCTTCCAGACTGATGAGATGGGATGGAGAGAATGATTCTCTGCACCCCACACGAGATCTTACCTTCACTGCTCTCTGACACACCCTGCATGAGCTGCCATGATGTCAGGGGAGCAGGCCTCACCCGCAACCCTCACCCATCAGCCCCAGGGTGGAGTGAGACAACCTGACCTGCTGCTCAGCAGCAGTTTGAGAGCCTCCGCCCAGCTCCACACATCACTCACTCCAGCAGCAGTTGGCCAGAGGGTGCCTCAGCCCTCTCAAAGCTCATTGCCCTTCCCTCTCCTTCCAAAGTTATTTGTTCGGAGAGGGCAAAGAGAGGGTCCAGCAGAGCTGTGAGTAACGCCTGGCTGACTCCCAGAGGAGCACGCAGATCATCTCCCAGGGAAACAGTCTTGAGCTTCCCTGCCCTGCCCTGTGACAGTTTAAGACAGGATGCTTTACCAGTAAAAATGAGCACTTTCCTCACCAGAGATCTCCAAGGGCAGCTCTCCTGCCTGCATTACACCCTCAGGGCCAGCAGAGCAAACACAGTTTGTCAAGGCCTCGGGTACACCAGAGACCCGTGGCAGTGCACCAATGGGACTGACCCAAGCACAGTCCAAACGAAAATTTAGTGTGGCTCATGTCCTAACCTTCTTAGGTGTTAAATGCTGAAGTCATTGGTTGGCTTTCATCATCATAACCAGACAAAACTTACCTTGACTTTCCCAGAGGAGTCATCTACTACTTCAGTGTCTGGACACAAAAACGTGCAGTCCTCACTGCATGGTTGTCCAGTTCACAGGTGTGGAGCAGCCCCCAGATTCTACGCACACCTTCAGTGGAAGCCATTCTGTAACGTAGAAAGCAGATTCTGATTGTAGCAAACAAGTAGCAAAGAGTTCATGGCTTAATAAATGGAAAATATAGTACACAGGAGAAATTTGCAACTCAAAACAATAAGACTTGATGAAGTCGAGGAAATATCTATTAAAATGAAGAATACTTCAAAGTTTTTTTTCCTCCTCAAATGTATAACTTTTAATTATGTATTTTTAGTGCTTTATCCTTCCAACATTACCAGCTAATTTGTAAGTTCCAGTATCTTTACATACTTTTAAAGTCACATTTGTTCTTTTACTGGCAATTAATACCCTATTCAGTTAATATTCTCACATTCACCAAATAGGCATAAAATCTTTCTTCTTTGCAAAAAAATGTTCTTTTAATGGTCTCTGAAGTTCTGCTGCAAGCAATATTTGCAGGTGTACATGGGAGCTGGGAAACAGTTAGAGCTGAGAGCTGGGACTGCCAATGCTCTGTCTCCGTTTGGAAGAAAGGAGGACTCCAGCACTCCATCTGCAGTAACTTGCCTTCTTTAGGAGGAAGGACATTGCAGGAAAATAACTGAAGTTAGTGACTTAAACTGTATTATGAGTTCTGTCCATACGAATTTTGTTAAGTTGTCCCTTTGTAAAGGAATTCAGAATCTCGTGTTCCACCAGCTCACCCTGGCCAGTGTGAACCTCACGCTTTCTCCATAGGCTTCAACCTTTCTGTAGGGACTGATTTCAAGGAGTGTTACACATATGAAGGCGTGAGCAGTATCTCTGTGGCATAATTTTCCAAAGCAGAACTGCAAAATCTAACCGAGTGTGAACTGCAGGAGGAATTCAGGTTTGAGCATGCCAGCAAGGGGCAGAGGTACCTCAGAGCTACACAAACAATGACCCAGAACTTTCTGTGCAAAAAAAAAGGGGAGGGAGGTGGAGCGAAGTTCATGGGGTAAAATATCACAAGGATGCTATTTAAGCCATAGAAATTACAAAAATAGTCTAAGTAAATAGTTTCTAGATTAGCGGCTTTTGAGCTAGGACTACTTAGTGACACAGAGAGAACCTAGTATGCAACTTTACTTTCAGGATGCTGTGCTAACAGAGCCCATTTTGTAAGAGAGGACTTTCAAATCCTTATTTAAGAAAAGAGGTCATACTGAGATCAGCTTCTTTGTGAAATGCAGCTTAATGTGTATTTCACTAAATACCCCACTCACTGCCAGTCAGCAAAGCAGAAGTGCTCCTGAGATGTTTCCTTTCCTTAAGGCTTCCTTACTTAAGGAAAGAAAGTAGAGCAATGAGATTGAGGGGTCTTCATAAAGGAAAAATTACAGGGTGTTGCCATGGAAGAGCTCTAACTACCAAGTCAAGATATCCATACTAGACAATGGCTCTGATAGTTTTTCTGCTGGAGTGCATTTGAATTTTTCACATCAAAAGTTCATTTCAAGCACAGGTTAGGACTGGCTGGAGGGGGGTGTAGCAGCAAAATCCTTTACTTGTCCTCATTTCATGGCTAACTCCATGTAAGAATGAGGACCATTTTGAGAAGCATCAGCACAAATAGGCTTATTTTGTTGTGTTTTTTTTCTTGAGGCTTAAAACTTGACATATTCAATCAATTCTTCCGCTCCTGTTGCATTGTGGATTAGTTAATTGCAGAAGCAAAAATGTGTGCCTGATTTATTATGCATAGAGCTTCGGAAAATTACAAAAAGCAGAAACCTAGACAAGTCATCCAACTCCTCTCTAATGGCCTTTAGCAACAAGGAAATGATACTAACTGTAGTAAAAATGCAAATAAATAAAAAAAAAATATATGAGTTCAGGCCTCTGCCTTCATTACAGAATCAATAAGAAATACTTGCATTCAGGCAGCCCAAAACTTTAAAACTAAAACAGGAGAACGGATATAGAATGGATATAAGGAAGAAGTGTTTTACGCTGAGGTGGTGCAGCACTGCACAGCGCCCGGAGGTGGGGCTGCCCCATCCCTGCAGACACTCAGGTCAGGCTGGGGGGCTCTGAGCACCCTGATGGAGTTGCGGGTGTCCCTGTGCACTGCACAGTGGGACCAGATGGCCTTTACAGGTCCCTTCCAACTCAAATGGTTCTGTGATTCTATGAACAAATCCCAGTCTTTGGTATCTGTAGCCCCAGCAGCAAGGACATCACGCCAAATCCCTTCTCACTTACATGGCCATTTACACCCCTGTCACTCCACACGGGATCAGGCAGCCTCCAACAACGGAACAGAGAACAAGCCTCCAGAAACTAGAGGTCAGCCTTGCCTCAGAGACAGGAAGATCCTCTCCTCAAGTCTCTTTCTTGAGGACAGCATGTAACTGTAGAGACCTGTTGAACTGAACATTAATAAAACGAAAACTGGAATTTTTGATCAGTCCAGTGCCCACAGTGCTTCCTCCCAGATGTTTCTCTCCCAGGCACGGTGCCTGGCCTGCTGCAAGAGGGCTGAAACACAGTGACAAGACTGCTCCAAGGGCATCTCCATCACACTGCAGAACAGAGCTGAGTAGCAGCAGCGTGAGAAATTCTCCTCTGGGATGTTTCAGACACCAGATCTACTCAGGATAAACCAGAAGAACTTGAAGAGTCTGACTGCGATACAAGCTGGTTTTAAGGAACCCATTACACAGCCATCAGCTCACGACAGCTCCCAGCATTTAAAGACTGAAGCAGTGGCACAGAGGTGAGATCTACACGTAGTTACCTAAGCCCAAAGCCCCTTTGTGGTGAAGCATCTGAAAGCACAGTAAGTGTAAACCTAGTGCTGGGAGAAGGGAGCAGAAACAAAAACAAAGCTCTCACTCACTGCATGTGTCTATGCATCCAATGTATGCATCCAATTCCTACACTGCTCTTTGCCATTTAGTACCCCCATACCAAACACACTAAGGAGCAACTTTAAAATTCACAGATTTTGTTTGCTCTCCTGCCCTGATAGACTTCTTAGCATTTTAACACTGGTTTAGAGGTCCAAATATTTGCCTGGATAAATAGATTTAGAACTGTTTGAATATGCTGCACTTTCTCTTAGGAAGGAGGGTGAGTCATACCATAACAAATTTGTATCTTGGAAGAGGTCTACAGCACAACTACAGACAGGAAAATGAAAGCAGAAGCTGGCACTAAATTGGTCAGCAGGGGTAGAAATGTCCAGCCTATGCTAAATGTGGGCTCAAAGGAGATGCCAAAGGATGCTTTCTCCCAAGCTTCATTATCACTAAAACTGGTTCATAAAACAATTAAATATGTGGGGATTTTTTTTAATATGAAATGTATACTTCTATACATACAGAGGAAGCCTGCCATGCTGGAAGCACCTCTGGAAACAAGAAACATATCTGAGATGCAATAAAACCAATATGCTCACTCTTCCGTTACTCTCCTTGCAGCACAAGGAAGCAAAGGCCCAAGGTAACACAGGCACCATAAGGGAGGGCTTGAGTTACAATTTTGCATATCTCAGGACACAGAGTGAGAGCCCTCACATGCTTCAGAAAACCAAATGTAGATACAGCAGGTTACATAGATCAACTGCACATGTAAAATTAGAGAAGCTAAAAACGATATTCCCACCATTAAATATAGGTTGGAGACTTAATAAGGCACAAAGTGAGGGAAATTAGAAGCTTTTAAATTGAAGTTATTATGTGCTGCAACAACTGCCAGAAATTATATGCTAATGTCACTCTCTCGATTTTACTCCTCTCCAGTTCAACAAGAGCCCACTCCCCTAAGTCTCGTCCTACGTCTGCAGCTGCTCCTGTCTCACAGATTTGTCACCTCTCTCTCTGACGAGGGACTGTCCCCCAGCAACACACAACGTCCCCTCTCTTAAACACCCTGAGCCCAACAGCATCACCACGGATCCAGCACCCTCTCTCCCTGTGCTATCACAGCATTAAGCCCCCCAGGACTTCTCCATGCCTGTGGCACAGCCTGGACCACAATCTGAGACTTTTCTCCTACAGTAAACCTGATGCTAGAAGGATGCAATTAGGCATTCAGGTTTTCTCAGCCTTGCTTTTCATTTCTATATATAGGAAGTAGTAAAATTCAATTAAGATTATTGCTTTTTTCCTCCTTCCTGATTTGCTTCACTTGAAAGTAAACAACAGTCCAATGCTGGCCAAGCAGAAACTTGCAGCGTGACAGCTTCCATTGGATTCCTGACTCCAGGAACACAAAGAAGAATGAAAGAAACAAACTTCCTTCCCTTCAGAATCTTTAGATTCTGGCTCTACACTGTGTGTGCGTTGCACAGTCAGCCTACTTGTTACACTGTACCTCTGTTTGAATAGAAATTTCCATGTAGTTCCATCTACACAGGGACCCCAAGCCTGTGTTCTCCCTTCTGCTCGCTCTGATGTGCAGTTTGATGGCAGGGTGATGTGGGCTCCCCCAGAAGCACTGTCCCTGTTGGGCAGCCCCTGTAGAGAGCAGAGCAGCACGGCAGTGGTGATGCTGCACCTGCACCGGAGAGTGCTCAGATGCTGCAGAATAAAAACTGAAGGTGGAACTGAAGTGAAGGATTGCCTTGGGATCAGAGACAGAAACTGATCTTGTGGGGATGTCAGCACCTGGGAGCTACTCAGAAAAAATGCCATAATGATGCCCTGTAGCCCACATACAAGCATGCTTTGCTCTCGTCAGCCACATGTCCCAAATCCCCTCTGCAGCCATAGGTCATTCTGGCTCCGTTGTCTCTATGAATGGCTGATGTTCTCCAGTCACCATGGCACAGGCATCCAAAATCAGACTGTGGCAGAGGTTCAATCACATGAATAACAACAAGCATAAAAATGGTATTACATGAGGTGAAGAGCCCGTGGAGAGAGGAAGAAATTATACAAAGATTTACAGGGGAACACAGGACCGAGGCGAAAAGCAGAAAGCCACAAGTTCTCAGGCAATTATGGGTGACTTTCCTGGCAATCACGACTTGCAAATCAAGTCCACCTCCTGCCCTGGTGGCTGATTGCCAGGAACAAGTTAATTAACCATCACTAACAAACGCACGTCTAGTCTAGACTTTAACAACTCCGCTGACGCCGCCCCACCGCCTCCTGGCAGCTTCCCCTGCCCAACCTCCTGCAATTGCCCAGAAGCCAAATCCATCCTTGGGGAAAGTCTTTTTTTCTAGCTTGCACCAGGAATGAACACAGCCCAGAAAGTGTTCCTTGGCAGCTTCCCCATAACCTGACGGAAATCATCGAATCTTTCCTTTTTTTTCTTCCTTTCCTTAGCAGAATCAATTTTTTTTTTTTTTATCTTCTCCCAATCACCTTCCCACCACAGACTCATACACAGCACCTTTTCTCTCCCAGCTGATCCTCACAAGCACTTATTTCACATGTTGCTCATTGAACTTTTTCTAGTTCACGTCTTACTTTAAAATTATAATTCGCAAAATAGCCTAATTCTCCAAACGGTGCCGAGCTGGGTGGAATAATTACCTTCCTTGGTTTAGGCCTCTGCTGGAGTCCAAAATTATACACTTGGAAAATTATGATTGTTTTATCTTTTTTTGAAGTTTCACAAGATGTGTGAAAGACAGGTTTTTATAAAGGACATAAAATCAGCCAAAACTGTAATTACAACAGACACAAAAGGATTCAGAGAAAAGATGATTTTACGATTAAGGCATTGGACTAAAAATTCAGAAATTTAGATTCTCTTTGTAACTCTGCCAAAAGCTCTCTGTGTAACCTTTGCTGAGTGAGTTAATTCCCTCGTGCCTCAAATAAAACACTGCCACTTCCTTGTTTTATGATAGCTGCTGTGAAAGCACATTCATCCACGTTTGTGAGGTGTTCAAACACACCAATAATCCGAAAGGCACCAGGACTGGGATGGCTGCAGTCATCTGGCTGTGCTCAATCACCTCCTGCCAAAAGCATGTGCATCTTTAATCAGGAGCACACAGGATACAGCAGCATCACTCCTGAGAAACAAGCAGCACCCTAAAGGAAAAGGAAGAGCGAAAATTTCTGTTTCTAACAGAAAATATTTTGCAAAGCAACGCAGCAGATATCTAAACACACATCTGAAGCTCAGCATCCCCTCATTGCCTTCCCCTCGGAAAAAGAATCAGTGTAGGTCGCTTAGAACTGACCAAACCCATCAATTCATATGCCAGTGGAGCTGTACCAACTCACGAGCAATTACAGGAGCTCCCACACTTGCATCTTAATGCTGAGAAAAAGAACACACCAAAAGATGCTGCTAAAGGTACGCAGCTGGTTTTCAAAATAACCATACGAACAGGATGCCAAGTGTGCTGGGGCATTGGCTGTGCACGTTCCCGGGCTGTGATGAGGACTGAACCTTCAGAGTGAATTCATTTCAAAACTCTTACACTGTGGAAGAAATGAAATGAGGATGCAAGACCAGGCTGCATCCCACATACGTGCAGGGAACCCCAGGCCAGGCACAGCAAACTCATGGGGATCTCACCTCTTCTCTGCCTGGGCACCAGGGCCGAGGGATGCTGCAGTGTCAGCCAATTCCCCCCTGCCTTTTTCATCGCTTTAATAAATTAACCAAGCAACAATAGAGATGAGAGAAAGCAGGACAATGTGGTAAATGTAGCAGAAAGAAATTTGAATTGTAATGAGGAGAGCTAATCAGGAAAAGAATGGACTATAGAAAAAGCACTAATGAGTTTCTAAATAAATTCAAAAGGTTAATATTGTTCTATCTAACAAATATGAGAAGAATCCTAATGTGAAATTAAAGGCCTCACTCCGGTGCCCTCACAGCCACGTGTTCCAGCCATATCCAGTCCCATTCCCATCGCCTGGCCAGCCACCACGGGCTGTCAGCACGGTCCCTTCCAGTGAGATTTGTGTCCTGGCATCTTTATTTCCACACCTTAAACATCCAGGCCAAAGCCCAACAAGACAACGGACAGACTCTTTGGCTCACAGAGGTTGTTTGCACCCGGGTTTTTGTGGCAGGCTTATGTTAGCGTTAACAAACCAGGAATCAGAACACGGTTTGCAAACCATGATGCCTGTGTCTGATCACTGGGTGATACAGCTTCACTCTCAGCTGTATTCACTTCTATGACCACATGGATTGCCAGGGCGAGGAAACGGCCCTGCAGGTGCTCTACAGGAAGGACAAGGAAATGGAAAAGTTTATAGAAATAAAAAGCTGGAAGGGCCTTATTTATTTATTTAATTTATGTGATGCCAGTAATTCAAAATACAATCTAAGACTTCCTATATATAAAATCAAAAGCAAAAGTGCTCAGAGCTCTTTATGTCTTCTATTACAAAGCATGGTAAAAACTGTAAGCCAGCCAAGATACGATTTTTTTTTTTTAACGTGAAGAAAGCAGCCCATTTCAAGAAAAAAAATATTCAATTCTCAGCAAAGTAATAGACTCACAGGCTTTTCATAAGAATAGAAGATCTGCTCAACCATTTTCTTGCTTGAAGGAAGGAAATCGTGCCATTATAATATTTTACTCTAAATGTAAAAAACCTGCCATGACATCATTCTTCAGGGAGAAATCTGTGTATATTTGTGTACACAGCTGTCCATATGTCTTCTGAACAACAAACAAAATGTGGAGGGAAGAGCGGAGGGAGCAGCACATCCATCACCGCCCAGTTCCCGATGCTGGGAGATGAGTTAGGTGCTCGGTGCCATGTCACCTCGTTGCACTCAGGCTGTCCCCACAGCAATCCATCTATCTGCACACACTGCTGGCACGGTCACATGGGTCCTCGACTCCTATTGCTTACAGAAAATGAAGGAAATTATACGTACCTTCTATTTTTTGGGTATGTGAATCATCCTACAGCTGGTGTAACACGGCTGGGCCAGGGCTCACCATCCTATGCGTTATTTACGGGAGTCTGCAAAACACTGCTCAGCCCTCGTCTGCCAGGAACAGTTTTTGTTCAACAGGCAGGTCAAGCACTTCAGCCTTCTCCTCCTCCTCCTAGTAGGGATGGTGAGCATTTGCTCATCACACTGGGAGTCACCGTGGTGCGGACATCTAACAGAGGCTTCGATAGAGTGCAAAGACTGAAAGCCAAAACCCTTGGAACCAAGAGCCAGAGGATTGGGAAATGCATAGAGACAGAGAGAGGATAGCCAAGACATCAGCTGTTGGCACAATAAACCTTTGAAAGCCAGTGGAAAAGGCACTTAACCTCCTATCAGTTACGAGGAGTTCACCAGAGCTCCTCAGCATTTCCAGCCCAAACCACGAGGGAAGTAAGATGGAAAGCAGAGGAGGAACTCATCCTCTTGAGCCCAAGGAGATAGAATCACCCAGCTGGGTGTTTCTGGCACTGCTCTGTAAATGGTTAAATGCAAAATTCCTTATGAGACAAGGGACACTGCAATGAAACAGCTAACTGTGAATAAACAAGGCAGTTGCACAGCTCATCATAACCCTAATGATCCTCTCTAAATCATGCAGCCCCATCACCTAGATCTATCGGCCACATTAGCAGACTGCTGAGTGCAGGAAATATGGAGAGGATCGTTTTTAAATGGTTTTACGTGCCGCGCTCATTGGGAGCCCTTTGAGATGAAGTCTAAAGCAGATGGTAGAATGGGAAAATTATTCACATTAATTCTTCGGCAGCCTAAAATAAATAAAAAATAAATGAAATAATGAAAGCCTCATTCAGTCACGCTTCTGCAACAGTCATAAAAGCCCCAACAGGAAGAAACCAGCACTGTTCCGTTCTTTGCCACAAACCTGCTGCTAGTTAATTGGCTTCAAAGACACAGGGACATTAATATCCTGTAAAAAAATAAATGATCTTCTCCATTCTTTGGCTATTGTTCAATGGCCTGATGAAAGAACAAGCTGAAATAGCAAATAAACCTCACTGTATACAGTGTGCACTGCATCTATTTCAATTTTCCTTCACACACATTTCCTACACAACATCTTTTGCTTTGAGCTTCTCATACACTCCAGAAACCGTTCCAATGAGAGATGATTACTGGTACCACACTTCACAGGCAGGGAAACTGAGGCACTGCTTTCATCCGGAGGGGGAACAGCAAAGTCAGGATGAGAGCCTATGCCCCACCCACCCCAAGACTGAGCTTTCCTGCTGATCCCTCTGGAGGAGCAGTGCCACCAGGACCTGGGCTATCAAGAGCATCAGTGTCCTGAGCTGAGCCAACAGTGCCCCTGCCAGATAACTCAGCAGCTCCAGGACCAGTTCTCCCTTACCCAGATGATTCTGAGGAACGTGCCACAGAAGGCTGCTCCTGTAGCAGTGGTTTATACAAAACTTTACTTACAATCATTAACCCAAGTAGCAAATAAAGAACATTGCAGCACTGGTAAGATATTTCTACAAACTGTAGTACAAAGCTCTGTGAAACTACTGGCACCAAATGATACCAAAATACTAAAAATGCTGAAGTTCACTTTTAAAACTCACTATGACCAAACTTATCTAGGATTAAGAGGTAAAGGTCCAAACCTCTCCACAGCTATTAGAGGAATATCATGCAAGCTGTTGTGCTATTTAATTTCTAACACAAAGTTATTTAAGTATGTATCTGAAAGGTGATGCCAAGGGCATTTAGCAATGTTTACTAAATGGAAATCTCTGACTTAATTCTTGCTCCTGACACAATGTATCCCTATTGCTTTCTGGCTATTATCCTTCCTATTCATTTTTTGCAGGAGGAGTAAAACCTACAAAGGCTTTCAACAGCTTGTAGCTCTCATCTGCATTCCTCTAAGCTCTGCCCATGGTATCTGACACTATTTTAATTGTATCCTCTTCTCTCTAATGCGCTAAGGTGTGCAAAATGAGTTCAGCTCACGCAGCGGGAGCTGCCGTCAGCAGCGAGCTGCTGCTGTAGCGTTTCCGTCAGGTTGGTGCTGGGGTAAGCAGCCAGCTGTTTTGGTGAATGAACATATGTGGAATCACATCAGCTGGATGCACTGCCCTGCCTCGTCTCCCTGAGTCCAGCAACTGTGAGACACAAGTTAACCACTCCAGCGCTATCCATCATCTGGACAGGGGCACTTCTGCAGCCCAGGCTTAGGGACAAGAACCACCAGCAGTGCCCTTGGCTGGGAGCAGTTCCCTTTCATCCCACCCCTCCCAGTGCTCAAATGCTCAGAAAATCCTTCTTTCCATTTTGGAACATTCCCTGGGGCATACCATGGGGCTGAGGCTTTCCTGCCCTGCTCCTAAAATGAGGACTGCTGCTGGAGCGGAGGAGATGAGGAAAAGCATCTCTGTGCTCCTCCTGTCTCTGCTCAGCATCAGCTGAAAGCTTGGAGCCCTGGAAAATGCACACCTTGGTAAAGGTCATGATCTGAATGCAGATTATTCATGGACATGAATTTATCTGATGAATTACTCTAAATATATAATTCAACTGGCTCTACTGAGCACATATAGGATGAGTCTCTGCAGCTACCCTAAATAAAAACAAGACATTAAATAAGGACAGTCACTTGCTTGAAAGCATAATGTTTTATTTGCCACAAATATGCTAATTCTTTACCTTTCACACTCCGTGCTAACCAGAAATACAACCTATGTAAGATGTAAGATGCATTTTCTTGTAGCTGATTACTAGGTAGCATATCACAACTGCTGTCCTAGGTTTCAGGCCCTGAGTCAGTGCTTGATTAGATTCTCCCCTAATTCCAATCACATGGTAACTTGGAAATTGCTTACAAACATTTAGGACTGCCATATGTTGGCAGTGTCCCTGTGCTGCTCACTGTTTTTGCCTACTGGGTATATTTATTGGCAGGTTTGTCAGAAAATGCATCATTCCTTCCCATTTCTCCTAAACAAATAGAAAGATTCAGCATCTACCCCAGCGTCCTGATGAACCTCCTGTTTTCTGGACCTCAGTAGATTCAGACAATAAAAGCAAAATGAAGAAATGAATTCCAAAGGCTCACTGCAAAATGAGGAGAGCTGGAGCAACTGTGTGCCAGGGTACAAAGCAACCTCTGAAGCCCAGGAACTTGTCTCCACGCAAAGCCTGCCAGCCTGAGCCCCAGGCAACACAGGTCACCCACAGGGGCCCTTTTTCATTTAACACATCCTCTCCTCTTAAGCTTCACTGGTCCTGCTGTTACCACGATACAACTCTTCATTTTAAAAATGCTGTTTTCTGTCACTGTGATCTCTCTGAGTGCAAGCTCCCACGTGCAGGGACCATAGGCATCACTTTCAGTAGGGTCTGGGGAGGCCAGAAACAATTTATTCTGTTCTAGGTAGGTCTAGGTAAAGCTAATCTAATTATGCAGGAATTAAGGGAATGTCTCCAAAGAGGAAGGCACTAGGCCACTGTCCAAGAGGAATAAACTGCAATTCACCCAAGCAAGGAGCTCACAAATACAGACCTAGGACTGAAGCATGTAATTCCTATTCAGGGGTGCACCTGCACATGGTTAATAAACTGACTTAGCTTGATCAGGTAAATGGAAGGGCGTACTTAAAGCTGAGCGCATACGTCAGTGCCCTTGCAAGCTGGGACAGTACAAACATTTCAGCTTGGGCTCTTGGAAATCTGCAGCCCTGGGGAGCCAGCCCTCACTTTGCAAATAGTAGAAATATCTCCAAAGGCTTTCAGGCACACGTGGTGTCTGCACCTCCTGTGGTTTTGCCGTGACAAAAGAGAGACAGAAGTTTGCCACCATGGAGTCTTACTGAGGCAAATTTACTGTCACACCGCTGTGTTTGGAGCTGTTGATTGCTTTAGTGCTTGTGCACGACATCAGCACAGAGAATTTTAGGGCCGAACTGAAAAAGTATTTTAAAAACAAGCACAACTTCTTGAATCTCCTGGAAAGTTCAAGAGCATTGTTGCTTCAGAACAAATTTTCAATTTAATTCTTATCTTATCCAAACTCCAAATCTCTTTTGTCATCACTTATTTTCCAAGGCACTGAACAAGAGAGCTCGGCACTTACGTTTTAGAGGCACAGCAACAGCACGGAGCGCTCCTGCCCACCTCCTGCAGAGATACGCCCAGATCAGACAGTGGGCAGCCTCGAGACTTCGGGGAAGTTCAAATCCAGAGCAAGTCAGAGTGACATCCCAACACCCTGAAAATAATGGCAGTATCAAAACAGTACGAGGGACTTTTCTTCACCATCTCATCCTGTCACCTACAGAACCGCTTCTCCACTCCACCCATGGGCAGGACAAGCATCGCACGCAGGACTTAAGGTGGGCACATTTATTGGCCATGTCCAACCCACGAAGCTATTGGTAAAAGTTTAATGCCATCCTCCCTTTGAAAAATGCGTATCTATTAAGCAGAAGCTGGTCAGAAGAAAGACTCACTTTCATATGGGTTTTCTGATTTAAAAAAGGTCAGAAGGATATATTTAAAGTTCAAATTAAAAATCCTCAAAGTTAGAAGAACTATTAAAAAAATGCAAGAAAACATTAACTCTGTTCAAGTAAAGAAAATAAATTGACTGGTTTGCAAAAGTGCCTGGATTCAAGCTCCTTCTTCTGATTTGAAGTCTTACACACTTTCCTGGGAGAAGAAAATCATTTCTCATACTACGGCACCAATTCTGATACTGTCATCATAATTTATAATCACTTTTTGAGAGCACTTTTCCAATTCCTAAGTAAATAATTTGTTTTCTTCCTTCACTCCCCCTCAAAATCTTTTTTTCTCCCCCAGACCATTGCATGTGTCCTTTGTCCCAAGGACAAAATGGATTCAGTGGACTTCACAAAGGAAAACAAGAGGGAAAAAAAGCATAACCCCTTCTTCCTTCATTAAGCCAAAAGCACAACCTACTCAACTTCATTTCCACAGCAAGGCCTTCGAAATGGAGGAGGTGCTGTCCTTATACAGACTCCAAAAGTTGATCAGGGACCCTCAGAGGTCCTTGATGCCCCAGGGGACACTTGGGACTTCATGGGCACAACCATGCACCTCCCACTTTCCATAGAGACCTCAGAATGACAAGCCACTCAGATTTTGGATAACATGGGTCTTGGAACAATCCATCAGCTCTGGCAGTGGAGGTAGGTGCACGACAGGCTTACTACTCAGCAGGACACGTTATGTGCCATGGAGTGCACACATGGGAAATAAAAGATAAACAGAAAAGAAGAAACTGCTTCAGACAGCATCTTCATTCGGCCAGCAGCAGATCAGCTGCTCAGCAATGGGCTCTGGTTTATTTGTAAGACCCAGGCAGCACACAGCCAGGGGGATTTAATAACAATGCCATGAGCAAGGCATAGGCACGAGTGCCTCCAGCACAGCCACTTTCAGCTTTGCTTTAATATAGGGAAAGGGAAGGAGGAAGGAAACAAACACAATGGGAAGGAGTGGAGCGGCAGAACGAGACGACAGCACAGTGACAGGAAACAATTTATAACTTACTCGGGAGCCTTTTCCAAGTCATCTGCTCTGCAGCACAAACAGTAGTGGAGGTTTGTTCAACTATATTGTACACAGACACGTATTCAAAGCTGTTTGTAACCACCTCACTCATCCTGAGCTGCGGGATGGTTTCATTGAGCCACATCTGCTCTGATTTGTTGCTGTGCTGCATGCTGCAAAGAAAAAATCAGATTATTATGATGAACTGAAAGGGGAAACTCATTGAATTCCATAGAAACTTCTCTAACAATACATGAATGTGACTTGGGATTCATGACTTTTTGTGCAATATGCTAAAGTCAGAAATAATAATCCTAAAGAACATCCCTAAGATACCTTTTCACCATCATCTGTTCACTGCCAGCTTGTGAGAAAGAGCCTGGTGCTTCAGGTCAATCAGCTGTGGCTGCCAGAGCCCTGGAGAGGCACCCTCAGGTCCTTGTAGCAACCCCGGCACTTAAATATGGGATTTGATTGTTTGAGTGTCCCCTTGGATCTCATTAGCCAAAACGGTTCAGGTCAGGACAAGGAGGTTCTTAGAAGCCTTGCAAGACCTCCTTGGCATCCCTTGGCTTGTGCTCTGGGCTGGGTCACAGCCTGCACCTGTAAAAACATTTGCTGCTGCTCCTACATCCTCCTGCAAACAGGGCCTGCTGGCAGCTGTGCCAGCCCCTGCTACTCATCTGTGTTCAGAGCTGTTCCTTGCTCAGGTTATCAGCTTGAAATACTTCACCCATACAGAAACCAAGAGCACAAAGTCAAGCAGAAAAACTTAAAGGAAAAAGTCTTCCCTCTCAGTGAAGCTGCATGGGAATGACTTGTTAAATTCACACCCACAAAACCACAGAATAATTACCCAGGCCTTCTGTTTGCACGGTAATTACAATGAAACAGCTTCAGGAGGAGAAGAGTCTTGCTGATCGGTGCAGTTGGTTTCCAGGCACCTCCCTCTCACACTCCTTCTGCCCCCGTGCAGCAGAGGGGACCCATCAGCCCCATGGTTCCCCTTGGCCATGGCCCTGGGATGTGCTCCAGTTCCACATGCTGCCAGGATGGGCTGTGGGTGGCCCTAGGCCACCTCCTGACATGTGCCAGGGCCACATCAGCAAGCGGCACCATGCAGGCAGCAAAGGTGTCTTCAGGTGGCCCAACGGTGCCATGGGCAGAGCCACCACAAGCATGGGGCAGCAAGCTCCTGAAATGCAACCCAAGCAGAGCTCAAGCAGCCACCACCTTTCTCAGTTCTAATTAAATCCATCAGCAAGACACAATGCGTGGAAGAACTGCTTGACTCGAAGTGACAGAACGCCTATTTATAGCTCACGCTCGCTCGCTGCGCACAGAGCTCGCTGCACGAGCTGTCTGCACATGAGAGCTCCGTGCAGAGGCGGTGCTGGGAGAGAGGGCATCTGGTCCGTGTCCTCCCAGACAGCCCCCACAGCCAGGGCAGGCATCCACCACTTTGTGGCCATCTCGAGATAACTCAATGCATTCCTCAGACCCACGCTTTTCACCAGAATAAACCCTCATTGACTTTCTAGTTCCTCCCACCTGAAAGAGAGGAAGCCCCTTGGTTCCCCAGATGGATGGAGAACCACCACACTGGCTCAGCTGAGGCCAAGGAGGTGGGACTGTCCCTTTGTCAGCAGACAGGAGCTTCAAAGCCTGCAGGTGATCACGGCAGCCCACTCACATGCCTCTCTTCAAACGCCAATGCAAACTCCCAGCTTGAGGCATTAAAATTTAATTACCAGGGACAGCTGGATCCAGGCGAGGGTCTGACTCTGAGGACCTGGATAAAAAAAACTTCATTCAGCAGCAAGCTGTCCAGCACTGAGGAAATGGACTCAAGCCAAATGCTATTCATACATCTTAAGGTCTTACAGATTTTGCTTCAGCAGCTTGGCCAGCCAAGCAGCCAATTGCAGGCTTACTGCCTGCGGTGCAAACGCCTGGGGACCCACTTTGCTCTTCTCCACGTTTTTGGGAGGGAGCCAAGTCCTACCACATGGGTGACCATCATTTCAGGGGACACAGGTTGCAGTGGGACAGGAGGACACACAATGGTTCAGGTACCTGGCATCTCTGCTGGAGCATCCTGCAGCCCACAACCACAGCTGAGAGTGAATGTGCAGGCGACAGATTTCATATTTTCTGTCAGAAATGCAATTCATTCTCACACAAATAATTGTATTTGTTTTCCCTACAGGTTCCATTCAGGCATAGCTAGCTATTGGAAAAAGAACCAAATAATCAAATTTACTTTTCCCCTCATTTCAATTCCAAAAGTTGAAATTTTCCCCCCTGGACCAGTAGTACCAACTTAAATGCCTGGGCATCAGCTGCATTCCAGTTTCCAGTGAATCTGATCACAACTGGAGAGAACAGCTACCTTCATACACAAACAGCAGGTTTAAACAGCGTTTTGTTTGCAGTGAAAGACAGGGAAGACTGATCAGTTTTGAAACTGAGTTTGCAACACAAACTCAAACTTCTCCCTCACCCCAGCAAATCTACAGTTGTTTTAAGGGCAGGTGGCTGTGGCTTTTTTCTTCTTCCTTTTTTTTTTTTCCTTTTTTTTAGAAGCACAAGCATCTTTTCCAAGCTGCAGCGGTGGAGGTGCCAGGCAGGGGCAGAGACAGGAGGGGCCGAGCCCCTCGGGGTGCAGCTGGTACCCGGGGAGCCCCAGGCCCTCTGTCACCCCGGCCTCTCCTGGAAGCAGCTTTCTGGGGACGGCACTCCTCAGTGGCGGTGCGCGGGGCTTTGTCCCCCCCTGGTGCCCGGCTCACGGAAGGACAGAGCTGGAGGAGCCTCAGAGAAGAGCACCCCGGCTTATGGGGATGCTACAGCTGCCACCCACCCGGGCTGGGATCGGTGTGCAAAAACAGCACACGGGTATGCGTGTAACACGGGTAAAGATAAGAAAAGATCAATTAAAAAATCCTCACTTAAAAAAAAAACTAAAGATACTTAATGCATTCTAACCTTCTCAGGGCAGGGACCATGCCAAGGCTCGCTTTGCACTTTCCCCAGTGGAAGTCTGTGCAGAGACTGTGCTCTGGGTCTGCAAACCCCCACAGCAGCAGGTGATGCTCTGCTTCCCCAGGAACTGCACCGTGAGTGTCCTTGGGAAGGTTCTGCAGGGCACGGTGCTGCTCATCAGACCCTGGGGGAAGTGACTGCTGCTCCCTGAGGGGCACGTCTGAAGGATCTGCTTGACCCCACTTCTGGTTTGGGTTAAGGAAAGGTAGGAGAACTCTCACTGAAAGCAAACAGCATCCCCAGAGAGAGGCAAAATGAGTTTTCCATTAAAGAACTTGTTTGCTTTGCTCACTCAACTTTTGATCTACATGAAGCACAAAGGAGATGTGACCATTTGGTGGAGAAAGCGTTTACCAAGGGGGTTCAGTGTCTATGATGCACATAGAAAAAAAATTCCACCTTTCACTGAGAATGAGGAAAATGAATATATATATATTTAAAACCCACATCATTCCTATACATTCATTAGAAATCCACCTAAATGTTCTCCAAACTATTTCCATTCTAATCAGGAAACAAAAAGGTTTCAGTTTTTTAGCTTCTTAGTGTGTTAATTAAAAGAGAGCAGGAAAGCTCTCTGGGTAATCATTTTTAAAATCTTCTATTGTTCCTTCAATTTCAGGCCTAAAATCCTCTGGAATTTTAACAGCAGAAATAACCTTCTTGATTATTGCAAACAAAAAGAAACACCCACAACATACATTATTTTCTTTTTTTGCCATCTTGAGGGAAATATTGAGCAACATCTGTTGGTGGATTTGGTTAAAATTATTTGTAGAAATGCCCTCAGGCTCATCACAGCCTTATCACTCATGGGCAAATCTTGCATTAAAAACATTCTGTAGTGGGCAGGTACTTTTCTGTGAATGCTATTAGGTTTTTAGAAGCAAACTCAAAGCCATTTAAAAATTCATTTTGGAGATAAGTGAAACATTTTTCTAGATGTTTTTTCACTCCCTGAAATCCCTTACATTTGGGGATTTAGTTGTATCAGTTCAGAGAATAACATGGGGACGTTGAAGGCCAAACACAAAATCCTGTTGCAGCTGAAGCAGTCGGCGGAGCTTTTACCCTGACCTCCAGCAGAGCCAAGAAATCATGGAACCACAGAATGTCCTGAGCTGGAAGGGACCCACACGGACCACCAAACCCAACCCCCAGCCCCACACAGCCCCACACCAACCCAAACCCCACAGCTGAGAGCACTGCCCTTCTGCTCCCTATGAGGAGCTGCAGCCGCCATGAGGCCTCCCCCCAGCCTCCTCCGCTCTGGGCCCAACAAACGCAGGGACCTCAGCCCCTCCTCACACCTCTTGCCCTCCAGACCCTTCCCCATCTCCATAGCCCTTCTTTGGATGCTCTAATAGTTCTATCTCCTTCTCATATTGTGGCTCCCAACCTGTCCACAGAGCTCAGGGTGAGGCCGCAGCAGACAGAGCAGAGCGGGACGATCCCTCCTCCTCCCCTCGCCCGGCACTGCTGGGCCTGGGGCACCCCAGGGTGTGTGGGCCCTCCTGGCTCCAGGGCACACTGCTGGCGCAGATATGCATGATTAAGAGTTTTAAAAAGAGCCTCAGCACTCACTGCTCCTCCAACACACACGGAACTGTACAGAGAACTGTTTGCTGTTTTTTCACAAGAAAGGCTTGAACGTGGCCTGGGTACCATTTCTGTATGGGGTAAACACTCACATTGGTGCTCCCAGCCCTAACTGCTTTGCTGACATCATTACTCTGCCTTTATATTTGCGATTTCGAAGTCTACAAACCTCGTCTGGATCTTGAAATTGCTTCTTTTAAAGGGAACCTGCAAGAGAGAGATCTGCTGTATACTTCCCAGAGATTCTCCAGGTCTATGACAGAAGATCTGCACGTCCCCAGGAAGCCTGTCCCACAGCTCCAGGGCTTAATGAAGAAGCTTAATGAAGGAGACCTTTATTTTATTTTATTTTATTTTATTTTATTTTATTTTATTTTATTTTATTTTATTTTATTTTATTTTTTATTTTATATTTGCCTGGATTTGCCCCAAGCTCTGCTTCTATCACACATCCCAGCAGGCTTTCAGGTACACTTGCAGCAGCATCCCAGGCTAATGCAGACTCAGCCTATGACCAAGTCAGAGGTCACCACCCTGATTAGTTCATTTAAGCCCACTAATGCCTCAGGAACCCTCAAAGCAAAGCCAGGTGAATCTCCAACAACCACAGCTTCTGAGCTAACTGAAACTGCTCTGGCCAGAAAAGGCTCAGAGACTTTCTCCATCCCCAGGCAACAAATTGCTCCTCCTGGCAGGTTGTTCTGGCATCACAGGATGCAAGGATGATGAGGTATTGCAAGGAGCTGTGCATTTTCAGCCCATACCTGCTGGCTGGCAAGAAGGAGATGCTGGATTAGCTCCATGCATCCCCAGGGGATGGCCGGAAACAGCATTTCCCCATCCCTACCCATTTTTCCCAGTTTCTTTTCTTATAGCAATGCCTGTTTGCTTCATGAGTCGTCTCGTGGTGTCCTCTAGTGGTTCCTACCCGTACAAGAAACACCGGCTTCCTTGTCTAATTTCTGTCAGCTGTGCTGTAAAAAGCGTTTGCTGGAAGGAAAACCACAAACTTATGATATGACTCAAAGGAACAGAAAAATATGACATTTTCTTCCTTTGATTATACGCTTACAAGTTACAGCAATAACCCCCCTAATATTGAGGCAGCCTTATGAAAGGTAACAAACAGCAGCTCAGTTAAACACTTTTGAAGTGATGGCTTTCTATAAATAGAGGAAAAATCATAAATGGCCAGTAGAACTATTAATTAAAACGTGAAAGCAGATAAATAATGAATAGCAGTGTCATGTATTCATTAAGATTCTACAAATGAAAAATATCTCTCCCGGTTATTCCTTTGATGAATCTAGCCCAAATATACTTGAACTGCAACATAAAAAATTCACAGCGCTCGTATTTCATTCTGTATCAGCCATTCTCTGATCCCCAAATCTCAAAGCCAAGAACTGCAAATGTCTAATCACATCATTGGTACCTGCCTCTTTCTCCAGCCTTAGACAAGCCACTTAGTCTGCCATGACCTCGAGACAAGAATCTCTCTAATAAACCCTTGTGAGGTCGTGCTTGCTTTTTGAAGTTGGGACACCTGCAAGGTGAGCAATTAGCTAGTGGGGGGTCCAGGGTTTGGATGGAAACCTCAGCGTTCGGTCCAAGGACTCCTGAGAGCTGAAACTATGGTTTATTCAGGAGATCATCTTAGGAAGATAAGAAGTTCCACATCTCTTATTTGGGTCTACTTGCTGCATTATAAAAATATATTTAAATAAATCCACAGAGATATACGTGAGTAACACAATAACGTTGCTTCTTTGATGAAACATTCTCCAGAAACAGCTCAGTCCCTTTTGAAGAAACAGAACTCAGCATGTCACTGAAATCCAAGGGCAGCCTTGGACCTTACATCACCTCAGCACTTACTCACAGAAACTCAACACCATCTTCCTCCCAGCCCATGGGTGGCCCCAGGCCCTCAGCAGAAGGGAACAGGTTGCCAAGTGGGCACCGGACCCTCCTGCCACTTCCAGGCGATTTCTCAGCCCAGTGATTCTTTTCGCTCTCACAGAAAAGGTTTTCACTAAACATTAAAATAAGGTTCCTGAAGTGTACCAGCAGTTGTTAATAAAAGACATGCTTTCCCCTGGGGTTTGTCAGCTCTGCACTTCAAAGCTCATTTTACACACAGGCCGACGCTGTATTTTAAAAAGTGAATGTTAACATGAGCTCTTTAGTCAGCTGAACAGAAGTACCAGGAGCCCCCTCTCCTTCCCCTTCCTACCAAATTAAAAGAAAAATCCCAGCAGCTTTAGATGGCTTTAACAATGCTATGTCTGATACATCTTCTCTGCTTTTCTTTGCTGCTCGGACTCATGCTGTCCCTCCACCACCCCTCCACTTTCCTCGATCCAGAACCCCCCCCAGCTGCTGGCTTGTTCTTGTCTCTGCACCTTCACAGACAGCCCAGAGCGCTTCAGCATTGGCAACAAACTGGAGCATGAACAGCTTTGGGCTGAGACATCCCCTATGCACCACAAAGCTCCCGGGGCACTTTGCTCCCGCAGAGGCCAGCTGACGTCTGCTCCAGCAGGAGCGGAGTGGTCCGTCCTGCCACCACGCAGGGACTGTCCCTCCCAGTTTATAGACTAACAAAAGAGTGTGCCAGCATCCTGATTCCTAAACAGACATGGGTGGATGTTGGAAAGGAGAGGCAGGAGTATATCCAACCCAAGGTAAAGAAAAAAAAATTTAAAATATCCCAAGCTTTATGGATGTGATTTTCTTTTGTAATTGCAAAATGAAAAATAAGCCCAGTTGACAAATCAAGTGACTACCTCACCTTTTTATATTTTTTTTTCTTTTTAAAAAATTTTTTTTTCTCTTAAATGAAGATTGATGCAGACATGGGGCATCTCAGGTGAAGGGATGGAGAAGCCTGTTTCCTTGCATTACATTGTCTCAATCCCCTTGTTTGGGTCCCTCTGCAGAGGCCTTCATCTTCTTCCAGTCAGCTCTCCATCTTCTCCTGTTCACAGTGGGTACAAAAGTCAACGTACCGACCGTTCCAGCACAGGTATGGGGCCCAGAACCACCTCAAACCCTCTGCTCTGAGGTTTCACACCTACAGGAGCTCCTGGGTGGCCTGCATCCAGCCACACAGCCCAGCTCTGGCCAGAAATGGACTGCTTTCTCCTCTCTCCCTCTCTTTAACACTGCCCATCTCTGGACAAAGCCCAGCACTGGTGATGGAGAAATGCATCACACTCAGTGGGTCTCAGCCAGGGTGAAGCCACCTGGATTTAAGGGCTGCAGATCTGCCAGCAGAAGCCCAATTCAGGCAAAACTAGCTGGCTATGCACATGAAGGAGCCAAGCTCCTTTCACAATCAGAGAAGAAACTCCTCCCAGTGTTAATTCAGAGTATATACATTAAGTACTGTCTACTGGTAGGGATAAGCTATGAGACAGATGGTCTACAGCAAGAAGCAACTCTTAAAGCCATGCAATCAAAATAGAATTAAAGGAAAAATATACTACTTCTAGTTATTTGGATAATTACAATGACATATATATGTATATTCAACTTATATTTATTGTAATTAATGATTGTATCACCATGTGCTTGATGGAAACTGTATAAAGAAACGAGAAAGATTTAAAATTATTTTAAACCCTCTGAGAGTGAGAAATATTTTCTAACATATATTGAAAGATTCTAGATCTAATTGTAACACAAAGTTGCAATAAGCTCTCTTTTGGCTGATGGTTTCCTGCTAGCAATTAGAAAGTGGTTGATGATGCAATTACACTCATATGTATAAGGCCTTTGCCACTGAGATAATTCTTTTATTGAATAATAATCAGAAAACATAATACGTGGGAAGCAGCTGTATTCTCTTTTTCTGTCATTTCTGCAGACACCTTTTGTAGCTCCACTGCAGGTCTCTGCACCACAAAAGAGGTGGGTGGAAGTGGGGAAAAAAGGAAGGAAAAGAGTCAAGACGAGCAATTAATGTGCAGCAACTCCCCTCAGAGAGGATTACCTCATTCTACATTAGAGGAGCGTGCAGTTAAGGTTAATTTCAGATGGAAGAAGAATCTCACACACGAGAGTAAGAAGATTAAAAGTCAAAAGACAACATAAAAATTCTTCATCACGTTTTGTTTGTTTTCCAAATCTCATGATTTAAAGATTACAACTCAGTGGTGGTTTTGTTGTCTTGGTCCCCCCCTTCCCTCCATTTCCTGACCTGGCAGCACCGTAGCTCTGTAGCAGAACCAAAGTCTCTTTGAAAAAGATGGGGTTTAGACAAAGGCCAGGGTCAGATTCCCTCACTCAAGCAGCAAGAATCTGCCTTGGCTCAGTTGTGGTCTTGCAGGAGTTGTGCTGATCTCAGCAGGGCCAGCCCCAGCGACTGGAACAACAGAGGCAGAGATGGCACCGGCATCGAGGTCCAAAGGAAGCAACTCCCCAAGGTGCCCAGAAGCTGGAGTTCCTTCCAAGAGCTGTCTGGTTACACCAGAACTGCCCTCCTCTCTTTTTTCCTTCTGCTTTTCCATTCAAACCAGACTTCCAGCCAATCTGTCAGATCAGGACATCCAGCCTGTCCAAGTGCCAGTCATCTCTGAAAGGGATCTTTTAGTTAATTACGAACAGCTAGAACATGAATAGTTAAGATCTGTCAGTGGATTAGGAAATAACAGATGAAAAATCAAAGACCGCACAATCACTCACCAATAATAAATGTTTCTCTCTAGAAAATGAAAATCTTATGCAAAGAAGCATTTGTTATCATCCATCATGGTGCTTCTGCAGAATCAGTCTTTGCTGTACCCTGGGATGGCACCATCCCAGAGATGCAGCAGTCTATCATTTGCGCTGAAACGAGCAAGTTCTCCTGAAACCATTATCCCACACTGACTTCCCTCGCTCATTTACAGCAACTGCATCTCTGCTGAATTCTCTAACATCGTTGTTGTTGACTCCCATCAACAGGAGAATGCATCAGGACTGCATAGCCAAAGGCAGGGATCTTCAAGGGAGCTAGAGTCTCAGGCTGATGTTACTGGAAGATGCAGAGAACTACAATAAATACTTAAGCAGCCATTTGAATACTGAAGCTTAAGGGATGCCATCAGCTTCAGCGGTGAAGGCTGAAAACCAGCTCCTGGCTCCTCTCCAGAGCTGCAGCCAGGCTTGCAACCACAGGGGTCCTGTGGGCACAGGCAGCCCCCTCTCAGCAACCATCGGCTGAGGGCTGTGCTCTGCAGCACATCAGGCACTTCAAGAGTGCATCAGATCAGAGCCACATTATGCAGAGCCCTCACAATGGCCTGCACACTCCATCAGAGCATCCCTTGGCAGTTCCAAATTGTTAAATAAAAGCGTTGCTAATGTTTTGGCAGCTGTGGTACCGGGCAGGTCTTGCATCTGCTATTGTAAGTGTTCCTGCTTTGCAATTCATGTGGAAGCAGTAGCAGTGGCTACCAATTTTGGTCACAATGTAATTTATGGGTTTAAATACTTCATAGATGGATTACTCTAGCTCTAGAATTGTAGTGCTAAAGGAAAAACAACAATAACACTTTGCTTCACACACAAAATAATAGCATTTTAAAATCTAGCCATTAAACAACACATCCAGACTTTGAGGTCAGAATTTACTCAGCTTTAGAAAGAAGCAGGTGTTGTTACCATGATCATTGACCAACACAAGGACTGGTAAAGCTGGGCAGAAGAGGACTAACTAAACAGGTTGACCCCTGTGCCATGGAGCAGCCGTTTGCTCTCCCTCCATGCTTAGGGGAGAGATGCAACCAGCTAAGAAAGGGCAGAGGAAATTCATGCAGTGAGCTTCCAGATCAGCTGGGCAACTCGATGGAAGCATCAACAAAATGTTCAGAAGCTGTGCTGGCAGAAGTGCCTGGAGGCATAAGACAGGCACAGACCACCTGATTCAGATTTACAAAAAAGCACTGAACTGTAAGAAAAATAAGGCGGAGGACAGCTAGCATGAGCACGAGGCCAAGTGGAAGTGCAGGGCTTGAGGGCTAGGGCCTGGAAGCAAAGCTAAGATGAAAAGTAGAGAGAATGAGAAGGAAGTGAAAAGTGTAAAGCAAAATGTTCAGTGCTATAACATGAAGTGACCTAGCTCTGGTTTTTTTGGGGTGGCAGGGCGAACTGAGAGCAGGCATGCTGACGCCATTGCAGCTTGAATGCATAAAATTGATGTTGGGATCAGCCTTGGGATCTGTTTGAAGGCAGCACCGGAACACTCGGCTGTGTGCCTTCTAAGTCAGTGCAACGCAACCCAAGGAACACCAGCAGCTAAATCCTGACTGTTTCCCTTACTGACTCCATGGAATATGGAAGCAGAGGACAGGCTGCAAGCAGCCTGCAACCAGGGCAGCCTCCCTAGTGGAGACACCAGCCAGCAGGTCTGTGGGGCATAGCCTGAGATCCTGGGACTGGTCATAGAATCACAGCATTGTCAGGTTGGAAGGGACCTCAGCCCCAGCCCCACCCCTGCCGTGGGCTGGGTGCCCCCAGCTCAGCTGCCCAGGGCCCATCCATGGCCTTGGGCACCTCCAGGGATGGGCACCCACAGCTCTGGGCAGTGCCAGGGACTCAGGTCCAGCCCCCAAAGCAGCTGTGTTATTTACAGAAGGAAAATCAAAATCACAAACAAGACTACTATTCATCTGCATGGCATTGTTTGGGGTTAGCTGGCGTTTTTCTGCCTTCAGATAGTTGCTGAGATGTCGTCTGTTTTCTTGTGTGAGGTTTTCTTATGTGCATTTTGTTAGTGAATCCAATCAAACACTGATTTTTCAAACACGACAAAACCCCAGAGGCTGTACAGAGAATGAGACGTTCCAATGAACTTTTAAAATTAAGTATAAAAGCAACCTGAGCAGCAGCTGGAAGTGCTGGCAACTACAAAACATTTCTAGGAGAAGGAGTGATGAGTCAGGCGGTTAAAATGACTCCAACCTTATCTGAATGAAGGTCTGAAGAAGAGTTAGAATTTATTTTAACAAATTGGAACAGATTGCCAAGGGATGCAGTAGGTTTTCCGTCACTTCATATCTTTCATTGAAGATTGAATTTTTTATACACATACACGTATTTTCATTCCAGGTCAACCAGAGATTATTGGGATAGATACATCCCTGGGATAGACACAGGAATGAAATCCTATGATTTGTGTTATCCAAGGTGTTAGTCCAGGTTATTACAACAATGTCTGCTTTTCCTAAAAATCTGTGATTGAACTAATAACTTCGTTTTGAACAGAAAAAAACCTGTCTTCATTTTAATCATAACAGCAATTCATTCGAAGAACCTATTGAGACCCAAGAAAAAAGTCTTTTTTTAATAAATATACACTAAATAAGAACTTACCATCACTGAAGTTTAAATAGCATTTGATCATGGCCATACAGAAATTAGGGTATGCTAATGTCATTTTTTAAAAAGCTACACTTAGTATTTGATAAAGACTACAAGACAACTAAGAATCTAAAAGCTCCCAGATTGCTGACAAAATGCATAGATCTTTGAAATAAGTTCCTACAAAGCATATCTATTTTAAATGGAAGAAAATATATATTTCCGTAATCTTTAGGAGAATTTTCATACACCAGATCTAGGTGCCAGTTCTAGAGACTGGGGAGGTCCTAAGGCAACTCTCATGTTTGCCAACTTCCAAGTGTTTACACTGAGACTTTTGAAGTTTCATGACCTTTTTTTCAGTAAGAGCAAAGCATCCTTGGATGGCTCCAGCTTCAGCACCCAGCTCTGCAGCCGTGCACAGCTGCTGGAGTAACTCACAGGTCACCAGGAACGCAACAGCTTGAAAGCATATAAAATTTAACAGACCCCAGGAAAATGATGGCAGGGACCATAGATATAAAAACTAACTATCAGAGCAATCCAGGGATCCAGCACCAGCTGAAAATCTGGTGCTGGATCAGGAAGCTGTCACAGCAACTGAGATGGTGAACGGTGGTGCTGAACGTTTGCTGGCTCACACGAACATCCTGTGCATGGCTGCAGGTGGAAGAGCCATTACCTTCCCCATGCCAACACTCGTGTCTACAGGTACAGAACCATAGAGTCACTAAGGTTGGAGAAGACCACCAAGATCACCTAGTACACCTGTCCACTACCACCAGTATTGCCCACTAACCCACGTCCCTCAGTAGCACAGAAAAGCACCGGCTGCCATGAAGATACCAGAGCAAATCATCATGTTTTATAAAAAAAGATTTCAACTTCCTCTGTTCTCCCAGTGTTTGAAAACCTGGCTACAAAGTCTGTCATTGGGGAGCTAATAGGTGAGGCATGTTCAAGAATCCAGCGTTTCCCTTGCTGCCTAACCAGTTAAAAACTGAAACATTTGGAAAAATCCAGCCCCATGTTCAGTTAGATAACAAAAGCCCAGCTCTCCAGGAGGAGCACACAGCCAGTGCTGAGCTGGCTGCAAAAAGACAATGCTTCATTGTCTGCAGTGCTGGAAAAGGCACATCTTGGCCTGACCAGAAGCTGCACGGAGCGGCAGGGCTGAGGATGAAAGCATCGGGCTGGGAGACAAAGGTCACAGTGTGGCTGATACAATACAAAAAACGTGACTTGCCTGAGAACAGGCATGCTCAGGCTGGGATCCACAAGGCAGGAAACTGTAAGAAACCACGAGGAAATGACAAGCAAGCAGGACGAGAGGTGGTGGCAAGCAGGTGGATTTTAGCCTCTGTCTTGGAGAGGTGAAGTGGCAGGGGAAATCAATATATTTAACGAAATAGTAGATCAGGAAGTTTAGTCAAAATGTTATGCTTGGGAGTTTCACTGATAAAGCTTTGAGGATCTTTAAAAGTCTCAGAAAGCCACAGCCAACCCAATGGGCTCCGGCACCAAAAGCCAGATTCCTGGGATGCTAGCAATGAGGGCTCTGTGAGAGTTCCAAAGTCTGAGACCATGTAAGAGCCTACATCTCCCTGTTTGCTGTGCTACAAAGTGCCCTCTGAAGAAGACAGCATGCTCTCCGGGGACATCAGCATTCCTTCCTGGTATAAAAGTTTGTGCCATGTTTTCTACATGACTTCATCCTCTGGTTCATACCTGTTAGACACTCACTCAGCCACACCACAAAAAGCAAAATCGTATCAGGGGAAGGCAGATGCGAACAAAAGAAGAAATATTCACGCTATTGTTCTCTCCCAACACCAGCCTTTAGAGAGGCTGAAGAGCTTGCCCAGGCTCACCCAGAAATCCCAGGGAGGAAGAGGAGAAGAAGCCTTGCCTCTTCCATGCCAGGGAAATCCTCAAGGGAATGGTTCTCCCTTTCTCTTTGTGCTATATGCTGCTGGCCCACATGGGAAAAACATCCCCTGCCTCATGTTGCCTACCAAAGTTTATATGTATAGAATATATTTCCCATCTATCTCTGAAAATAATATATTCACTTTTTATGCAGCACCCACGCTCTTCAAAGGCAGCTTCTAAACCACTCCAGATTCCCCCTGCATTGCTGTGGTGCCACAGGTCCAACAAAGGGCCAGCAAGCTGGTTCCATGGCTCTTAGTTTCCACAGTTCTTACCCACAAGAATTTCATAAAAATAACAAGAATGATTTGCTTTCAAGCCATCAGCATGAACACATCATAGGTCACTCACCTCTGTGTGTTACAGGACAAGTCCAGCAACGGCCTCAGTGTGAGATGGTTGGCCCTGTCCTGGGGCACTGCACAGCCACTGACACCTCCTGGATGCGTTGCAAGGGGCTGTAAAGCAGAAGCTGATGGAGGAGGACACAGTAAGGAGTGAGCCACGCACAGCAGGGCAGACCCCCCCAGCCCCAGGGATCCTACAGCCATCGCCACCTGCCCTCGCTGCTGGATTTCAACCACATTTGCTCTTGCTACTTTGCAGGCCCTCTGCAGGCTGCGGGGAACACTCTGCCTGCCCCAGGGAGAAGGGAGAGGGGGTGAAGAGTCACCTCCACACCACGGTCACTTGTTACGTTTGACAAAAGGCATTTGTCCAGTTTTCTAAATAGTTTGCAGGGAAGCTGAGAGTGAAAAACAAGGAATTAATTTCCATGCAGTTTGAAGAGCATTGTGCTCATGTCCAACAGCATCCATGTCCTGCCTGTAACCCCACAGAACACATGAGACAGCAGCAGCTGGACAATACCCAGCAGGATATCTAGCATCGCCCGTGACAGCCTGGAGTGCTCCTCTGCTCTCCTTAAACACGCTCTTATGACTGCCCATGAGTGCAACACAGCAAATACCTCTCTCTCCTGTGATCTCAGAACACTCATGGAGCTACAGGACTCCGTTCAGCCCATTCCAGGTGCACCACTTCTCCTCTAAGCACACACGGCAACGCAGCACAGACTGATGGGTGGTACCTGGGACATGCACACCTGATCCATCCAGTTTTCAGAAACTCTCCTTATGCTGTCAGGCCTACCAGAAAGGATGTCTCACTTCTGCTGCACTGTAATGGCTTATTTTCATGCTGTATTTGTGATCTCTGCAGAGAAAAAGGAAAGCTTAACAGCAGCCGAGATCAGGGGCCTGGAAACACGCCCAGCTCGCTAATACAAAGCAGAGGGCGAGCACGGAGACCTCTCCCCTATCTGAACAGTCTCTTCGAACTACAGGCACCCGAGCAATATTTTTCTGCCAAAGTAGTTCACTGCCTCTCTCTGCACAGTTTTTTAGACTGCTTTAATCTAGAGCCAAAGCACCCTGCCCTGCTGCCACTGAAATTAATAGATGTTTTGCCATTGCATTCAGTGGGATGGAAATTAAGCTTTAAGAAAGGCAGAAAATCACACCACAGTCCATATTCATGTAGAGAATACTGCAAGCAGGATTTAAAAGGCCCCTGCATTTACCTTTGTACTGCCTGTGCTCCATCTGCATGTAATTGCTTCTGTCCACGGATGCTGCAGTGCTCCAAGGCTGTGCTCTTACCCACCGTAGTTCTCTCTTTCAGCTGGCAGAAAATTCTCACTGCTTGGCGACCTGCTCACAGCCAGTTAGCATTTAATAATTCAAATTGTAACAATACTTGATGGAAAATAGTCCTTATAGGTTTACAACACAATGCAGGTAGCTGAAGCACACACATTTCAGAGCTTCAGGAAATGAGTGCTATTTTCAAACAGAGCTAATCCTACAACAATAACAACATACAAAAACATCCATAATATTATCCATAATTTTTATTTTTATTTTTTGCACACATCTAAGGTTTTGGGTTGATTTCCTACCCACCCTTCTTTTTTTTAAACGTTCAACCAACTGAGTTATAGCAGAACATTCTTCTACACTGTGAAGCTTATTTACATAGTGTAAATAACTGTGAAAGCAATAAAATTGTGGTACAAATAACGTGAAATAATGCCTCAATTTGCAGTTGTTTTACATCAGCATATTTTACAGCAGTGTTTACTGCAGACTTAGAAACAAATAAATAAAAGACAAAGACAAAAACTTCTCTATTACCCACACTCCGGTGAGGCTTCCAACCCACTAACCTGCACCGTGCTTAATCACTGCTTAAATAACATTAAAAATCAGAGGCTGCAAAAGATCCCAACCTGGAAGGTGCAGTAGAGGAGGAGGAGACAGCTGGATTTGCGTCCCACATCACTCATAAATCGTGTCCCAAGATGAACACGTGGCACCAGCATGGTGAGACCAGGTCACTGCTTGGACCTGGAGAGCTGACTGACCCTGATGCAGAGCCTTCCCCACATCCCATGTGTGAGTTGGGGCCTGGGCTCCCCAGGTGATACAGCCACCTCCCCAACATGTCCATTTGGGTGGTCTCATTGGAGCACTTCAGACCTTAGAATCATAAAGGTAGGAGAAGACCCCTAAGATCATCTAGTGTAACCTTGATCCTGCTTCTGCTTTCTACCAGATTTATTAGACACTCAAGGCAAACAGTTCTCGAGACCAATCCTTACCCTCCCCTTTCTTACATTGAGAGCCTGGTGGTAACTGCCTGAGCTGCCCAGTTTCCATCACCCAGCTCCATGTGGCCACCAGCAGCCATCTGTCTGCTGGGAATAAGGCTGGAAGCCTGGCTGACACCCGTTCTGGGGTACACACAAACACAATCTCATATTCCCTTCCAACAACCCACTGCAAATTCAAGTTACTGATGACAAAAAGAACCATCACCTTCCTACCCAGAGGCTTCAAGTTTCCTTCTACTTTAGATATCTCTGCAAGTCTTGGCGTTTTGATGAGACAAGTTTCCACAGTATCTGCATGATGATTTGAGCTGCCTTTTATGAAAATCCTTTCAACGCATTAGTAGGGCTCATGGGGATAATTCTGGGCTGTCAGCAGGGCTTAGCCAAGACAGGCCAGGTATAATGGCAAATCTCATAGTCCACTAGCTACCATCCCCACCAGTCAAACAAATCTGTCAGACTCCGCTGCTCCTTGAAACAGATAGGTCAGGAGAAAGATTTCTCAAAATTCTTTCTTCCTCCTGGCACATCAGAGAGCCAGAATAGAGCCTTGAACCGATGGCGTGCAATTTTCTCATTCCCTTAAGCACACACTGAGATGCAAATAGTCATTGCCAAGAGCTTAAAACCCCAGGGAAGTAGATAATAAGCAATTACTCTGACCAGATAGCACTGAAGTCTAAAAATCAATTTTTGGGCTGACATCCCACCCCCAAAGTTCTAAATTTCAAAGCAGAGCGTCTTCTGAGAAAGATACACAGGTGTACCACCAGGTTTCCTAGAGATGCCTCCATCCCCTCCTGTGGTGCATTAACCCTGCTGCCCGAGCTCTGCTGCCTTCAGACAGGAGCTGCCACTGCTGTGGGAGGCACAGCACTCACCAAAACAAATGGAGTCATCCAGCATCATCAGTAACTGCTGAAACGGGACAATAATGCCAAAGTCAAGAACTGGGAAGTTGGTCACAGGAACAACGGCACAACGCTCAGCTCGCAGGCAGCAATGCTAAAGCTCACCCCGATGCTCCAAGGCTGCTGGCCCACAGGGTTCACCTTCATGCTGTGTGAGTACTCCTCCTCCTCTCCCTAAATTCAGAGATACCACTGAAGAGAATGTCATCAAGCCTTAGTGGTAACAGGCTACCCTCTTCCATGAATGTTTAATGGCAAACCAGGAGCTGTTAGAGGGGTGTGGGGGCTATGAAAGCAATCTGTTCAGCCCTACAGAACCATTAAGAATAACCAAAAGAAGTCAAACCAAGACGAAGAAGCCAGCTCTAACAGCAGCACTTTGGGTTTGCAGTACCATTAGCTGGAAGTGATTTATAGTAAATAAGCCCATCATGGTCAGTCTATCTTGCATCTAAGGTCCTCAGACACATCTAAAACTGTGCTTTAAAAACCATCCCAGGAACCTGCAGGCACCTTCATCATTTATTGCAGTCATTCTTCGAAGGTAAAATACTGGAAATAGATAGTGAGTATCTACATATGGATTTAGTGCCTTCCATAACAAATTCTTACATTTGGAACTGGCTCAACAATACCGCGTAACCCATGAAACAGGAAAGGCAGCTGCTTTGAAAGGGTTCTGTGAACATCCCCTGACAAACACCCATTAATTTGTCACATTTGGGGATGGGGGTGTGGAGAACACCCAACCCAGCAGCGGGTCCCACTGTCCTGCTCACTGCCCCTTAACGTCCTCCAGTGAACGGCCCCAGGGAAATATCTCAGTGGCAGCTTTGAGCCCTGAGATCTCATTTTTTAACTTGATGTCATTTGCCAAACATTCCTTTATATTTTTTTCCTGCAGCCCTGAATGTTCTCTGCCCTTCATTTCAATTAATGATGCCATAGATCAGTATATTTTCCAAACAAACTATTAAATTAACTGCCAAGCTCTTCCTTCATCTTTTATTCACAGGAAGGAAGAAAAAAAATAACCCCAGCAAACCGATGCACTTAACTCTTTATGATTTCAAATAAAAGCCAGAAAACTAATGGCAATGCTTTGCTAGTCCCACGGTTTAGCCGAAAAGCATGCTGTACATCTTAGTTATGTCATGTTTTATTCCTCAGCCTATGAAGATGCTGGAGAGGAATGTGTCAGGGTCAAAAAAACGAAATGAGAAGAAACCAGCAGCAACTCCAAGCCGGAGATTTTTCTGTTGCTTAACTTAATGCCTCCACAAATAATCCTGTTCCTCTCTCCCCTTTAAAAACAAAGAGGCAGCACAAGGAAATAAAAAACGCCCCGTGAAGCTTTTATTTCCCAGCCCGTGGAGCGGCCGTTTCTCATCTTTCGCCCTCACCATTACCAGCCCGTCACATCCTCCCTGCTGGCAGCCACGGCCCCGACCACCGGGCTGGAGGAGCTCCCCTCCACACCCTCCATGTTAAATATTTACAGGTGTGCTTCCTCCTGACCAGAGCACCAAGGGCAGAAAGGTGCCCACCGCACCATTCATGAACTTTTCATCACTTTTCCAGCTTCTTTCTCCCTCATTCCGAGCAGCCCCGACCCTTCCTCCTCCGCACCCTTCCCCACCCCGCCTTCCCTCCAGCTCCCTACAGCTTTCCCCTCGCTCCCTTCTCCCCAGGGATCTCCTCCACCCAATCTCCCGTTCAGCATTGCCCTTTCCACTTCCACCACTGGATTTGAGGGAACCTTAGTGCTTAACTATTTTTTTTTTTAAATAATACAGTAACATTTGCCAGCAGCTAACCACACTCATTGGAATAAGCAGTGGTGATGGACTCACTGTCACTGACAACCTGCTGCACGGCTGGGCCAGCGCTCTGCAGGGCCGTTCCTTGTCAAGGGGGAACATTCATCCACCCCATGGCTGAACTGAGCCGAGAGGTTGTTTCAGGGTTTTAATGTTCTTACTACACATTGCATTCGGTTCTGTCAAAAAGGGCTCTTACAGCCTCTAAGGAGCCCTCTGGGCTGCCTCAGGCCGCTGCTCTGCTTGCATCTGGGTGCAGAGCTGAGCGTCAGTCAGGGTTTGGGGTTTGCACCGCAGCGGTGCCTGAGCAATGAAGACAGCAGCACACGCAAACTCCAAAGCACAGGCAGGATTTGGCCACTTCTCCAGTGCTTGGGCTAGGGAACGGGATGCACAGGATTCACTCCCATAAAATTCCCATATCCCTGGAGATGCCCAAGGCCAGGCTGGATGGGCCCTGGGCAGCCTGAGCTGGAGGAGGGCACCCAGCCCATAGTAGGGGTGGAACTGGATGGGCTTTAAGGTCCCTTCCAACCTGAGCCATTCTATTGTTCTATGGAAATCCTCCACCGCCTCCAGATAATGGCTTTGGCAATTGCAACCTGCTTGGGGATTCAGACCAACTCCAGCATCCCAGCAGTCCACACAGATCCTTGACAAGTACAGGACTGAATTCCTGAAAGCAAACAGGGCTCCTAGGGAAGAAAACCCAAAAGTTACATGGATGTTCACCTGAAGATCTGAATTCAGGAATTAAAGAAAACTTGGATCCTAGTATCAGGGCTTGCAGAAACCTCTTACAAATGTCACCCCCAAGAACTCCAGAGATGCAAAAATATCCAACGTGTGTGTGTGCATGGGGAGACCTTATGGGATTTCTGTAATGGTGTTATTAGAGGGCCTGGCCACAGCCGCACAGCACACTCAGCACTGACCCATGCTCCACTGTGTCGGGGGAAATTGCCCACTGTAAGCAGGCTCTTTTCAATTACAATTGCCTTTTGACTTCTTATTACTATTACTTAAGAAAAAACGGGACTTAAATTCACCGCAAATGCTTCCCAGCTGTGTGCTAATTATTAGCTTTATTGCTTTTGAAGGGCCACGACTCACAAGCTGGGATGCCCTCTGCACATTGAGAGATGGGCAGGAAGGGACCCCTGGGAAGCAGCAGACACAGCCATAGGGACCCATTGCTCCAAAGCTCCTGTTGGTAACTGCAGCGCACGAGGCAGCTCGGATGCCCCATTCCCCTTCATTCCAGGCCATGCTCCCCACAAGCATCACCTCCACGAAGTGATGCTGCTCAGCGAGGCTGTCACAGCTTCCAGTGAGCAGTGGCAAATATTTTCCCAGAGTTGACAGATTCGTCATCTATTAATTGATTTTTAATTACAGACCTCAGACAGCCCACAAGCCTTCGCTGCCCTCTCTTGGCTGGTCCAGCTGCAATAGGAGCACTGGGACAAGCAAGATCAATCAGGTCATCAAGTCCTATCATCTTTCATAGCAGACAAATGCATTATATAAGCCCTTTAATAAATGTTATCAATCTCACCTGTAAAAACTCGTTAGATTAATGTGATGCTATTTTTATTAAAGCTCAGAGAAGTTATGTTTAACAGCAATTACACTGTTTAAACATGAAGCAGCTCTGAAATGATAGGAGCCAGAGCTAGGTGTCGATGGAAACTCACAGCCCCAAACCTCTCGGAGCCAGGCTGACCTTGGTTCTGCAGCTACACCTCCCACCTACACCTCCAATGCCTCAACAGTGCAGATTCCTCACTCTCAGAGGATTCATCTCTACTCCTGAGCAAAGGATCTGAATTCCATTAAAAAGCCACACAAAATTCCAGTGGAAGGCAGCCTCCAGGTCTCTGCTCCAGCACTTAAAGCATTGTCCCCAAGAGGGTCACATACACTTGACCTCATGTAGCGTGTTATGTACAGTATGAAAAAAAATCATGGTTCCACAGCTAGGAATTGTCTCTTTAGTAAGATCTACTGATAGCTGCAGCTATGCTAATTGTACACAATGGGCCAGGTTCTGTGGTATGGCATCCTCAGGGCCAGGGGAAGACTTTGAACGCTCAATAGGAATTCCACCTCTCTCTACACACTCTAAGAAGTGTTGGTCAGGTAGAGATGAAATAAGAGCTTCAGCCAAGAACTCTGAATTAAGCAAATGGAGATTTTTTTCTTCCTGTGAGCATTACATCTCATTAACTGGTACATACAGTAAGTCAAGCTGAAACCAGAGATCTCAAGACTCTGACAGCAGAAGACAGAGCTCCATCTCTCACCATTTGCTCTCACACAGCAGAGAGCCACCAACACTGCATGCATGAAGCACCACGTGTCCTCCCCTTTTCTCTCTGAAGCAGACACTCCCGAATGCCTGCAGAGAGAGGGCAGGACTAGTGAGTAAGTTCAGGAAACTTCTCCTCTTTCAGCCACCACGTCATCCTAGAAAGCGAAAGACACCATTCACCTCTCTGAGCATCCGAGAGGAGATGACAGCTAGCATTTACCTGAACTCCTGAAAGCATTAATTTCAACCCTGTTTTCACCAGCACAGATTTCTTGCAAGACAGCTTCCATGTTCTACTAAACCCTCGAAAACCTCCATGCTCAGAACTCTCCTTAAGCTCTCTCTGCAACCTGGCAATTGTCACGTGAGTTGCACAACCGAGAAGACAAAAGGCCACAGATTAAGTAAAGCCGGTGCTGAGTCCTCATTAGTCAGGTGTTGGCAGGACTTTATTAATGGCAGTAATTAGTAGGGAAAAAGTTCAGTGGTGGCAGTGGAAAATTCCACCACTTAAGTATTCATTACTATCGACTGCTCTGGCTTCCTGGGGAAGCTGTCTTGTTCTCTTCTTTGGGCCAGCATCTTGGGTCAGCTCTGCTGGCACCACCAAAGGCAGAAGGCTGGAAATGCTGAGCATCTTCCAGAAGCCAGCAGGATGATGCTGAGATAACAGCCACCCCTCAATTCCCTGAGCATCCACTTCAGTTCTCGAAGGCATCAGGGCACCCTGAGCATGGCTAACAAGTCCAAGCCTTCACTTCGGCCTTTTAATTCACAAACAACAGCAAAGCAGTAAGAAAGACCCAGAGGAAAACAAAGCACTGAGCATTGAAACATTGCACTGAATACGGAAAGACTGCAGAGCCATAGTGCACCCTGCAACTGTCTATTAAAAGCAACCAATAACGATTAGCAGAGCAATTTGGAAGGGTCTGTAACAAAGGCTGCTGGTAGAAGAGCCAGGACAAAATGCTCAGAAAGTTCTGGTATTGTTGTTTATGGTTCATCAACCTTAGGTCTGCATTACCACAGAAAGCCGAATTCTTGAGCATGCTGAAGCCCACAGGAAGCAGAGGTTGTGGCAAACCAAGAACACAATGTCTGCTTTGCAAACTGTACCTGAAGTTCCCACAGAGCTCAGTTCCACCTCGGTCCTGCTGTAGGAGGTGAAGGCAGCCCAGCAGCTCTGTGTTACAGCCTTTGGTTTTCAATTGACCAAGGGTCAGAAGCTCTGCAACAGAAGTTGTTCTACCCAGCATCATTTGCAGTCAGGATCTCAGCTGCTCCATGGTCCTGTAAGATGTCATACATATCAAATCTCTGACCTCCCAGGTATTAAATATGAAGGCACTCCAGGCATGTGCACAAAATTTAAAATGTCTTATTCCACACAGCCTGGGATTTTTGACTTTTTTAGCCTCCCCTTGAAAGCATATTTCAACTCAGCAGCACACAACCAAGGGCAGAGCCCACCACTGCAGCACAGGGGAGTTTGTGCCCTTTGGGAAAGGAGGAGGAGAAATAAAAGCCACTGTCCACCCATCAAATTTTTTATCTGGCAGTAATTACTCTATCAGCATGCAATTAGATGGAGCTTGGCCAGATCCTGTCAGCTGGGGGCCCTTGGAGTTGAGTTCTCCTGGCCCAAAGCAGCTGGGAGGAAAGATCTGTGATTCTCAGAAGCCAACCAGGTCCTCTGTGGCTTTTTCTCCTACCAATGAACCTGGGATAGCACTTTGCAGTGTCCTGCTGGGGCTGTACATCATAACACAGCAGCTGCTGACTGCTAGGATAGCTCCAGGCTGGAGGGGGAGAGCACAAACCAACAGTGTTTTATTGCTTAGAATAAATGGTAGTCTTAGTGCTGCCCTTAAAAAAGAGGCTGAGCAGATCTGACCTTTCTACGGTCCTCTAACTTTTCCTTCGAGTAAGATCCAAGCCCAGCTGGCAGGGAAGCAGCACAGCTCTCAGTGCACAACCACAGCACAGTGACCAGTCCAGGAAAGATGTGCTTGCTAGGAAAGGCAGTCTAGGGCTACTCATAAACAGCTGCAGAAATGCAGCTCCTGAGAAGGCAGTGCTGCACAAAGAACCCCTCATTAAAAAACACGAAGGCACTTAAGTGAGTTCCTTCCATTCCTGGAGTTGAAATAGTTCCAAAGATCCACCTGATCCCACATTTTACCCTCACAGGTTTCTGCACAAGTGGAAGGATTTACAACAAGGCAACTCCATTTCCCCTCGTGCTTTATGTCCTGCAGTTCTCTTCTATTTGCTTTTCTGTTTGCAGCCGTTTTTCACCTCCATGGTCCATAATCAGTTCTCATTTGTGTCTCTGCTTTCATCTCTGCTAAATACAGTCCGCAGTAACATTTTGGCTTTTTGTTGGGAGATTGGTTTAAATGAAATATATAAATGAGAGAGCATAGAAACCCACACGGTTCTAGCAAACAGAAAAAGGAGCTCTCCCATTGCCCCCTGGGCTGGAGAGCACTGCTCCCTGGCATTAGGTATGCAGAGCAGTGGCTACAAAGCTCCCGAGACGCCATCTGTGCACGTAATAAAGAGCAGTGGGATTTTTGTAACAGAAATGATTGAATTTGCTTGCTGCCTCCCTTGCAGTGGGAGTATGCCAGCTATTAAGTGCCATAAGAACTTGCCAGACTACCCCTGAATATAAAATTCATCTTCTGAGATTCATGCCCTCTTCCACCTCTGCTAGGCACGCTGGAGCTGTTACAGGAAGTGTTGTAGTCACTTTGTTTAGACAAAATTAAGCCTACCTACCTGTAACAGCCACTCACATTAGTGTAAACATGCTGGGGAATGAAAGCTGAACCGCTCCCAGGACTCACTTGGCTCTGCACTGCCAGCAGGACAGACCTCGCGTGGCAGCTGCACCTCAATACTCTCCCGACCCTTTTGCATTGCAGTGCCAAATCTGAGTCAGTGCAGAAAGGCCGATGGGCAGCAGCACCCATCGCTGTCCCGTTAGGAGCTCCTGGCTCTGGTGTACTCTGGTGTTTGGCTATCACTTCCCAAGTAAGAGGGGAACTCCGCATCTCCAGCATCCTCCTCTGTTTTTCTTCTGTAAACAAATTTATTTTATTTTCCAGCTGCAAGCATTGCCTTCGGGACAGACCCACGGCTCAGCAGAAAGGTATTACAATGCCCAATTCACTGCAAAACGAACATTTTCTACCTTTAGTGCCTACACCAGGCTGAAGAGGTTAGAAATAGCCCAGCCAAAATGAGTCAGGTATTTCGGAAAATAAGGAGCAAATAAGCAAACAAAATTTCCCATGTTCCAAAGTTCACCAAACCAGGCGGTGATGCCCTCCTGGTGGGGATGCACAATGCTGGCAGGGAGCTGTTAAACGTGACCAGCACCAGGCAAACCACCCAAACATGCTGGCCTCCTCCTGCCTCTGCCATTCCCAGCTTTGCTCCCTCAGAATCGTGCATGTGTTGTTTGTGTGGCTGTATGAACAACACCCGGACCCATTACACCCAGCCAAGTACTGTCAATGTGATGGGGCTGGGGGATATAAATCACAAGAGATCTTAACCTGTACAAATCAAGCTACAAAGAGGTGAGCCAAGGGAACAGCAGCGGGTCCTGGTGGGCTGTGATGGACTGAAGGCTCCATGTGCTGTCCCCGGAGCAGGGAGGGGTGGGCAGGCAGCGCTCTGCGGGGCCCAGGAGGAGACCTTCCTTCCCTCTGCAGAGCCACCAGCCCCTGCCCACTGCAGTGCCCGCAATCGGCAAACCCAGCTGTGCTGTAAATAAAGATTTAAATCCATGGTAAAAGATGTCTAAAGTGCAAATAAAGAGAGCTTTTTGGCTCCTATTAATCTGCTGACCCTGGCAAGCTTCAATGACATGGATTAGGCACTGCCCAGGCACCCCAACAAGCCCTTCCTTTCCTCTCAGTCTCTCTATTCCTCTCCTTTTACCCCTCTCCTGCCCACTGCCAGTCCTGACAGTTTTTGCACTTCATCATTGCATCTCCAGAGGGTTAGGGAGGGGTGAGAGGAAAGGGAGAATGAGAAAAAGGAGAAAATAATTACAACGGGATTTCATCGACAAGAAGAAAAAGAGGAAGCGTCCCTCTGGGTTTGATCAATAATGCAGCACTTGTTATCTTGATCTTCTTAATAAACCACAAGCAACCCACGTATATTTCTATCTGTGAATCAATTCCTTGCAATGTTTCCACCACAATGTAGCCCATGCACACCACCACACAGCAATAAAATGAAATGGGCTGGTTTATCGATTGTCCGAACAAGAGCCCTCGCAGTTTGCATGGATTACCAAGCAAAGCAGAGCTGCCTGCTCTGCCTCTGCTTAATTATTTCTGCCTTGTTTCAGATTTTGTCTCTCCCCACCAGGACTACACACATCACCAGGGAGTCCCCTATGCCATACAAAGGGTAAATCCGTTCATTTTCACCCCATACACATTGGTCAAGCCTGCTGCAGGAACTGCTTCTGTGTGCGTGTGCCTCGTTGGAGAATCACCCCCAGGCACTGCTTTTGTTTATCCTAAAATTACAGGTGACAGAGGTGTCAGCAGAGGGGCAGAGCTGGCACAGTGCTCCCTGCCCAACAGGAGGCCTAATTACACAGCTAATTGGGTGAGCTCTTCTCCTCTCACCACTTTTGCTCCCAGCTTGGCGCCTGCCTGCAGAGTTCTGCCCCTCCACCCATCGACAGGTAACCCAGCAGGAAGGTGCTCAGAGACATAATTTGGATATACAATTTGGGTACACAATTTGGGCTCCTTCCTTCCGCAACATCTCCTCCCGACGCAGTGCTGGGGCCAGGCACCGTGTGCCCATGGAGCACCGCGTCTTTTCTGTCTCCTTTCAACAACACCATTTCCTTTCGCCAAGGAAACTTGGGAATAAACCAAGTTAAGCCTTCAAGTTCTGACCAACAGAGAAAACACCAGTTCTCATTTTTTGTGACCATATGACACAAATAACAACCACAGAAGGAGCACCGTGATGCCTCGTTCTCACCTGCTCTGGGTATGGCTGCAATGCTGCAGGCCTGGCACGAAGGCCATGCAGCCGTTCCTCACCTTCCTTCAGCACTGACCACGGATATTGGCACCTTCTGAGGAGACAGACCCTGCACGTATGCAGATGAGCCCCCCTTCCTGCTGAGCCAGCATAACATCCTTCAAGAAAAAATGTAATTACGTGAGACTTGTGAACGGTAATGAGTTTCTATTACACCCTGCTGAGAGTAGCAGCAACATCTGAAAATTATTTTTCGCCATCTACACCCAGGCAACAGCTCTTTATCAGACGCAGGGATGGAGCTGATACCGGCCTGTCGCAGCTTCAGGCTCATTTCAAGAGCAAACAGTGTGAAAGATGGTGCTGGGGATTAAAGCTCTGCAGTGCCACACACAGAAAACTGTTCCGTGCTATAGCGGGGCAGTGCTGGAAGCCTGGGAGCATGGTTTACACCGAGCCCTGTGCTTCCCAGCACGGCACAGCCACGTTCTGGCTCTCCCACCTCCTGCACAGCCATGGGGCACGCAGGAGAGGAGAACCAGGCATCCCCAGGGCCAGCACAGGGCTCACTGAGCCCAGGCTGTGCCCCAGGGCTGGGAACTCCTTTGGCATTGCTCCTCCCCACGTCTTTGCCACCCAGCTTGCTAAGATTCACACCGGGACAGCACCACAGGGCACTGGGCAGGCCAAGGCCCAGCAGAGGATGTATATACAGGTGTATGTGTATATTTGTGTCTGTATATACATTTATGTGTGTGTATATATACACAGCTATGTATATCCACACAGACACAGTGAAGTCTTTTTCTCCCTGTGCACACCTTATGTTATCTGCACTGAATGCCACCAGCACCGTCCTGCCGCTCGCTCACCCAGGTTCCTTGTGCTCAGCCTTTACTCACTGGAGGTTTTTAGGGAGGAAATGGAAGGAACCCAACCAATCTGTCGCTCCTCACGATGCAGGAGCGGTGTATTTTTCCCTAACACGAAGCAATAGCTTATCTAGGACCCTAAACACACAACGATGAAAACCTCTCGTGAATTTTATCTAAGAGAGTTCATTGCCTTAATCCTGGATAATCCATATCTAATCCTTTTTATAATCTTACTCATCTACTTGCCTCAATAGTTCTCCACAGCAGGGAGTTTACATTTCATAAAAGGAACATTTTCCTCTCTCTTTTTTTGAAATGAGTTTTACTGTCACAGGGGTTTCTCTTCTGCAAGCCTTCTTCATCCCAACTGAAAACAAATCACCTTTCTTGGATGCCCTGCCTTGTAAGGGACTGAAGAGCTGCTTGGTATCCCAAGAGGTGGCAGCACCAGAGGAGGGCACGGGGATGCTCAGAGGCTGCAGCACCTCTGGGTGGGGACAGGCTGAGAGCTGGGGGTGCTCAGCCTGCAGGAGAGAAGGCTGCGGGGAGACCTCACTGCGGCCTGCCAGTGCCTGAGGGAGCTCATCAACAGGAGGGGGAGGGACTTTGTACATGGGCAGACAGTGACAGGACAAGGGGAATGGCTTTAAACTGAAAGAGGGGAGACTGAAGTCAGATGCAAGGGGGAAATTCTTGACTCAGAGGGTGGTGAGGCCCTGGCACAGCCCAGAGCTGTGGGTGCCCATCCCTGGAGGCACCCAAGGCCATGGGTGGGCCCTGGGCAGCTGAGCTGGGAGCACCCAGCCCATGGCAGGGGTTGGAGCCAGATGACCTTTAAGGTCCCTTCCACCCTGAGATGCTCCGTGACATGGTCCCTCTGCTCCACAGTTCGGAGGCAGTGAGCAGAGCAGCCCCAACCACACTGCATGGGCTGCTCAGCTTTCCCAGCACAGAACCTGCTGGTGTGGCAGATGTGTTGATTTCTGGCTCAAAATCTGCTTGAATTATCTTTGTTGTGCATAAGGAAACAAGACTGATATGGATTTTTATTATTATTTTATGAATAATTTAAAAAAGAAGGCTGCACAGAAGACGTAGCTGCTACATATCACTGCTTTCCCATCCCAGCACCAACAAATCAGCCAGCCTTCACTCCTCTGCTTACCACTCACGTTGAAGCAGCCATGAAATAAATAACATGAATCTGGCAGATGTTCCAGGCAGATGTAACACACACAGCTCGGTGTTAAGCTGAACAACCCATTAGTGGGCAAAGACCTAGAACCAAACCCACGGCCTGCAACCAACATGACAAAAATGAGCTGGGAACCATGCACCAGGGTGGGTAATATCTTAAGAGAAATGGGCAAATTTGTCACCAAGATGCAGGGCTGCAGCTGGATGCATTGCTCAGGGACCCTTAGCTGTCACAGGAGGAATCCTCCACCTCTCATCAGGCAGAGCATCACCCACACCTGGAACTCAAACCCCCTGCATTCAGCCACACAGTCCCTCACTTCCTTATGGCTTTCACTTTCCTTATCGCTTCCAGCTGCTCCTTAACTAATTTCTGCTGTCATCTGACACTGTTCATTTACAGAGTATCAATCACAGGAACACCTGAAATATTAATTACATAAGAGCTTGTTACTGGGATGCATTTAGCAGGGCGCACGCATGTTTACAGGTATCCCAGCTGCTGTGCAGAAGCAAGCAAGCAGTGCTTTCCCCTGCGGGTATGTCTGTGCCAAGCTCTGAGACCACCTTTAATTGAGGTGGGCTGGGCACTGCGCTAACGAGCTCTGGGGAGAGCACTGGGGGCCTCTGGGATGCCGAGCAGCCCCGCTGTATCTCCTCCAACCACATCTGCACAGGCACTGCAGCAGTGTTGAGCTGCTCCACCCAGGGGACTGCATCATGCCTGGATGCATATATACCTCTGTATATTTAGGGTTGCTGTGGCTTAATTTGTTTCTGGTGTTTGAACAGCATGAGACAACACAACGCGCCTCTTCTGTCAATGTTCGGGCTGGGCACAGCCCAGAAGGATGGGTATCATAGAGTCACAGAATGGCTGGGTTGGAAGGGAGCTCTAAAGGCCACCTGGACCCACTCCCTGCAGTGCACAGGGACACCCACACTCCACCAGGGTGCTCAGAGCCCCCCACTGACCCTGGGGGCCTGCAGGGATGGGGCACCCCCTCCTCTGGGCACTGTACAGTGCTGCACCACCCTCAGCGTAAACAACCTTTTCCTTATACCCAACCTAAATTTTCCTGAAGGCAACATTCCCATCCAGAGGTTGAAATACAGCTGTGAAGATGGCCACGCTGCCATGACACTGCCACCTGTCCCCCCTAACCCCACATCCCTGGAGGTGCTCAGAGCCGTGGGGATGTGGCACAGCGGGACATGGCTCAGCAGCATGGTGGGGACAGGCTGGGGTTGGACTTGGTGATCTTAGAGGTCTTCTCGAACCTTAAAAATTCTATAATTCTATGAAATGGTTTTGAGCTGCTTCCAGCAGAGGCAGGGAACTCCAGCAGAGGTGTCCCTTAGGGACACATCACGGGGAAATGCAGCCTCATGCTCACATGGGGAGGGAGAAGGGAGCCTCAGTCCTCCTCCAATCTGCTGCCTTCATTCAACACAATTAACAAAGAAATGTTCATTTTGGTCGGAATTCTTCCCCAGCTAGGTTGTTGTGTTTGTCTTCATTTTATTTAAGGCTAGGGGAAAAAAAAAAGTATTAATTACATGCTGTCAAGATCTTTGGAGAAAAATTCAATATTATCTTACATAGCAAAGAAGAAATGAATCGCAGCTCTGCTCCAGATCCAGCAGCAGCACTGGCATTGACGTGTCGGGGAAAATAACAACTTCCAGCACATCCTAATTGTCTTGTTAACATGGATTATGCAGCCAGCCAAATAAATGCCATTCATGTTTTTATGAGGAAGAGCATAAATCTAAAAATCGGAAGCGCATAATATTTCCTAATCTTTTCTCCCCGTTCTGCACGCACAGCCTAAACATGTTTACATTTTTAATCCATGCAAACAAAGCAAAACTCTGCTGCAGACTTTGGGAACCTCCCAGGGGTCCTGTGCTCAAGGTGAGCAGATTTTTACAGCAGCAACCTTGGTTCCCATGCAGCCTTAAAACTGACGTGTATTTTCTTGGCACCACAAAGTGGTTTTGAAATTTGGATAATTTGCAGTCAATGAAATTCGCACGCAGTCACTGGGGCTCACCCGCACGGCAGCAGCCTCCCCACAGGGTGCCTGCAGCCAGGGGCAGGATGGAGCCTGGCAAGGCAGGGTGCAGTGGCTGGAAATGGAGCCCAGAGCTCCTGGGCAGCGACTGGGCCCTCCTGGAGGGCAAAGTTCACCTGCCTGGAGGGGGATGGCCATGCACGGAGACACAAAGCAATGCCGGTCACCCATGAACTGTGCTCCTTCGTGTCATTTCTGTGGCTACTGCAATTCAGCATTTGCCTCTCCCCTGCAAATCAGGAGCAGGCACCACAGGGACCCAGAGCAGCCTGGCTTCTGATCCCCCCAGCACCGTATCTCCTAACAGGACCTCTCACTTGGGCTCTGAAAGTAATGCCTCCTATTTATATCCATGGAAACTACACAGAGAGCACAACAACTCCATTTGATAGAGCAAATTCTCAGCTACAAACCATTATCTTTCAACATAGCCACCACCGTTAGCTCAGCGATGAACAAGAGCTGCATGCCACGCTCACACTGATCTGCACCAGCGAAGGTGACAGCTGTCACTGCCACCACTGCTGAAACACCACCACCACTCACTGTGCTCACAGCCACTGTTTGGGCTCCATCAATGTTCAGCAGCATCAATACATGTCAGTGAGCACCATTTTTCCCACCTATGATGCCATGGGCTAACATCACAGAACAGGAGGCATCACTCTGAGCAGCCCCTGTGCCTGGTGTCAGGGCAGTGAAAGCCAGGGAGATGCACCCAGAGCTGCCATGCTAACCACATTGGGTACCCCTGGAGGAGCCCTGAGCGCCCGCTGCAGGACAGCAGCTGAGGGATGGAGTGCTGCACAGCCCAGGGCTCTGTTGCACTTTACAAAACAAATCCAACCCTGCTGCACAAATCCCTCGCTGGCACTGCTCCTCCAGGCAGACCGTCGGAGTGGGAAGCCAGCCTGGCACTGCCACCGCAGCACAAGCGTATGGACTGACACAATTAAAACAAGCACTATAGTTTCAATTAACTCTTCTTCCAGCAGCACGGGCTGGGAAAGGATTCTTAATAGATCTCTTCCATCGCAGTGCACAAACTCTATTGCCGTTGCTTCACCAATTATTGGAAGTCAGCAGAGTGCAGCCACTCCTGCACGTCCTCAATGGCCATGTGCAGATCTGCTGTGATCAGCTGCCCATTCAGTGTGCAGGGGCAGCAGCAGCATGTGTCAGGATGTCCATCTGCCTCTGCTCACTGCTTTTTGGGAGGGGGTTCCCAGCTGAGCCAACACCTGTGCTGCACCCTCCATGAAAATGCAGGAGCATGTGACTCCCCACTATCTCAGGGTGATGGGGAACAAGGCTGGGAGCAATCTGACAGGTTTCCTCTTGCAGACATCTGGATGGTTTTAATGCTCCCCAGGAGGGAGTGGGGCTATCGCTGAGCTCCTTGCTGGGCAGAGGGGGCTCACTGGGGTTTATTTGGGTGGGAAGGTCAACCCCCAGCACGTCTGGGAGCAGTGCACAGGCACTATTCACAGACTCCCAAAGAAACTGTGGCTTTAGCAGCCAGCAAAGAGCATTGAGGAGAGCAGACCTGAGCCTGCATTCCCATCTCAAAATGCTGTGTGAGAGGCAAAGGGCTCTTTTTAATAGAAATTGTTGACCTTCGGAACGACTGACTCAGAGGTGTCAGAGATTGTCTAATTCTGTGGTATTGAAATCAATCCTGGCAGACTTTCTAAAAAAAACTATTGCAAAAATAGACAATACCACTTGATTTTTTCATAAGAAATGGCAGCTACCAATGGTTTCATTTCCTTTACCTCCAGCCTCTCCTTGGCTACAAGCAGACGGAGTGTCCTGCGGCTCCGAGAGGGGCACCGGGATGCTCAGAGATCCTGGCACAGGCCTCCCATCTCCTCTGCCTCCACTTCAGCAATTGTAAGAGGTGACAGAGATACCCACCAACTTTCTACAACATGCACACAGGGACCTTGAATGGGAAGGATTAAAGATCTGCAAGATGTTCATTTTCCACTAAAATTGCCTACTCCCATTATTTCCTTCTTGTCACACTGCACAAAGTCTTGCCCCTTCTTGATTCTTTTTCCTATCAACATTCACCTTAATTTAGCTAACCACCACTGTCCCCAGGTATGGGACACCATGAGCACCCAACCCCACCTCTATTTTAGCTGAAAAACAAAGCCCCCTGCACTTTCAGTTCCTGCACAGCCAGGAGAACCACCAAGTCCTACTTTCTTACGGAGGGATCCCAAGTAGATTTTTTGGCATCCCCAAGACACGAGTTCATGCTGTAGGTTCTCCCTCTGTTGAGCCCACAGAAGAGCCCCTTCACTCTCCCAGCTGTTTTTACAGAGCCTTTCAGAAATATATCACCTTTCCAAGCCTGTCAAATTGCAATTAAATTGGCCAGTTGCTCCAAAGATGACAAGAACAGACTGACAGGCAGACATGCATTTAGCATCCACACAGCCTTTGTTCTCACTGGTAATGAAGCCAACCAAGAAAAGAACCAACCCCAGTCCACAGCCCCCCCCGCTTGCAGCCAGCCCAGTGGTGTCGGGAGCAGCAGCCCCAAGCAACAACGTGCAGTCAGAGGCTCAGAGCTAAAATCAGCCCTCCCGAGGGTGTAATCCCAACCAGAGGGAAGCACAGAAGAAGTGGAGGCTTCAGCAGCTCTAAACAGAAGTGAAGCCTTCCCAGGTTGCATCCTGATGTGAGCCAACATCGGAACTCCTTTCAGTCTGACCCCAGGATCCCATCTCCATCTGCTCATGTCTGGCTGCAACCCCTGTCCTGGAGAAGGGCTCAGATTTGGAGGAACAGCAGTGCAGCCCCACAGGGCCCTGCAGCCTTGCTCTGTGTGCAGCAGTGGGTGCTGAGACCAGGGGATGCTTTAGGGAAGCAGCCTCAAAGCAGAGCTCAGGGCAGCACCAGGGCTGCGAGCACCAGATGGTCACAGCCAAACACCTCCTATGAATATCTCATATCACTTCCAGGTCCCCAGGAGAACACAGAGCAAGAGGAAGCCAGCATGACTGTTTGGGAAGCTTCTCTTTGGGTGAAGGAGGTGAAATTAAAGGCAAGCAGATGAGTCATATCACACCTCCCCTCTCCTACAGATATCCCAACGCACATCACCAAATTGTTGAGATGCCTTTGATGATACATTGGTCTCTTCCCTCTGGAACACCCACCCACACTGCATTCCTACACTAACCCTACTTTCCAGCACACAGTTCAGGGTTTCCTGATGGATGCCCTACCAGGGAGGGTCAGCACCCCCTGGACTGCCCACACCCCCACCTCCAGCAATCCGCTCCCCAACTTCTCTCTTATTTTAAAAATCAAACTTTATAACGGGTGTTCCCCCATCTCAGACTGGATCTATATCTCATTTTTCTCCAAGGGTTTTGATATATTGGACAATACAAGACAGAAATCTTGTCTCTTTTTTTTTCCCCTAACTTGAAAGAAATAATTCCGCCTAGATGGCTGCAGTGAACATGCAGCAATAACAAGAAGCTTTTCCAGAAGGGTAAATTACTTAGCGGTGGTACCAACTGGGAGCAATGCTGGTTTATAACATCAGATGTAATCTTTCAGCAACAGGGGGGAAAAACGCTTTCAGAAAGATGTTTTTTGTCATTGGCCACTACGGTGGTGCATCCAATTACAGTGCTTTCTGTTTGGTTCCAGGGGACACAGCTCGGAGGAGAAATCAGCAGCCACGATGAATGTGTGCGGGGGGGACGCAGCCGTAAGAGGAGTGAGTGTGTGTGTGCCAAGCTCCACGACAGGCACAGTCTGTCCCATCTCTCCCTTTGGGCTCCCTGGAGCACTCTCAAGGCTTCCAGCAGCCCCAGGAGATGCACGCAGAGCAGCCTAACAGCAAGGAGAAGCATTGTGCCTTCCACCTGGAAAACTGGGCCACAGTCAGCTCATCACACCCTGCCTGGAGCCAATGGAAGTCTGATCTGGGGGCTCCAGCTCTGCTCTGGACCTGGCTGCACAGGGCCCAAAGGAATCTCCTCTGTCAGACTCCAGCTCAGAGGGTCCCTCTGGCGAGGAGCTGACCCAGCCACTGGCACCAAGCATCCTCCCGAGCCCCAGCACCTCCACCATGAACTGCTTCATGGACTGCTCCTCCTCTTCCTACTGCACTGCTCCCACCTGCCAACATCAGCTGTCACCTCATCTAGCTGTCACTCCCCCTGATTGTTCCAGGAGCCTTCCCCAGCTCCAGACCTGCTGCCAGGGTGCAGGCACTGCATTTGTCAGCTGCAAGTCCCCTGCACACAGGGTCTGGGGACCATGTGTTCCTGGGCTGTGTCACACTGAGCACGTAGGTGACATCCCCTGGCAATGCCATCTGCCACAGTCTGATGTCTGCTGGCAAACAGAGACCACTGAGCACATCAGTGGGTCTCTGAGCCGTGCAGACCAGGTGTGAAAACACATCACCACTGGAGCCACAACAAAGATAATTAACCCAAAATTAGCCCAAACCAGGGCAGTGTGGCCTTGACTCACACACAGCAGTGGGAGCCTGCCCAGCCCCATGCTGTGCAGAGCACCCAGGGAGCCCAAAATTTTGGGTTTGAGCTTGAATCCACTCCCGATTTCAGGAGCTTTTCCTTCTGTAGGCACCTAATGGAACAATCTGTGTGGGATTGCATAATATTCACCTCTTTCTTTTCTGCCAATTATGACGATACATTTGCAAAAACACTTTTCCAATATTCAGCCAGCCTAACAGGTGACTGAATAACACACACCAACTACATCATTTGCAATATTTTCCTGTCAATCATCAACTAATGTATTCAGAGATGAATTCCCTTTTTCCAGGCCAGCTTTGAGTCACATTTAGCAACTGAAAACAACATTAGCCTTATTGACTCTTTTATCAGTATCCCATTTGTTGATGGGAGAGACATCCCAACCTCTCATGAATAATAAACACGGCTGATCATACTTTAAAATGACAAGAATCCAGGGGAGAGGAGGGCAGGGGCAGCAATTTCCAGGCCAGGCTGGCAGTGGTAAGGTCTGATCCCTCTGCTCCCGTGGCTCAGTTGAGGGCTGGGTCTGAGCTTTGCCACTTAGCAGCCCCGGACCCTGTCCCTCTGTCAGCCCTGTGAGCAGAGCAACAGACACAGAATCACAGAATGAAAGGGACTTGAATCACAGGTTGAAAGGGACCTCCCAGCCTCAACCCTGCTGTGGGGTGGGTGTCCCCCAGCCCAGCTGCTGGGGCCCAGGGCCCATCCATGGCCTTGGGCACTTCCAGGGCCTCACTGCCTTCTGAGTCAAGAATTTCCCCCTCACATAAGACCTCAATCTCCCCTCTTGCAGCTTAAAGCCATTTCTCCTTGCCCTATCACTATCTGCCCATGTAAAAAGTCAATCCTCTCCTATTTATAAGCTCCCTCAGGCACTGGCAGGCTGCAGTGAGGTCTCCCCGCAGCCTTCTCTCCTGCAGGCTGAGCACCCCCAGCTCTCAGCCTGTCCCCACCCAGAGGTGCTGCAGCCTCTGAGCATCCCCGTGCCCTCCTCTGGCCCCGCTCCTACAGCTCCACAGCATCCCTGTGTTGGGGCACCTCCCTGCTTCCTCTGCACACCTCCAGGGTTCATCCCAAACCAAGAACCCCTTTAAGAAGTCAGCCCAAGGCCTGTGCTGCCCACATTGGGGTCACACCCATCAGCACCTCTCCACTCACCCAAAACCCATATCCATCCCTGCTTGCTCAGAGGACCAAATCACTGCCATATTGCACTTCAATTCCTTAACATCGCACAGAAAACATGGAGAACAGCTACCCTGAAACCCTGCAACCCAATTTAAAGGCTTCTTGAGCTTTTATCCCCAGTGTGTAGTGCTCAGGGGGCTGTGGGTGTTGCAGCAGGCAGGCACCCATCCGCATCCCACCAGCAGGACTGTGGGCTCTGCTCTGTGAGCAGCAACATCTGCCTGCCCTGAACTCCTGCTCAGTAACTCACAGCCACAGCATATTTATCTGCCTCCAGCACTTATCTTCTGTTTCCTGTGCACTGTGTCCTTCTCTGGCAATGCAGATGCAAATCAGCCTACAGAAAGCTTTGAAGAACAGAAGCAAATCATTTACGTTTGGTTCCTAACCAATAGCATTTTCATTTAATTTCCTAGCTCCTCATTGTAATCACCCTCTGCACAATTTCAATCAAACCATATCCATCCATCTGACCAGCCCAAAGCTTAACGATGGTAAAACTTTCATGTGTGTTCCCAAATGCAGTAAATAATAGCAAATTGCAGCTTGCACCAGTCATCTGACCTGTGCTCACTCCTCATTAATAACCTTCTGATCCAGAAAGGACTTGCTGCAAGAATTTATCTCAGGGAGAAGCTCACTGGGGCAGGTGAAGCTGTCACACAAATCCTCATATGAAAGTAAACTGTAAAAGGAGAGATTCGTCCCCTTTAAAATACAGGGAGCTGGCAAGAGGGGGAGTCACACCTGCAACCTACATCTGTTTCCCTTACACACCTGCCTTGGAGTCACCCCTTCACCCCCAAACCATACATATTTTCACAATGTGACAGGCAGCTTTGTGTGACAAGCGCATGGGCTGTGCTGGGGGCTGCCAGCAGCTCTGCAGGGAGGCACGCTGTTATCAGCGCAACATTCAGCAGAGCAAAGACAAACTCACGTCGTTATCATTCTGATTAGTCAATTTGAGGCAAAACAAGTCTCATCTGGGACATGTTCCTGGGAAAGAGAGGGGATTCACGAAACCTGATCCATACCAGAGCCTCAGCTAGGCCAGCAGCTCCAGGGAAACCACATGCACCCAGGAGATGCCCAAGGATGTGCGTGCCCATCCCAGCCAGGGATGATCCCACGCGCTGAGAGCTCAGGGTCAGGCACTAAGCTGCACTCGGAGATGCGCTGTAAGCTGTTCCACCCTCCTGATGCCAAGTTGGGGAGGGGAATGGAACAAAAGAGCCACCTACTGCTTACACACACAGCTGTCCTCTGTGCCAGGACGGGGACATCCATATTGGGTGTGCTGCACCACCTGCACCACACTGAAAGAGGTCCAGGCAGCACCACCCTGCAGCACAGACATGGCCCTGGGACACAAGGATGGACCCCAAAGGGTGCTGGGCCTTTCCATGGCCCTAAAGGCTTTGACAAGCACAGCACGCAGAGGTGACAATGCACCTGATCTCTATTTGGGTGTGCTCCTCTCCTTCTCCCAGGGCTGGAAACCACCCTCCAAGCCATGCTGGAAGGAACTCCCACACAACAGGGAGCTGTGCCTGGGCAGCTCGGGCTCTGCATGAGCACGGTGACCACTGCCAGCAACAGGGTGTGCTGCTGTGTGCAAGCAGTGAGCGGACTGGGAGCAGCAAGGGAGAGGAGAGATTATTAGATAATAAATTATCAGTGCACCAAAATCTACTCTGTACATATTTTTTCCCTCCTTCCAGCTTCCCTAATGTCCTGGGAAAGTGACAATTACACAATTTAAGGAGGTTACTTTTATTAAAATCCTTTTTTTATTACTTTGCTTTTAATATATGGTTGAGATACAGTATCTGATTAGAAGAAGGTCACAAAATAAAATATTTAACGCCCACTGAAAGAGCAGTTCATTTCCCCACACGCAGCAGCAAGGCCAGGGCTCAGCATCAGCCCACACCCAGCACTGCCAGCTCTGTGCATATGGACACTGCACTGAGCATAGGACTGAGGGACCCAAATTTCTCGTGTGGGTGCACTGCCCACCCCCACGAAGGGACTTTCAGAAGCACCACTGAAGCTCACCAGGGCACGCAGGGTGGGTAAAGCCACTTCTGGCAACATGAGATAACACACACAGGTTTGGTTTCAGCTGTTTTCTCCCTCCTTAGCAGGGAGTTAAGCAGCACAGATCACAAGGACAGGCTCTGACCCTGCAGAACGCCACATTCCCTCCTGCACGCCCTGCTGCTGGGTGCCACGTGGGCTGTGCTCTGCTCGCCCTGCCAGCTCCTGCCGTGAGCAGCACTGATCTGCAAAGCCCCTTTGCCCTCACAGCAAACCCTGGCAGCCCAGCTGCACATGCAAAGCCCTTTCTAATGACTGATTTTGCACACAGCTATTCCTAGCTATGCTCATCACTCACCTCCTCAAGCAATGAAGGCTGATGAGCAATTAACGAGCTGCGTTCAGCTGTCAGACACTGCACGTGGTGCCAGAGCCCACACTTCGAGCCGGGGTCCTGGAGGGCCCCGCGGCCGAGCTGGGCCCAATGCTCCCACGAGGAAGCATTCCTCCTTGTGCCTGGCCCCGTGCCTTGCTCCCCTTCTCCAGGTGTTCCTTGGAAAGTGGCAAAACGCAGAGCTTTGCAGTGAAGATGGATGGGGAGCAATGCGTGTTGTTACAAGACCGAGTGTTCTTGCGTGTCCAGAGGTAGAGGCCAGCACGCTGCACAGTGCCCTTGTCAGGCCAGCTGGATTAATTTAATAATAATGGCTTCCAAATGCTCCTGCGTGGCAGGCAGTGAATCCTTCCCTTCCTAAATGCTGCTTGCAGTGTGCTGTGAAGTAGAGAAAAAGTGTATGGATTGTTAACTGCACCACAGGTGAGAAATAACAGCACCAAGCTCTCAGAGCCATGCACAAACACCATCTAATTGCTGCTTAACACTCCTCTGAGCCAGGCACACAGTTCTATTGTCCAAAGCCATAAGAAAAAATAATGGAATTGGTGTCCCAGGGGAATTAGAAGTAATGTCAAGTCTCTCAGCCTAAAGTCCCCAGCCTCCCACCAGAAGACAGGAGACTCCAGGTCGGAGCATCTCAGCCCTGCCAGTGCCAGGTGGGACGGGAGAAGTGATGTGTGGGGCGATGGAGGGACCTGCTGGGGTCAGAGCTCCCATCTGAGGGCTCTGAGCATCCCATCCTCTGACCTGGGAAGCAGGAGCCCTCCCTTGGCAGGGCTGGGTCAGCAAACGTGCTGCTGAGTGGCACTGCAAAAGGCTGAGATGAAGCAAAGCCTCACTGTGGGCAAGGCTCAGTGTGACAGAATCAGCAGGCTGGAGAGGGATGATGCTGCAAATCACTTCTGAGCTACAGCGGGGACACAGCGGCAGGAATGAGGACAGTGATCATGCTCGAAACACCGGGGCATGCATTTTAATTTAGGAGGGCTGAAAGTAAGAAGTCCTCTCACTGCCACATTTCCTGGCCAGCACTGGACCCGTTATCTCCCGCTGTGGGCACAGAGCCGCGCAGAGCATTGCTTTTTAACACAGCCATTAAGAGTTCCTTGTGTGTCTTCAAGGGGCATTATAAAAGTATTTTCACATAATCAGACTTAATCTCTAAGTTTTGTTGAAGTCACTTTCCCAGGGCCTTGGGCAAAAATCAATCTTAAAAGCGTTGCAAAGCTGTACCGTGGTAGTTAGATAATTTATTATTCCATAACTGTGGGTCTTAATCCAATTACAGATCATATCTGGGATTTGCTTTGACATCTATTTATTTTTCTATTTTTACTTGCAAACATCCACAAAGAGATGACATTGTAAGTGGAGGAGATGGGCAGCATGCTGCGCTCGTCCTGCTGCTCTCCCACACAAAACCACTTTCAGCTATCAAAGACCAAGAAACAAGGGAAGAGCAGCAACAAGCAAGAATTTCTTCTTTCATAGTGGGACTGAGCAGTTCCCAGCTCACTACCTGCCACCATGCCATGCAAAACATCACCAGCTTTTGTGCCCTGGTACAAGATGGGGCACAAAACCATGCTTCCAAAGGACCACCTACCCCAAAGGCTCCCAGGAACTGAGATGGTGCCTCCTTCCCATTTAGTCATCCCACTTGAATTTCCTTTAGGTCCACTCTCTCATAGCGGAACTCACCTGCTTCTGCCTGCCCCGTGCAGCACCCACTGCACACGACCTCTCCTCTGACCACGAAAGTCAGGTCTGAAACAACAGAGCCATTTGCAGAAGTTGAGAAGCCACAGGAAAACCTTCACAAGTTCAGGGAGAAACCAAACTGACTGCATCCAAACGCACACCCACAACTCCCAGCTGCCAGCCACATCCCAGTCTCCTCTCCAAGCATCCGTGTGCTTCCCACTATCCCCAGGCAACACACCGGGTCTGTCCGCTCACAGCCTTGGCCTGCAGCATGGGTGCTGCTTGCCCCAGGAGTGCACCCATCGATCCCTGCTGCCTGGGACAGCCCCAGCCCAACCTGGGATCATCTGTTCCGTGCCCCGGGGGCATCCTGCAGACAATCCTTGATTCAGTGCTTTAAAGCAACCAGAGGCAGCTCTCAGAGCTGTCAGGAGCCTGAAACAAATGTCTAATGCAGTAAAGTGCAAATAGAAATAAATAGCGATCTTACAGCACGTATTGACATTAAAGCACTGAGGCAGCATGAAAACAAACATAGCCCCTTACCTTGCTCCACAGTGACCCCAGAAGCATTCATTTTCTTCTTCTGCAAGAAGTTAGCACATAAGGGATTAGAGATCAGTTCCACCAAGGCAGCTGCCTGCGGAAGATTTGGGAATCATTAAGCTGTGCCTGAAGGCTGGGGGAAGGCCTGGAGCTGCCCTGAGCTGAGGGAGGTGGGAGCCTGCTTCAGGATGGCCCCCGCTTGTCACAGGGCCAACCACCAGCAAGAGTGAAAGCTAGGAAAAAGGGAAGTGATGCTGCCCGGTCCCACACACAGAAGAGCCATCTGCTTGCTGCAGGTGTAATAGAGATCCAGGTGTCTGCTCTGCTGCAGGCTCAGCTGGGGGCCAGGAAGAGCCTCACCTTCTGGGGCTTTTCAAGGCAATGACATCAATCTGTTTGGGTAAGACAAACCTGGCTCCCGGCCAATGTCATGACTTGTTAGGAAAGATTTTGCAGACATCTCTGGGATATAGGTCTTGTCTAAGTAAAAGTCTGAGAGATTGAGTTGCATTTTGGAAATAATAATTGAAGTTTCTTCCAGCCCAATCTTTCCAAAAGCAAAATTCATCCGGAGTGCAAAAAAATCTTTCTTTCATGTTTGTCTGTTTTTGCACCCACAGGTCAGGGCAAAAAGTGAACAAAAATCAGCATCAAAAATTCAGCATCAGTACACACTCCATTGAAGGGAAATGAATTTCCTTTTGTGGACACAGCCTTGAAAGCCTTTCCACTCACATTATCAACAGATTTAAGAAAACAACAACAAAAACAAACAAAGCACTTCTGGGAGGATGGTGCTCTTGGCAACCAGCAGCAGATCACCCAATACCTTCATGCATTGCTCTCCCCCTCCTGCACAGCCAGCAGGACTCAGCTGCGCTTTTGCTGTAGCTCTTGGATGCCACCCATTGGGTGCTTGGGAGAAGAAGACTCGGAGCCTTTGCTCTCAGTCCACCCTCTCTGCCCACCCGACAGAAAGCTTGTTGGGCTGTGCCAACTTTCTAACCTCAACAGCTTTTACAAGTTTAGAACAGATCTGTGCTATCTCTGCACATTCCTCAGGGGTCTTTTGAGGCACAGTGTAGCTCGATGTACAGCACCAGGTTCCCCTCCCAGGAAGGAATGAGGCTCAGGAAGGAGCTGCTGGCAGCCCCTTTCAGAAAGGCTGGTTGCACCCCCTCAGATAGCAATCACAATTCTCTCTTGCTCCTTCCTTCTAACTGCAGTGCACAGAAACAGGAAAAATCGCTGCTTCTGAGATTGCTGCTGCCTCTCGTAACTCATCCTTGCTCATACCCCTGCTCGTTCTGTCCATCTGAGTAATAATGAAAAACGAAGCAGTAGCTCATCTGCTTTGTGCAAAGGCCTTTGGCATCCTCCCATCTCACTGCTGAACTGAGATCTGCTGGGGACGTGGGGCTGTTTCCTCCTGGATGGCACCAGGGAAGTGAACTGTGCTGCTGAGGAAGCGTTGCTCCAATCTCTGGAGCTCAGGAGCTGTGGCAGAACTGTGCCCGAAGTGACACTGTTACAGACTGGCAGAAAGTTCAGCCATATTAGAACTGAAAGCAGAAAGCTGTAAGAAAAGTTCCCGGGCCAGGTTTACCATCACCTATTGACTTATTTGCAGCTACACGGGCGCTGCTGTAAAGACTTTCATAGCACCTCATACAATTTTTATTGAAGGAATACCTGGATCCACACATTCACAACTTGGAAGGGCCCTTTTTCATGAATGCCCTTGAGCATCTGTTGCCATCCATCCATACCCAACCGTGCACTTCAAACTAACCCCACGCTTGACTACTTTCCCCAGTGCTGACTTTGGCAAACAGTCAAATTAATGCCAATACACAAGCAAAGGAGCCTGACCCAATTTCCCTAGAACACGGAAAGTTCTTTCCTCAAAATGTGGAAGGACCTGCACCTCTGTGCCCCAGCTGTGCTGTTACTGACACTGATCCCCACCTGCACCCCGGACCCACCCCTGGCAGCAGAACTCAGCGACACCTGTCAGAAGGCTGCACCCACCTTTTGGGCAAAGGTTGCCCTATAGGTAGGGCACTGTTGTGCAGGCTGAAACAATGAGAAGTCCTCCGAAATTCTGCTGTGAAAGTTGAACTGACTTGTGAGTAATCACTGCATTCTCCTTTGCCATGGGATTCACATTAATTATCGCCAAATGAGAAAGGGCTTCATCCAGCCCTCCTCTGAGTCACTGGGAAAAAAATAAAACTTATTAGCTTCTATTTTCTTCACTGCCTCTTTTCAAAATCTCATAACAGCTAGAAACCCAGATCGAAAATATGACACACTCCAATTTCCCTTGATTTAATTTCCTCAAGCTGACTAATTTAATTGCAGTATTTGCCTGGTACCTCGAGCTCTGCCTTCTTACTCTCTTCCTGTTGCTGAAGCCTGCTCCCCAGTCCTGCTCCCTAAGCTTAACTCTGCACAGATGTTTCCAAATTTGTATTTGTTAGAGACTAATTACCCTCATTCCCCAGCAGACCGTTCCATAGGGATCAGATACTCTGCTTGCCATCACAGATGTAACACACACACACACCATGTGGTTATCTAAAAGAGGTCGAGTAATTAGGTATCACAAAAAGGATAAATTGTATGAAGCAAAAGGGAGATTAAAAATGAAATCAGGGTGATTTTTTTCATCTTCTGTGTGAGATGAGCCTGATAGGTAGAGCTGGCTACAGAGGGGCTGGAGCAGAATTAGAATGCAGCTTAGCCACTGAGAACTCAAACAACATCAAGGTGAGGCAATATTTTGAAAGTCCACAGAAGAAAAAAAAAAACTCTTAATGGATTTCAGACTTTATCTTTCCCCTTTGTTACACTTTTCAGTTTGGAAATAATATTAAAAGATGTAATGGCAGCAGCGAAACTGTAACTCAGAATGAGGTGGTGCTTCCAGGTAGGCCAGGAAGAGAGGAGCTGCTTTATCCCATGTGGGTGCCCGCTGCCTCTCCCAGCACTGTAAATCCACTCGGTGCCTTTCACCAAGCCTAAGGCACCAGGGTACAAATGGGGGGGATCTGTCCCGGGTCACGGAGCCACGCATCAGCCCATGGCTGCCAGCAGGAGCATCCTCAGCACAGCCTCAAGTCTGTTTACGTGTATGCATCTCCCAGGTCAGGGCTTTTTACCTTCAAAGGTAAGAGCTAAAAATCTTAAACTTTGGAGAGCTAAAGCAAAGCCTTTTGGAATGGATGCTCCCCAGACAGCTCACAGTCATCCCACAGCACCATCCTCACTGGTCCTGGCTGTCCCAGGATGTGTAGGGAGGGTCTGTCCATCAAAGGTTGCAGGAGCCTGGCTGGAATGCAGATGGAAACCTCTTTGCACTGTTTGCCCAGTCCTGACAAGAACATCACTGCACCAAGGAAGCTCGGATTCTGTTTATTTAGCATGGCTTGTGAACATAAACGCAAAGCTGGAAAGTACTCACAGTTACAGTATTGTTTCGCTTCCAGAGCCAGCCAACCTGCAGGCTTCAGACGGGCCCTGTGAGACCTCCCAACAGCCACGTTCAGACCCAAACCCTTCCAGCCCTGTGTAACTGGAACACAGCACACATTCAGCAGCTCGACATCAGCTTTAGCAGCCGTCCATGAGACAAATGCCTGTGCACACACGACTGCATCTCTATTCTCATGCAGCCCCAGGATGCTCCCTATGTGCTGAGCCTTAAAAGCTGGACACTTGTGCACTGCTGCAATCCAGCCAGCAGCAGATTCCAGAGCCAAGGGGCTGCTGGAAGGCTCTGTGACAGCCACCAGGTCACCCCAGCTCCAACCCCACCCCAATGGCTTCTCAGAACAACCCTTCCCCATGATTGGATTGAGGCTGCATGGAAAGTGAAGGGTTTACAGCACAGAAATATCCCTTCTCTTTCCACCTGCAGCTCTTGGTTGATGCCCTGCATAGGGCTGGCCATTCCCCACAGACAGAGCCAGCATTTTTTGTCCTAGGTGAAAATCCAGAATATTTTCATTTTCCTTTGTTAAATAGTGAAATATCTTTCCAAAGGGAAGAAAAAATTCTCATGTCAACTGACATGTTTCTCTTCAGTTTTGGCTCTTAACTACTCCTCCCTCTTGCTTTTCTGTATTTTGAAATAAAAGGTTATTTCAAACTAAAAATATCAAAACCTGTCATTCGGAACCAGTCAACTTCCAAAATGCTGCCTTTTTTCTCTCTGAGAAGTTAAATTGTCAAATCAATACAATTTCTGCATGCTGCACACGCAGGAAAGCATGACTTCATCAAACCATGGGGCCCACAGCTGCAGTCTGGCACAAGCAGCCGGGCTGGGGCAGGCATCGGATGAGTCCAGGGGATTTCTGAAACGTATGGAAATTGCAAAAAGCAGAGGTAAAGAATCAGTCCTACAGTGCTCATCCTTCTAATTAGCCTTGCAGAAATATGCTAAAATGGTAAAACGGCTAAAAGGCCTCACTTACTACCCTTTATAGAACAAAATAAAAGGGTTTTCTTTTTTTGCTATGGTATAAACTGGAGTTCAGGGCATTCTTCTCACCTGGTTTCCCTCCCCCTTAGTCCCTCCTCCTGCTTCCAAGCTTCTCCCAAGAAGAGAAAACCCCCAAGAGGTCCCAGGAGGCAGTGACTGGCAGTGGCTCAGACACTGGGATTCCTACAAGGAAGGCTGTGGGCAACATTTCTGCATATGCAGCAGAACTGCACCTCCCCACCCGCTGCAGAGGTGTCAGGGCTGGTGCCACCACCACAGGACTGCCAGCCCTGGGCTTGGAGCCTGCTCTTGGTTCTGCCCCAAGGGAAGAGCTTCTGTGGGTGAAGAGGCAGCTGGCTGTCTAGCAAGGCTCCCATGTAAAGAAAAGGGATCTTCCTACAAATCTATAAAGCAGAAGACTGAAAAAGGAATAGGAAAGGGCACTCCCCATCACAGTCCATCCTCCAGCAGCCCTGCAGCCTCTCAGTGGTCACGTTTATCTCACAGCAGTGGCACAAGGAGCTGGGCTGAGGCAGGCATCGGACCCTTTTGTTTGGATGTTTGTTTTTTTTTTCTTTTTCTTTTTTTTTTTAATCTGAGTGTTCTTCTGTTAAAAAAAATGTTTTTCAAAACTGAAGATTTCATAGAAAGTGAAGCAGTTTGAAAAATGTTCCCTTCTGTCAACTCCCATTAAGAAATCATGAAACGACGTGGCAGCATCTCATTTCAAATTTTCAGTTATTTTCAGTTAAAAACTTCATTTCACAATTGCGGAGTTTTCATTGTCATTCTGTCCTACAGCTTTGTTTGTATTTTTCTGGTTTTTGACAAGTCCGCTATACCTCACAATACTTGTTACCGTGACTGACAAGTTCCACCATGACAGAACGTACAACTTGAAACACTCTTGGCTCTTCACTTATTTATTTCTAAAATATCAGGGATGGCAGATACCAAATACTTCACTAGAACAAAACATCTCCTGTTTGTTCCAATGAAGCAAGTTGAAGCAAGCTGCCACATAGATCAAAGTGCTGCCTACTTGAGAACCATCAAACCATTTCACTGCAAACTAAATGGGAAGCACTCAAACATAAGAAAAATGAGATTTCATTCAACAAGCCAGATCCCAGCCACCCCTAATGGAAGCGAGAACAACGCTATTGTGACTGGTTTAACAGATTGTCATAGGATGCCATTATCAGTGAAATCTATTCTTCATGATTAACATGGTGTCACAAAACAATAGGCCTTTGATACGGTCTCACATCACGTTCTTATCTATAAATTGGAAAGACACAGATTTGAAAGCTAGACTATTCAGTGGATAAAGAGTTGGTTGGATGTTTGCAGCCAGAAGGCTGTGGTCAAGGGCTCCACGTCCAGCTGGAGGCCGGTGACAAGTGGAGTCCCCCAGGGGTCCGCATGGGACCGGTGCTCTTCAACATCTTGGTCAATGACACACAGCGGGATGGAGCCCAGCCTCAGCAGTTTGCTGATGGCACCGAGCTGAGTGGTGCAGCTGACACAGCAGAAGGAAGGGATCCATCCAGAGGGACCTGGACAGGCTTGAGGAGCAGGTCCATGAGAACCTCATGAGGTCCAACACGGCCTTGTGCAAGGTGTGCACTCGAGCCAAGGCAATCCCAGATGTGTGTACAGCTGGGAGAAAAATTCCTTGAGAGCAGCCCTGTGGAGAAGGACCTTGAGGTCCTGGTGGGCAAAAAGCTGCAGGTGAGGCAGCAGTGTATGCCTGCAGCCCAGAAGGCCAACAGTATCCTGGGCTGCACCAGAGGGGTGGCAGCGGGGCCAGGAGGGGACTGTCCCCTCTGCTCTGCCCCACCTGCAGCACTGCGCCCAGCCCTGGGCCCCCAGCACAGGAAGGATGCGGGGCTGTGGGAGCGGGGCCAGAGGAGGGCACGGGGATGCTCAGAGGCTGCAGCACCTCTGGGTGGGGACAGGCTGAGAGCTGGGGGTGCTCAGCCTGCAGGAGAGAAGGCTGCGGGGAGACCTCACTGCGGCCTGCCAGTGCCTGAGGGAGCTCATCAACAGGAGGGGGAGGGACTTTGTACATGGGCAGACAGTGACAGGACAAGGGGAATGGCTTTAAACCGAAAGAAGAGATATTTAGGTCAGATGCAAGGAGGAAATTCTTGACTCAGAGGGTGGTGAGGCCCTGGCACAGCCCAGAGCTGTGGGTGCCCAACCCTGGAGGCGCCCAAGGCCATGGATGGGCCCTGGGCAGCTGAGCTGGGGGCACCCAGCCCATGGCAGGGATGGGGCTGTGAGTTCCCTTCCACCCTGAACCATGCTATGATAGTGCAGGCATGACAGAAGAACATAAGTTGTAGAAAGTGATTCAAATGTCTAAGGACAGTATAAATGAATAGGACATGCATTTATGTATTAAAAAAAAAAAAATCAGCCCCAGATATATTGCTATAGAGCTTGTAAGGAACATGAATAATAGTAATTATAAAAAAAAGTCATATTAGCAATAAGACACTGGCCAGGGGAGGAGCTGCTCCATAACTCAGCAGAGCTCAGTTACAAACTGTCATCACAAGAACTAATGCTCCGCTGTGACAAGTGAGCGGTTCCTTTGTACAGATACTTCAGCTGCTGGTGGTGACAAAAAGGTTAGAATTCAGACTACAAGAGAGAAGCAATTTATATAAATATCTTCCAGACTATTATGTGTTTGCAAATCAGCTTTGTCTGCAGAGATTCACTGCCAGGTACTTAGAGGTGGTGGAGGCAATCTCTGGGCTGTTAGCACTTATCATTGCAAACTCAGGGGCTGTGGCAAGTCCCAGAAGAATGGAGAATGGCAAACATAGCAGGGAATTATAGGCCAGCCAGCTTAGCTTCAATTCCCAGAAAAAATATTGGAACAAATCAAACAAACACTTTCCCAGCACCTGAAAGATAACAAGGCAGCGAGGAACAGCCAACACGTATTTGTCAAGAAGAAATCAGGACAAGTCTATCGAATAACTTTTCAATGGCATGGCAGCAGGACTTGCAGAGAGGTCAGACAGTGCCATGGTGTGATGGCCTAACCCAGGCCCCAGGCAAGGAGCAGGGTAGGCGAGGTTGGCAGTGCAGCTGTGTAGAACAGAGGCAGCACTGTCAATGCAGTTTTCAAGGGTGTTCTGTCAAAGCAGGGGGATACACCACTATGCACGGGGTGACTATTTGTCCTGGGCCATTGTTATCCACCATTTTCACTATTTGACCCAGGTGATACTAAGTTTGGAGACAACTTCATTTGGGGGCAGAGCCACGTGCAAACTGGAGATGATGAGCACTGGAACACATCTTGATAAGAAGAGTAAATTCCAATGTGCATTTTGGGTACACATCAATAGAACCTGCTGAATTTGAGAGGCAGCTTAGCACCAGAACTGACTGTCCAAGGAGGATGTCCAGCTCCCATCCCTGCACCCCGCTGCTGCCCAACGAGATGTGCACTGCACATCAAGAGGATGCTTGTTTTTGACTAATTTTTCAAGGAAAAAATACTCCTGGAAGAAAGGCCACACATCACCACTAGTGACTCATGAAAATATTAGCTCTGTGAACAAGCAGCTTAATTCTCTGCTATGTGTTCTGCTGTACGGAGAGAACTGTTCTGGTGCCTAATGAAGATGGTACTAAACAGAAAATAAAATACGCTTCCGTAACAGCCACAGTAATCTGAGTCCATTTAGAAAGAAAAGCAGAACATTGACATTTTCTACTCTGCCTTCCAAAAGGAAAAAAAAAGCTCTGAGCCAATAATGAGGCACTTGTGATTTGCACAGCAAGTCAAAGATGCCCATTTCCACTCCACATTGATTTCTCTAAAATATCACCTACAGATTGTACAGGCTGTGCCCTGGGAGGAGTAACAAGGATGCTGATCCCACCCTGAAGACAGCAGCACTTGCACGGCCCCAAAAGCAGCATCACCAGAGCCTGTGCGCAGAACCAAGCAGAACCAACACAGGGGAAATGCCCTCCTAAGTCTGTAGGCAGCCTAAAATAAAAACCCCAAGAAATTTTAGCTACCCGTTCATTTTACCTCCTTGATCCCAAGGTAAAAGACAGAGCCACATTGGCAGGATACAGCTTGAAACAAGGACAAATAAAAGCAGATGGCTTTCTTTTGGCCCTGGGTATAAAATTGAACGTCTAGGGGCTTTGTTACCTTCTGCTGATGCCCCCAGGGAGCTGCACTCCCCAGGAACCATGGGCCCCATCTTTGTAGTGCTGAGCCTGGGGAAGCACTGCCCCAAGAACAAGACTTCAGAGAGGATCTGCTAACATGGAGCAAGCTCCCAGAGCTTCTCCAGGCTTCCACAATCAGTATGCTGCTCCCAACCCAAAGAATGATGGAAAGCCTGAGGTTTTGTCCCAAATCTCCACTTCCTTTCATTTGATCTACACCTCCATCCCCCACCTTTCCACCCTAGCAGTGACTCCTGGCCCTGCATTCTGCATACTCCCTGCTCCAGGCACACGTGGTTGATTTTCCTCCCCTCTTCCCATGCTAAGAACATTTCCGTTCTCCCAGCCACCACCAAATCTCAGCCAAGTGACCCAACAGCTGTGCTGTAATGCCCAGCCACATCCACAGAGATAAGGCTGCAGTCTGGCTCTACAAATCCCAAACAGACTTAAAATGCAATCTCAAGGCAAGGCAGTGAAGAATTCAGACTGGCTGCATTTTATTCCCAGTTAGAGCAGGTGTAAGTGGCTCAGCACAGAGCAAGGCAGAGGAGCCCTGAGCCCAGGGGAGGAGATCACTGCTGAGGTTTATCTCCATTCCCCCACAGCTTCCCCAGCTCCTCCTACAACGATTGCCTGGAGCTCACGCTGGGCACAATTTAGACTCCTGTTGGCTGTGCTGCACATTAATAATTAACATACATGGGACAATATATCAGATATATTTAAAATAGTGCAATCTTGCTACATTTGTTATTTCAAAATCGACAGCCCCTTTTTTAAATACAATGAAAATCTCAAATGGAGTAACGCCTGCCATACTCGGCCGTTTCATCCATTTTTAACTACCAAGAATACCAGGCCAAGTTCGCAATACTTTCAGCAGATTTTTCTATGCTGTCACAAGCAGCTAAATTATTGATGTGCAACACATTTTATTAAGCATAGCATTTCACAAGCACCAGGCTTCGTGTATGTAGTTTTAGCAGGGCTGAGTTATTAGCACTGAAGGAGGAGCCTCCAACACAACTCCTGCTGAGGGAGGAAGACAGGTGAGAGCCATTCTGCACTTCCTTTGGAGTTTGGGGATCCAAGGAATAAGAGCTGCCAGCTCCTTTTCTGTAGGAAGGAAAGCAGATGTTGTTCACAGAATCATTAAGGTTGGAAACAACCACTAAGATCTAGCCCAACCATCATTCCATTCCTTCCCTTGATGCTGCATAAAGTCCCCAAGAGGCTGCAGGCTCTCTAGTTGGTAAAGCTGTGTCAAAGCCTCACACATGCCCTCTCCTCCCAATCATCTCCAGCCAGGAGGCTCAGTGCTGCTTCAAATATCAGTGGAGGAAACCAGGGCACACACACACACACCAACTGAGCAACCCCAGGAGCTGCAGGGAGCCAGGAGCAGGGGAGCAAACAGCAAGGATGCAAGAATCCCTAACACTTGGATACAAGAATACCACAGAGTGCTGGAGCTGCTCTGAGCTCCTTTCCTCCTTCCAGTGATGTGCACAGACATTTCTGGCCAAGCAGCAGAAAGACAGACAGGAGGAGAAGTGGGGTGACAGCTAGGGCTCACAGCCAGCTGGGCCTTCCCCCTCAAACTGCATCACTTCAGCACAAGCTGCTCAGCAGCAGCCGTGAGAGACCAACTCCACTCTGCTGCACTGCCTTATCCCTGTTTGATTCATGTAGGACTTGTTTTGTTTTCTTTGGGGGTGGGGGGCAGTTCTTGTTTTGTTGTTGTTAGCTTGTGGGGTTTTTAACATATTTATTTGTATTACCAAAAGGCCTGGCTCCGTCAGGTGCAGTTATTTCCCCTGCATGAGTAAGGTTAGAACAAGCTGCCCTGGGGAGTGATTCTGAAAGCAGCTGCAATGTTTACCACTGGTGAGGACAGGTTTTCATCCCTTCAGCAGCAATCCATCCTGATCCCTTGGAGCAGTTGCTGGTTCTCACCAGCTGTCCCCAGAAGGGCTGGAATCCTTCTGGGAAGGGCTGGAGCAAGCCCTGCTGTGCAGCTCTGGCTGCAGGGACAGAGCACCCAGCCCTGGCTCACACCCGGAGCAAGAGGGTGCCAGGCATGCATGGTTTAATAAACTGTTCCAAATCAGCATGCATCACGGCTCTCCATGCCTTTTTGTGTTTGTACTTGGAGTCACTGTTCAGCAGAAAGGCTCATTCTCATAGGTGGGAAATTGTTAAGATGAACTGCAATTAAATCTCATCTTCAGACTTAATTCAGTTTCTTCCTCAACCAGCAGTGCCTGCTGCACCTGCATGCATTTGAACACACACAGCTACCTGCGTTCCTGCAGAGTCTGAGTTTTTTTCAATTTTTTTTAGCCATGATGAACAATGCTAGATGTCTTCACCAAATTATTTTTTCCCACTTGTGACAAACTTTGGACAAAAGCTAGAAGTGAATGCCAATGCACACATCTGTATTTCATATGGCTTCCTATTAGGGGTTCTTTGCATGTGCTAGGTAAGAAAAATAATATATTAAAACATATATACATACAAAATCTATACAAAATAAGAATTATATGCACTCAGTAAAATTGAGCTGATTATTTCCAGTAACTGGGGCCAAATCTACCAACACATTAGAGATAGCATACATAATCCTGCATTGGATTTCTACACAGAAACTGCAGAAAAAACACTTCCCTGGTTTGAGGAGTTTGGAGTTTTTGTTTTTTTAATTGTTTTTATTTTTACTTTATTTTGCTGATTTATTTTTTAAAAAAATCTGATTAAATTTGTCCATTTTCATCTGCCACACCTCTTGAGATTTCTTTGTAGACAGGAAAAGAGAATCAACACCTGTATCTGGACAGAACACATTTATCTTAGCTGCACCCAGACAAGATGCTGCCTGCTCCTCACCCACCCTCACCTCCTGCCCCGCTGGGATGCAGCAGCAATGAGCTGTGCAGGGATGAAGGCAGTGTTCCCCAGAGCGATGTGCTGCACAAGGAGGGGAGCTGAATCTTTTATTTTCCTGTATTTCAGGAGATTTTGCACCTGTGCTGTCTCTCTTGGTGCAGGTGCAGCTGCTGGCTGATGGCATGGATGAACACCAAACCACCCAGACAGCAGCAAGCCCTGACATTGGGTGACAATCCCACATCCTGTGCTATAAATGTGACCAAAATTGTGGTTGTGCCAAGACAATCCTGTGCTTTCAAAGCTCAACACAAGTCACAGCACCTCTCAGACACCATGAGAACCAACACTTCGTTAATACATTATTACAGCATTCCTCCTGGCCAAATAATGCCAAATCCAAATCACTAATCCTTTTAGCAAAGTCCCAGATTTCTCTCAAGGGGCCTCCAGCCAGCTAAACCACGTGCCAGAATCCAGTTCTCTGGAGTGGTGGAAATCAACAGGCAGCTGATTCTGGCAACAAGGCCTGTTGCCATCGAACCGTCCCACCATCAAATCATTATTGAATGGCTTGGGTTGGAAGAGACCTCAAGGGTCATCCAGTTCCATCCCCTGTGCCACAGGCAGGGAGACCATCCCCTGGGTCAGGCACCAGCTCAGGCTGCCCAGGGCCCATCCAGCCTGGCTAAAGGAATGGGGCATCCACAACTTCTCTGGGAAAAAGTCTGAAGCCTTTTTGCCAGATCACTGAGATCTACCAGAAAAGGATCATTTGCACCCATATCAACACAAAGGAAGTTCAACTGTTACCAGAGAAGCAGCAAACAAGCTTTAGAGAAGGAACAAGTCACTGAAAGCACGTGTGTGCACAGCACTGAGGTGAACAAAGGGTGACCTCAGGAATCAATGCTGGATGTCTTTGAAGAGAAAACTAAATGGAAAGGACAGCAAATTGTTTTGGACATGAGTAATTAATTCATTTATTAGCGACCTTCCATGCAACACCCAAAAAAGCAGGGCTGGGAGGAAACTCAGGCAGAACCTATGTTCAGGATTGCTGTGATGTGCACATCCTGGGTCAGCCCCCAAAGGGCCCTCCCAACCCAAGTTCTGTGATCCTGTGCTCACCCCTCCTTGTCATGGCAGTCCAATGCACTGGGAAAAGCATGACATGTACATTCTGCTCTTCATATACAAAGCCACACCATCAGGCAGCTTTGACAGTGCCCTGTGATGCTGCACCCCAGTGCTGTCACCTCACCTGGGACCAGTTCTGCTTAGAAATAAAAATTAATTTCTGGTAACTTCAGTGCCCTCTGCCCTACTGCTCAGCCCAGCCCATGCCCACAGCAGCACAAACAGCCCTTGGGTTGGAGCCCAGCTGGAAGCACAGGCACCAGCACACATCAAACACCATCCTCTTGTCACAGCACCGAGCTTCCCTGGGAGAGGCACCACACCTCAACACGAGGTTAACACAGGTTAATTCACCTGGGTGGAAGAAAAACAAGAACACAACTCAAAACACAGGATACGTCTTCAAAGCATTGACAAGAGTGCAGTCATTTGGTGGGAAATGCAGACCAGGTTGCACATAAGGGACACATTTATGACCTTCCCATCCCTGCTACTTCTGCCCTCCTAACACACCTACAGGGGAATTTCCCCTCCCCTCTCCCAGCTGCAGCACGGGGACAGCACCCAGCAGCTCTCACTTCCCTAGAGAACCAAGCAGACCCTACAATGAAGTAGGACAAATCAGAGTCCTCCTTGAGATGGAAAATAAATCGTGTTCATTGCTTTGCAGGGTACAAGTGAGCAAGAAGAAGAGTTGATCTTAAATAACGCTCTCGATTTTAATCAAGTAAATAGAGAACTCACCCCCTGTCCCAGCCCTGGAGGCTGCCAGCCCTCAGGGCTCTGACTCCCACACCCCCCAGGCACACAGACACACCTGCACCCTGTACACCCCCATCTCCTCCCTATGGGCACACACATCACCTACAGCGGGGCCCATGACAGCCACACAGCACCGTGGTCTCTGCCCTGGGCCCCATTCCCACAGCCATGGCTGCACAGGGCAGGGACACCAGCAAAGGGATCAGTGAGGGGCTTTGTGGTGTGCTTCTTTGTTTTTATTTTCCTTCTTAAATATAAGCAAGCAGCAGGGAGTAGGTGATGCAGAAGAGCTGAAGCCAGTGCTGCCAACAAACGCTGTGTGTCAGCCAACACAACAACAACAGCCCTTGCACAGATCCCAATGCCTTCACCACCAGTGGTGCTCAGATTTCCTCAGCATGCCCATGAGCTGGGATTTGGGCACCAATGAAAATTTACTGCAGGAAACCCAGGGTCTGAAGCCACACCAGGGTCACAACAGACACAAACAGCACCCACAGAACACACAGCTGGAATGCCAAATCCCTGAGCATCACGCTTAGAGCTTCCACTGGGCTGCAGGGCATTGTGCAAGAGGAGAAAATATCACCTGTTTGCTGTATAAACAGATGGCAGTTGTGCTCCTTACACAGACTTGCATCTCTACTCAGCTATGGCACATTAAATGCAAATAAAAGGAATAAGCAGCACTATGGCTACAGCCTCACCAGGCACTGCCACACACAGGAGCTGAGCTCCCACTGCCAACAGCTTCCGCAGCACTCCCAGGGCCCTCCCCTCCATCCCCATTTTTTGGGAACTGCAAACAAAAGCCATGCAAATAACTATTTTCCACATTAGCAAACACACCACAGAACCAGCACTGTCCACTGCTGGATTTTCAGCAGCAAGGCAAAGCAGAAGGCACTTCTGGCCTCTGCTGCCACTCACTGCAGGTCTCAGAAGGATGCAGGCTGCCACCTGTCATAGAACTGTTAAGGCTGGAAAAACCTTTAAGATCTCCAAGTCCAACCACAAGCCCATCCCAACCATGCCCCTCAGTGCCACATCTGCACAGTTCCTGAACAGCTCCAGGGACGGTGACTCCACCACTCCTTGGGCAGCCTGTTCAGTGCCTGACCACTCTTTCAGATAAATTTTTCCTAATACCCAACCTGACCCTCCCCTGGGACAACAAGAGGCCATCACCTCTCATCCTATCACTGTTACCTGGGAGCAGAGGCCAACCCCACCTCACCACAACCTCCTCCCAGGGAGCTGTAAGTAGCCATAAGGCCTCCCCCAAGCCTCCTCTGCTCCACACTGACCCGTCCATTCCCTCATCCGCCCCCCACTGCACTGTGCTCTGCAGCTCCTCAGCACCCAGCAAGCCCTGCAGCTCTGAACACATCATCCTGTGAAGGTGCCACCCTTGGGGATTCAGTGCTACCTCCACACTGGAGCATGGTGCACCCCCAACCCACAGATAGCAGAGAAGAGCTCCCATCACTCACTAGCAGGGACCCAGCAGGAGCTGCTCACGCAGGGATGTGATGCCCAGGCCACAGCCACCTCCCACATCTGGGCTGGGGCTGCCTGAGATGAGAACTCAGATAAAGATCTAAGTACCAGGTGTTTTACATTCAGCAGCACTCTCCACTTCTACACTTCTCAGCTCTGACAATACTGTGGATCTCCATAATTATTTTATTAATCACAATTTTCCTGATTAATATAGAATCAGGGAGATCTGCTTTCAAACGCTATTCTTTTCTTCCTCCTTTGAGAGTACAATCCCCTAAGCTGGCTGGCTCTGTTTGAAGGCTTTAATTTAAAATTCAGCTCCCCTCCACACACATTTCAATAGCTGCATCTCCATGGCTCAGGTGAGCCAGGAGCAGAAACACCCCCAAGGTCCTGTAGCACAGTACCTACACTGGGTGTTGCTTTGTGCTCCCAGAGAGGCAAGAAATAGCCTGAGCTGAGCTTGGGGAATGGAAGGCAGCATCTGACAGTGCTAAGTACAAATGCACCAGGGAGGGCATCTCCTGCACGAGGCATCCACCCACCTCTGAGCATCAGCTGGAGGAGAAGAGCTGCAGGCAGCAGGAAGGCAGCACACTGCAGGGGCAGGAAGAGGACTCAGGGAGTCCAGTTTGTTTCTGTTTCACTTAGCAGAGCTATAGCATCGAAGGATGAGCAAAACCCCTTCTCCACACCAGCACCTTCAGCACAAAGCTCACACATCCAATAGTGTTCTGAGATGAAGTTCTCCTCAGGTTGCTCAAACCCCCACGGAGGTTCCCTTTGGTACTGTGATATCCCAGAAAAAACAAGCACCTGCTTTACTTCTGTTCCTAACACCACCCACTAACTAGAAGGAACTGGGGAGCATTGCAGGAAATCCTGTGTTAAGCCTCTTGCTCTGGACAGGGCTGGGCTCAAGGGCTGCAGAGCTCTCTCACCCCAAGCCCAGCACCAAGCAGGCTGCAGCACCCCCTACCTAATGGTCACCCATCAGGGCTCAGTGACCTGAGGGCTTTGCTCTCTGCTCACAGCAGGATGAGCAGCACTAGGGCTGCTTCAGGGTTATGGCTGAGGGGCTCCATCCCACACCCCCAGTGCACAGAGGCAGATGCATTCAGTGTGACCCATGTGCCAAGGTGGGAGCAGACGTGGGTGCCAGCATCCACCAGCACCACACTGCCTGCAGCTGGGGAGGACTCATTTAAAAATGGGAAAGCCCTCTGCTTCTGTCAGCTCAGCAGAAGCCCATTGTGCAGAACCCTCAAAGACTCATATGGGGCCACCCTGAGCTAACGGTGTCCATAAAGCAGAGCTTTATGGGGAGCACAAGTTTCTCTAAAGAGCCTCGTGCATTTCAGTGACACCTGCCCCATCACAGGAAATAACACAACATGAGCACACCCCCTCCTTTAACACAGCCTTGCACAGAGCCCGAAGGCAGCACTGCAATTTGGAGATCAAGGATCACTCCTAATGGAGACAGCATAACAGAAATTACTTAATATTCTTCCTGGATTCAAAATAATAATATTATCAGCTCAATAAAAGGCAAGCATTCATTTGTATGTAAAACAGCTGCTTATATCAGGCCTATTTGTCTGCTCTGCCTGCCAGCTACAAAGATTTATGGCTGAACACCCAAGGGACCTTTATATATCTACCCAAATTCATGCCTGTGTTTCATTAACCTGTGTACTGGCATCTTGTACAACATGGCATGAAACAATATAGATTTCTTTTTCCCCTTACTATTCAAGCAAAGGAAGAAAAAGTTCTTGCCAATAATAGCAATAATAAATATGATTTCTGAGCTCGTTACACAAGTTTATATACGACTTGCGTGTCAAGATATCCATGGCATGTCTGTGCATACACACATACAGGGGGAAGGCCTTGCCCCCCTGCTCCCCCTTCTTTCTCCCCCTCCCTTTCTCCTGGCTCCACACTTGCTCTTCTCCCAGCATCTCCCTGGTGACAGGACAGGAACAGCTGCAATAAATTACTGTGTGCTTCTTCCATTACATATATTTTTTAAAGTGGAAGTCTGAAAGACAGAAGTAGATTTGTATGAAGCAGGAACAAGCACCCTTTTAACCCCAGGAAAAATACTGTTGGATGAAAGAGGTGGAAAACTGGAGGATGTGGAGCAGAACCCAGCTGCTGCTCAGACAGTCACAAAGTTCTTGGCTTGAACATTGCTTGGCTCTTCCCATTATCAGTTAGGCTGACCATATTGCCATGTTGTGCTTCAGCCTATCAAAGCTGCACCAAAGATTTCCTCTTGATGCAGAGGAAGGGACAGTGAGAACAGATGGGGACAGCAGGAGATGTCCCCTTCAGCCATGCTCCCAGGGTGTCCCCTTGGGAGCTCCACAGCCCTCCCGTGCCCACCACCTCAGCCTGGCAGGAACAGCTGCTCTGCCCATGGGTGCCCTCCTGCCTGCACCCCACACTGACCTGGGTACCTGGGACACCTCTTCCTCCCCCAGGGATTGCCTTGTGATGGGCACAAGCACGCTGCCACCCAACAGCTGCAGGGATTGCCAAGATGGGCTTCAGGCACTAAGGCATACCCTGACTCCAGGAGCTATCTGCAACTCCAACCCCACTGCCTACTGAATTATTCTGAAATTCTACTTCTCAAAAAAGCCTCCAAGTATTATTCTTCTTTCTTTTCCACTGCAAGCTCACAATATTCATTCTTTGGGAGGCTTTATTTTTTTTTTTTTTTTTTTTTGTGATGGTGTACGTAGTTACTCTTGGAGCAGCAGAGCACCCAGGCAGCCAAGGCACTTCTGTCCCTCCATGCACGCTCCCAGCCCTGCACCATCACCCACCCCAGGTGCCCCAGCAGAGCTGTGGGACACCTCCACCCAGCACTGCAGTTCCTCTCTGCTTCCAGCAGCCTTGGCATGTTGTGACAGCTCTCTTCCCCCAGCCTCTGCCAAGAGGCAACTAAGCCCCTCAAGCAAGCAGTAAAACAAACACCAAGGCTGGGTGGAAAAGCTCAAGCATCAATCTCTGGATTTTATACCGAGTTTATTCCCTTGCATTTTTATGCTTAATAACACTCACTGAGGTGGATAATCCATCTCAAGTGAAGGGATCAGCCTTCCAGGAGCAGCCATGTCCATGTGATACTTGTTCCTATGCCTGAACATTTCAGAACAGCCTTTTTTTTTCCCCTACAAGGAGCTCCTTGGAATATGATTTCCAGCTGGGCTTCATCCCAAACCAGCACTGCACCCAGCCACCCATCTCAGGGAGGCCCAGCAGGACATGGCACTGCCTTCTGAGGGATGCTTGGGGACCTGGAGTTAACAAGATCTCTGCCCAGAAGGCCTGGCAACTCATTTAGGTGGTGAAAATTGAGTGCTTCATCTTCCTCTGATGGACCTCCTTGCTCCCAGGCTGTCACAGCTCCTATTTCCCACACGTCATGGAATACAGTATTTTGTACACTAACTCAGAGACTAAATTGGGCCTCCAGGGGGAACTTCTTTCTGAAATTTAAGTATTCATTACAAGGCAAGCCCTCACTTACATCCATGGCTCCCTCAGGGAGGCTGAGGATGTGGCTGTCAGTGGGCCCAGAGGTGCCCTGGGCCAGCAAACACCCCCTTGTCACTAGGGCAGATGGGGG